>OZ017741.1:138884429-139434429 GCA_963969285.1 Odontomyia ornata | reverse complement strand
TTAATTTTGGAAAACGCTTTCTCTGGTTGGAAGAACCACTCACACTTGGGTTTGAAATGTTGGGTTCTGGGGATGATTTGTCAAAATGAAAAATTTGGTAGGTGTAACAAGTACTTTAGGCCATTGAAATTTCAAAACCAGCCACAATAATTAGCCGCATCAAAACTGGAGCATGCTACTGATCGCTTAAGTGGTTGTTCAACTTACCTAATATGCCTAATAACGATTGCATTAACACTGACTGGCTGTACGTGCATAAGCATACAAATTTGTTAGGATAGGGGAGTGTAGTGGTTTATTGAAGATATGTGAAATTTTACTTTGCGGCTGTGATTTACAAACAATATTAGGTAGCCAGTAGAGATGACTGAAGTCAAAAAAGTTTTATTTTAAGTTGTGGCAATAATTTTTTATCAAATGGGTGTATTTCGCGAAAGGAAGAGTATTGAATGAAACGTTCGTTTCGAAACTCATCCTAAAAATTTATAATTATTTTTAATTTTCTTCATGTCATTATTTAAGGCGCATGATGATACCTTAATATTGCTCGGTTGTGGTTTGGTTGCCATATACTTCAATTAGTGAAATTAATCTTCTCAAAGTTTTTGCATAGAATGGGAATGGTTTCAACCGAAAATGATGACAACTTGGAAAAAATTTGAACATATAATTATATTCATAGGCATGACTAGGCACACATTAGTAAGCTTGGACATTGTTCGTCATTCTAAGTACGTTGTTCCTAAAAAAGACCTCTAATTTAAAGCCCGGATTGAACATTTTACCAGCAGACTGAAGAGGCTTGAATTTCGGGTCGTAAACATTTAATCTTACGGATACATTTCCATTCCGTATCGTGTACATAGTCGCTTACCCAGGCTGTAGCGCAAAAGCCTCGTTCTCACTTTCAGTTCGTTTGTCAATCAATTCTCGTCCGGAAGGGGACAGATTCAAAGAAAAGTAACAATCGAGGAACCTCCTTTTCGACTATTAGGTACCAGCAACCCTTGCTGTTATTAATCAGTTTGCGAAGGCATTCCCTGGTGGACTTTTATGCCGCTAACCAGTTGCATGCATCGTCGAGGTTTAATAGTCGTTGAGCCTTACGCCGTAGCTTGTGACACTACCTTTGCTTTTCAGCGTTTTCAGTCAACCACCAGTACACTTAAAGTTTGCAGTACCTGTTTTTTTGACAGGGAATAGAAGCTTTGCAAGCAATCGTGAAGATGCTCATACTCTATTTCATCAAATCATGAACTGTCAGTTTTTCGGTCCGCTGCATATCACCTTGCAGCGGTGCACTTGCCATGCGCACCCCAACGAACTTCTTCAGTGTTATCCAATCGCGGGAGATCAAGAACACGGACATAAGGAGACAACATTACGGATCTCAAGCAGAATACATATACTGATGGTCGCTGGCTGTAAAGTCCTCCAATGCTCTCCAATTGTGTATTCTCCGTACTAAGGATTCCGAAGCGAATATCACGCCTGGTACTGATGGTGTTTAGTATGACAAGCATCGTCCTGGCCACCATTCCTTGGACTCTTTTTCCACGCGGACCTGTTAAGGGAATGCCCCATTCAATTGCTTAAGCGCTGAAGCCTCCCCTAACGAGTACGTTGCCATCTGCGTTCGAGACAGCACCCTCCAAAGCATTAAGCTTGACTTGGAAAGATGATATCGGTTCGTTTGGTGCTAGGTACATACTAAAGAAGGTGATCCCTGAATACCGAACCCACATGAAACGATCCCCCGGTCCACAGCCATTCACCTGCAAATCACTATTCCGAGCCCAAATCGTCGCAGTACCAGCTTCTTCAAAATACCATGATGCAGGATTTTCATCGTGATGTTGCTTACTCAGAAAGAAAACTTTGCCTTTCCCGTTGCCCACAAACTGCTCAAGCAGGTTTTGGGAGGTTGAACTGTGCTGTAGAGTTATCTGCAGGATATAGGCCATCAAAGCCCGAATCTTTAGTTATTAGGATAGTGTTCTCTCCTTCATTCTTTTGTTTACAGTTACGGGTTTGGTCAGTATTAGGCTACTTTTTAACGCGATAGTAATTGAGAATAATTTAAGGTTTATATCCCGAAAAATGATAATAATCTCACATGCTGATTTCTAGTTAGGGCTTGAAGCTTTTATGGAAATCTCATGAAGATTAAGTTAAAATCAATTATAACTTTCAACCTGACTTTAATTTTGTTTTGATTGATGAACAGCCAGCAGCCCGTGACATTAAAAAAACTATTGCACTGGGACTAGATTATAAAATGTAAGATATGTCACGTCACCGGAAATAAGGACACCAGCAAAAGATGCGGCAAACGTTCAACACAATAAATTCAAATTCTGCAAATCCTACCAGAATGAAAAGACTGTTACCGGATATACAATAGCTGAAGTGAGGGTATACCAAAGTCTTCAATGTTGATTAGGTTTCTTAGGTCCATAAAGGCTGTGCTGTAACAATGAATCTCCGAGTGCCTTGGTAAGATTGAACTGAAAATTTTAGAGGAATCTGTCATTTAGTCTGAGGTTAGTCCGATGAAAAAATATTTTGCAGCACTAGTATGGAATAATCAAATAGCAGGTAACAAGATCCCATATCTAAATATTAGAGAAAGTTTTCCTGTTTCCTTGATTATATCATCACGCCACCTGCCCTTCCTCTTGCACACAAGAAATTTTGGGCAGATGTCACTCGCCTCTCCAGTGCAGATCAAGCAATCGGGACGCTATAACTTACAAATTTTGTGCTGGTAAGGCTGACAATATCTATGCCAACTCAATAGCTGAGTCAGGTACACGTACAATAGATGTCAGTCTCACCATGCCTGCAATTGAGATCGGGGATCAGCCGGACGCACCGTATTCCTTTTGTGTCATTCAGTTAAAATTTTTGCCACTCACTGAGTGACCTTTCATCAACAGCCACACACTCTCTACTGCTCTCATATCTGTGCGAGCAGATTTTAGGGTACTCTCTAGTAAGGAGAGCGATGGGTATCACGACTGCGAAGGCCAGTACCACTGACTTTCAGGGTACTGGTGGTCGACTGAAATCGCTCAAAAGCAAAGGGAGTGTCACAAGCTTCGACGTGAGGCTCAACGGTTGCTGAACGGTGACGAAGTATACAACCGAATAGCAGCGTATAAGTCGGCCAGGAAATGCCTTCGCAAATTGATTAACAACAGCAAGGCTCGCTGCTGGCGAGATCTAGGGGACAATGTGAACAAGGATCCATGTAGCTTTGGCTTCAAGCTAGCTATGCGGAAGCTTTATGCCCTAGGGATGCCTTGGATACATGATGCGAGAAAGATGGACAAGATAGTGCGAGTTCTCTTTCCCGCCCATCCCGCCCGTGTTGACGCTGTTCACGGTGAAACAGCAGCCGAGTGTCCACTCTTCACACAGCTGGAACTGGAAGAGGCAGTCCTTTCACTGAAAGCGAGGAAGGCTCCATGACTCAATGATTTTCCAGCTGAGGTGTTGAAACTTGCCTATCACAATTGTCCTGACTTGCTATTCGGGGGCACTCAACGCTTTCCTACGGGGCGGGGTTTCCCCGGTGCGATAGAAGGTGCCAAATCACCGTTTGCATACCACCCGTTATGCATACTAGACAATGCTGGGAAAATGCTAGAGAAACTCATAAAGGAAAGTCAACTGACGCGATTTGTGCTGCTGGGGACCTATCTCTTCGGCAGTACGGCTTTAGAGCAGGAAGTTTTACTATTGATGTGATTGCAGAAGTAGTGAGCGTGGTCCAAAAGGCAGAGGCATATAGCCGCACTAAGCAAAAGATCTTGCTGTCAGTTACACTCGACGTCAGGAACGCCTTCAACTCTGCTAGATAGGTGGATATTCTGGATACACTGGAAAACTCTTTTCAAGTTCCAGAATATCTAATGAGGCTTTTGAGGGACTACCTGAAGGAACGAATCCTACTCTATGGCACGACACAGGCCCATCGAAGGATGGCTAATACATCGGGTGTTGCCCAGGGATCTATCCTTGGTCCAGTCCTGTGAAACGTGTCTTACAATGGAATCCTGAGACTGGGAGATGCCAGATGAGTCACTCCAATGATGTTGCGGCTCTGGTCACTGTACGCACCGTTGAACAAGTGTAATCTAGGCTAGGTATGCTAATGCACTGAGTGAGAGACTGGATGACTGCTCAAGGGCTGAGTTTAGCACTGGAGAAAACTGAAGTGGTCATCTTGACTAAAAAGAGAATCCCTAGAATAAGGATGATCAGTATTCGAAACATATTAATCGAATCAAAGTCAGCGGTGAAGTACCTGGGGCTACTGATCGACTCAAAAGTGAATATCTCCAATCAGAGCAATGGCTGAGAAGATCGCATCTTGATGAGTGCTGTAGGATCAGTGTTACTGCATGGAGCAGAAATGTAGGGCGATGTTCTCACAAAGGTGGTATACCGAAAACGCTTGGTACAAATATAGAGAAGAGGAGCACTGAGGATTGCATCTTCGTATCCAATAGTCTTTGATTCGGCGGTGAGAGTTATTGCAGGCATGATATCTGTTGCCCTCGTTGCTAGAGAGCGCCGCACTGTTTACCTGCGTCGAAGCGTCTACGAAAATAGACAGCGCTCACTCAACGATTGGCAGCAGTCTTGGGTGAATTGCACGAAAGGAAGGTGGACCACGTGGCTCATCTCGGGTGTGAGAATGTGGCTAAATCGCAGGCATAGTGAGACTGACTTCTATCTGACGCAGCTTTTAAGTGGGCATGGCTGTTTTCAGTCTTACCTGAACAAGATTGGTAAGTCACGGTCCCCCGATTGTCGGTTTTGGGAGGGGAAGATAATGCCTGCCACCCAGTTTTTGCATACACAAAATGGAGATGAGAGAACTCACCCCGGATAATATAGTCATGGTGATCCGTGAATTGGTTGGCAAATGGAGCCAGATGGCACATTATGCTCGGGAAGTCCGAAAATATAAAAGGGACCCGCAGCAGCCGAGGCGTTGGGGCTGGTGGATCGCTTGTCTGGAAAGTTATGTGTCGAAAGGTTCGAGGCTGGGTTCTCAGGTTGGCAGGGGTGGTGTTTAGTGGGTTGTCTAGTCGCTTTCTTGCAAATATGGGAGTCCCACACTCTATGCGTAAATGAAACTCACCTCCAAACTACAAAAATAGAGGTGCCACTGACTTGGACACCACCCCAAATGCAGATGTAATCCTCAGTGCTACTCATCTATGCGCTTGCGCCAGGCGTTTTCAGTACAACTGATAAAATTGCGCTTGGAACTTCTTGTAACCAGCGCAGTAGATTCTTTCTGTCATTGGTTAAGGGAGCTCAGACTTAAGGGATATTCAACTATATTGTTACATGAGCAAATGATTCTGCGAGCTACTGTCGCAATTGTTTTCGCATTCATTAAGAACATCATGATCAATAAACGAATGCACTCGAAAGCACAAGAACCCACCAAGCGTGATCAATATCTGAAAGTGACGTTACTGCGGCCATTCAGATTTCTTGAATATTCCAGGTAGTTCGGCAAGGTATGAGAAATGGATTGAATGACTAGAGGTCATATATAAAGCCGAGCTGAATGACTGGGGAGAGTAGTAAAAACCGCGATAATCAGAACTGCGATAAGTGTGGAATGCGAATTAAAGGCGATATGAGTTGATAATTAAGATAGTGGAATTAAAAATTTAGAGACAAGTGAAAAGTAAAATTGGTGAAATAGTTATATTAATGATTGTGCATTTTTAGTAAATAAACCCTTTTAGCTTAATTTAAAAGACAGTGCGTTGTCACTTTCCCGGAACACTAAAATTATTGGCCGCGAACCATAACGCGCGACAGTATATTGTGTCGAAATCTTTCCAGTCGTCACATATATGTCCTGGATAGAATACACATTTCATTGTGAATACTTTTTCTTTCCGAAAATATCGTAAATTTTTGTCGTCAAAACTAGAAACGGAGTATATAAAAAAATTTATTATATAAACTGTTAGTTTTTTTCATAATTAAATTGGAAGTTTTTAGGATTTCAATGTTTGAAGTTAAGGTATTATCACTTTTGCTGTACACTATGTATATATGTATAATTAATTTTTGAGAAAAACTCAGTTTGTACATTAGTGGCTTGGGGTTATGGATAAACTCTTGAAACGGAACGTTATTGACCCGAAAAATTTGAAACGAATAAGAAAGGCTAGTCTGTATTGGTACAAGAATAACAGGCACCTATGAGGACAAAGTTCCCGCAACTTTGTGAGTAATTGTATGGAAAAAACGTAAGAGTACACCTAAGCTTTTTACAATCATGTACACTAATACGAAACTTTTGTAATAAAAAAATCATGAAAATCAGGTGAGATATAAACATTTCAAGGAGCAACAATGTCAACAACACCTCTTGATAGTTGCTATATAAATAATAAATAAATATATTCGGAGCATACAGGAAACTAAGAAAAATGTTTCAAATGTCCCGTTTTCAGGAAGAAAGTAAAAGCGCTTGCATATGATAGCTCACAGCTTATTCAATGCAGTTAGAATTTATCGTCAAAAGCGCCCACTAAACATCGAAATTCTAGTTAAATATTGATTTTTGTGTATTTCTCAATTCATTTTCCAAAAAAATTTGATCAAGATAGTTGCAAAGTGGATAAATTGTATCACATTTATTGCACAATGGGTCGCAGAACAACATATGACCAGCGAGAGTTATTAATTCATCGTTTGAACCTCAACAAAAATAATTAAAATTGTTAATTTAAGCTCATCGACGGTGCAGCATATAATTCAGAGGTTTTTCAATGAAAAAAGGTTAGAAAACAAGAGTTGAAGTCCACCAAAAAAGTCTAAATGAGTCTGATGAACGATGGATCTCAAGAAAACTAAAGAAAATCCTCAAGTTATAAACTAGCAGTTGAAGTGTTTTCTGGGATTGGTAAAAAGTGCAGTACGGAAAACATACATCGTGCGCTAAGAAAGCATAATTTTAATATCCGAATTGAATGGTAGAAGCCTTATATAAATAACAAAAATCGAAAAAGACACCTAAAATTGCTGCGGAGTCAAAATTGAACATATTTGGTTCAAATGGGATGACATACTCGTACGTATGGCGGAAGCTAGATACAGAGGTCAAACAATAAAATCTACATGAAATTGTTATGCAGGGTGGAGGTAGCTTAACATTTTGGGCCTGTATGTCAGCAGCTGGAATCGGAAAACTAGCTTTTATTGAAGGGAATATGGACAAGATTATGTATCTTAATATTTTAAAGGAAAATTTACATCAAAGTCCAGACGGACTCAGATTCAGGGTGAGTTTCGATTCAACCAAGATAACGACCCCCTGCATAAGTCAGGAATTGTACAGTCCTGGCTTGCTTGGAATTTTCCTTATTTGTTGATTCTTCCAGCACAGCCGGCCGACTCAAATGTTATTGAAAATTTATGAGCATTTTTAGAGTAAAAAATTCGTAATCAAACTATCTACAACAAAATTTATCTTAAAAAAGGAATGGAATGAAATGATCCCAGAAATGTTAAGAAAGCTAGTTGAATCGATTCCAGATAGACTTGAAGCAATGGTGAGCCAAAATAGTAACCATACCAAATATTAGTATTACACTGGAAAAGTTTCAACTGGATAACTTTAAGAAAAACATATACGGCATCAAATAAGATGCGACATAAAATTCCCCCTTTAGTTTTGTTTTTAGGGTTTTGTAAAATAATATTACAAAACCCTACTAAAATCGCGTCCTGTCTGTCCGTCTGTCCGTCTGTCTGTCCGTCCGTCCGTCCGTCCGTCCGTGTGTCTCAGGAGTTTTTCTCGGAAACTACTTAAGCTAGAAACATTAAATTTTGTATGTAGGTGTGAAGTGGTGTTCTCTTCAAAGTTCAACTACGAAAAAATTTTATAAGGTATTTAAGGGGGGTCTCCCCATGTAGGAGAGTGACCCCCTGAAAAAAAAATTTCATTGATAGTAGCCGATATGGGTATCAAATGAAAGGTCTTGATGAGAACTCTTCAAAATAGGTCTTAGTTTGGCAAAATTTGCTTCGGGGGTCGCACAGGGAGGGGAAATACACGAAAAATTTGTGTCCCCTCCCCCTCGCGATCGGACACCTGTGATCCAAAAAATCTGAAAAAAATCAGGAATGTAGGCCTTGGTGAGTACAGCAACAACAAATACGTGAGAAGTCGCAATTCACTCAACTTTGTTAGTAATAGTTTGATTTTTCGATTTTATGTTTTCTTGAATAAAATCTTAACGGTACCACTAAATTCTATGTAATTCAGTACACAGATGACTATTAATAAGATCGATCTATCTTGAAAGTTTCATAAAGATTGAATCATATTTAGCGATATTATAGTGGTTTGAATTTTCCTGTATTACTATGGAACAATATGCGCTGCATGTACGAGTATTACTATGGCAACATATGGCTATGGAACAACATGTGCTTTTTAACGACTCAGACACTACAGTTGGGCTAGGATTTGCATGAAAATTTCAGGAATGATAGGTGTCATGTAGATCTTTGAGAATCGGTTCAGCTAGTGGTATCAGTAATCGTAAAACAAAATAGTGGCTGTTTTAAATGCGAAGATTGGATAATTTTGAGTTATTTTTTCCCAACTTCAACGTTTAGGGTGCATGCTTTGAACACTTGATTCAATTTAATGAATGACTGAAGGTGAGTACATACAATTAATGCTTATAAGTGAAACAAGTCAAAGAGGCGGGAGAGAGCTCCTAGCAAAAGGGCTTTGTTACCATTCTAGGACTTCTCCCTCGCGAATGGACATCTGAAATAATTATCAAGGGAGATATTTATGAGTATAACAATAACAAACACCTCAGAAGTCGAAATTCGTTCAACTTTGTTAATAATAGTATGATCTTCGTATTTCATATTTTCTCCAATAAAATCGTCTTTGACATATATCTTGATTTGATTCGATCTGGTGACTGCATTTTGTAAATTGAATACAAAACCCTTCTGACATGAGCGTAGGTCTGTTTACCCAACTTGTTTTGAATTATTTTCTTAAGAATGAATTTCCAAAATAAAAGAAACGTTAATTGGATGGAATGAGCTTTATTCAATTAATATTAGTTTAAATTTTTTATATATCTTTTTCTATATTAAAGTAATTGTGCCTTATGATTTCAAAAATCTTCTGCATTAAATACGCTGTCAGCCACTGTATTTTAAACTCGCATTGGCGCTACGATTTTCTTCATATTTTCATAAAAATTCCATAACATTGTTTAATTTATGTACAATAAATTGTCGAAAAAGTATATACAATATTTTGTATTGGTGATGCTAGTCCGGCTCATCCAAGACTGAGGAATCTTGCAATTTAATAACTATAATTTGCAACTGCATATGTTTGAAATTTATTCCTGTTGCTCAAATTTCAGACATCGAATGTAAAAAAAATATAGGGTTATCCATTTTACGCTTGTGAAAGTGAAGCTAAAGAAAATATATAAAATATTCAGATAGAAACAAAATTTTTTATTCAATATAAAGATTAAACCTTGCCAAAGACAACATCATTCAAATATTTTCCACGGGACTTCTTACGGTCCTCAACCCTTTTGAGGTAATTTTCAAAGACTTTTCGGCACATTTCCGGCAATATCTCGGCCATAACTTCACGAATATTGCTTTTCAATTGCTCAATATTTTGAGGCTTGTTCACGCAAACACGATCTTACACATATCCCCATAAAAAGAAATCCAAAGGTGTTAGGTTGCAGGATCTTGCCGGCCAATTGGCATCACTCAATCTTGAAATTATGCGTCCTGGAAATTTCTCTTGCAAAAGTGCTCGATTAGCCTGTGTTATGTGGCTTGTGGCTGCGTCCTGTTGGAACCACATGTTCTCCAGATCATAATCTTCAATTTCTCTCTAAAAACAAATCGGTAAACATTCGTCCATAGCGGTCAGAATTGACTGGAATGGCTCTTCCTTGATCGTTTTCAAAAAAATACGGGCCAATAACACCACCAGTCCATTATGCACACCAAACGGTCACTTTTTCCGGATGCAAAGGCCTTTCTGCGATCACCTGAGGATTTTGAGAGCCCCACATGCGACAATTCTGTTTATTTACGTAACCACTGAGCGAAAAATGAGCCTCATCACTAAAGGAAATTTCGTTCGAAAAATCGTTATCAATGGCTTGTTGTTCAATCACCCAATTCGATACATTCTGCGTTGTGTATGGTCTTGAGGTTTAAGTTCTTGAGGGAGTTGGATTTTGCATGGATGGAGAGGCAAATCGAAATGCAAAACCCGCCACAATGAGCCGTAAGACAAGCCCAAATGTTGAGCACGTCGAGGAATCGACAAATTCGGGTCTTCCTCCACACTTTGAGCAACGACATCGATATTTTCAGCAGAACGAATGTTGCGATGATGCACAGGCCTTGCAATATCAAAAACCGATCCAGTCTCTTCAAATTTTCTCACTGTGTTCGAAATTGTTTGCTGTGTAGGTCGATTATGTCGACCGTAATCTGCTCGTAAAGCCCGAAATGTTGATACAGCAGAATCACCATTTTCACAATAAAATTTAATAATTTTAATGCATTCTTCGACTGTTAAACGATCCCTATTTCTAAGTGGCAAACCTAAAACTAACAAAAACATGCTTTGGATGACATTTAATTTTGACAAATGTCAAATGGCAGCTTTATACTTTCCCAAACACGAAATGGATAACCCTGTATTGTTTGATTGCTAATTCACCTTTGTTATAACCCAATTACATGCTTGCAAACACTTATCCATAAGAGGACTAGATGCAAACAGTATAGTCTTTTTGTGAAATTATTTATGGCAGGAAGTTTCAAAGGATAAACCAATTACTTTAATCTGATTTCTCAGTCATCAATCGCCAGGGCGAAAATTCTATGTATCTCTAGAGCAGAAACTGCATTTTTTTCGTCTTTAGTAGTTTTTTGCTATAGGGCGAGTGAAAACATATAATTTCAACTTCAAGGGATTTGAATTTACAACTCAATCTCTTTCAAATTAGTCTTCAATACTTTAAATTCAAACAATTTTAATTAAAGCATAAATGACACAGGAACGTGCTACATTGCTTCCTCATCAATCAATGGGTCAATTTTTATAGTAAAACCGAGCTTCGAAGTTATTTTTCATACCCCAGTGTCCTCTATTAACTAGCGAACCAGCATTACATTTTAGGCAAAGCCGTAATTAAGTGTTAGTTACTGGTTATATTTACTTTAATGGGATCCACACACTGCTTTCAACATTGAATGATCCGATAATAGACGGTGGTGGATACACCGAGAACGCCTTATTTCAAAAGATCAGTGTGTCAGAGAGAACTGATTTCATCGAAAAAAAGTACTCGTACATTATGACCATGCCTTCATGTTATATCTCTAATGCGTTTTTGGCAGCATATAATTTAGCATAGTTATTAAAGATTGCGTTGCTTGGACGAAATGGAGAGTTCGGGTCATTGTTTTATAAAGAGTTTGTTGTTATTACAAGGCCTATTTTTATGGTTGATCAATTGAGTGATTTTTTTTCACTAAAGCTCATATGTTAATAATTAAGGTTTTGCTCTTACATTGAGAAGATGAAAAGCCTATTGATAATGGCATGGTAAGATTTCCCATAATTTGTTGATCAATATCGCCTTTTTAACCAGTTTCGGATAACATTTTTGCTGAATATTTTACGGGCTCTCAATTAAAAATTTCAACCTTTTCGCAAGTCAAGCCGAGACACTTCTAAATCCTTTTAATGCTAAAGATGCAAAGCCGAAGCCCAACCCAACATGAAATTCTGAAAAGTCTCGGGATGGCCTGGTGAAGCATGAAACAGAATGGGTCACAGGTGTTGTTTAATATACATAACAATTGTATCTGTACACATCAAACTGCGAGTAATGTTATGACGAGAGTTTGAGGCGAACCTACAACATCATGCTTCTCTGAAGAAGCTCCACTAATACCAGAATGTGTAACAATTGGGAAATGTCAGGCTGTGTTGTCACAATTACATTGAAATTACATAATTCAAAATGAATTTTTTATTCGTTTTGAAAAGCAGAGGAAAATTTTAAATCAAAACACAGAAAAATGAATAATATGATGTGATAAAAATTATTTTTCCTTTAATTCCAACGTTGCACACAAAGAAAATTCATTGGAAGGATCACAATAAGAAATGACAATAAAATAATTCACTAAACCCTCAACATAATCAACTCGTACTTAAAATATTGGTTCGGGAACCAATTAAAGAAATTACAATTTGATTTACCCTTCAACAATCAATTTAGATTCTAGAAGAGTAAAACGAATCCTATGAAAATCCGCGGTGGAAAAAAGTTGGAGAAATCAACTCAAATAAATTAATTGAAAAACTTTTAAGGGCAAATATACCTATAGGTTGAGAAAGAATAATAAAAACTATTTAGAAATTGATAAATTAGTATTTTGTTATTAATTTTAATATAACTATATGCATAACAACAACTCCCCGATGGCGGTCCCAAGCGCGTTTGAGAAAGGAGGAAGAGAGAACCCCTTGATTCCCCAACCCATAGCTTCCATGATTCGGGGTGCACATTGGGTTTACTGGTTCCCCAATAATGTAACATTTAATGCCGAGAAATGCTAGTAACTGTCAAAACATCTACAGCTCTGCTACTAAATCCTACCTAAAACTCCTTTGTGAGGATGAAAGAGGGTGAAGGCGAATCTTCCACGCCTGATAACGGAATCGACGTAATAACCATGCCGTCGGAATGGAGGTTGGGCGACGGGCAAACTTCCCGTCCCTGGAAAAACTTTAAATGTTTCGAAACCTGCAGATAGGCCTCGGAATGGATTGGACTCACGGCAACGACCTCGCAAACGAAAAAAAGACTATGGCATTGGATCATGGAGTGTCAGATCACTCAATTACACTCAATATCAATTAAAATACTGGCAGTCCAGGAAACAAATTGGACTGGAAACGACATTCAAGACATGAGATCGCACACAATATTTAAAAGTGGGAAGCCTACTGGAAAAAGAGAATTCGGAGTTGCCTTCATTGTGGATAGGGAGTTCAAATTGCACGTTATTGGTGTTAAGGCTGTCAATGAACGGTTGTGTGTGATCCGTATAAAAGCGAAACTCTTCAAAATCTGGCTGATAAATATTCACGCCTCGACCGAAGAAAAGGACGAAGAAACAAAGGAAACGTTTTACCTTCACCTGGAAAGACTGTTCGACTCGTTGCCCACAAACGACACAAAAATAATTCTGGGTGATTTCAACACTAAGGTTAGCAATGAGCTATTTCATCGGGAAACGACTGGAGGATATAGCCTCCACGGTGCAACAAATGACAACGGCCAGCGGCTGATTGACTTTGCATGTAGCAGAAATCTAGTTATACGTTCCACTTGCTTCCTACATCGACGCATTCATAAAATGACCTGGGTATCACCGGATGGCAATTCACAAAACAAGATCGATCATGTTCTGATCCAACAACGTTGCGCCTTGAGCATACTTGACGTCCGTACATACCGAGGAGCCAATTGTAACGCAGATCATTACTTGATCAAATTAAACTATCGATGTCGTATGTCAAAGGTATATTCGGCGAAGACCAGCCCGTTACAAAAATTTGACATCAAAAGGCTCCAAACGGTGTCTGTGGCCAAACATTTCACGGAGACCCTCGACAACCAGCTGGCTCCCATTTTATTAGACGCATCGTTAAAGACGGGCAACGAGCTCAGGATGGAAATGAAAGCGGCTATCAGAACCGTGGTAGAACAGACGATCGGACATCAAGCCCGGCGCAACAGGAATGATCGGTTCGATGATGAAAGCCAGAATGCGTTGGATAAAAAAGAATCAGGCGCACAAAAAATATGTATGTAGGAACACCAGGACGAAGAGAGAACACTATGAAAATCTCAGAAGAATAGCGAATAAGATAATTAGAATTAAAAAAAGTAAATACTATGACAAACAATTAAGAAGTATAGATCTAAGTTTAGCGAGCAACAAACAAGACAAGCATACAAAGTAGTGAAAAGCCTGAAACGTGGTTATCAGCCCAATAACACGCTTTGTCGTGATGATATCGGTAATATCATCGCTGATGAAATCAAGATTAAGAAAAGATGGGCATCATATTTCGAAAACCTGATTCGTGTTAAATACCGTTTATAACCCCTTCTTCAACAGTAGGATATTTATTTTTGATTTTTTCCATACACTCTACAATATTACGATTGCTTCATAAAACAATATCAACAATCTCTTCGTTAGTAATATTCAAAACATCTCATCCCTGATGAAACCAAGATTAAGGAAAGACGGGCATCATATTTCAAGAACCTCCTTAATCCTCCACACAGCTCCAGAACATCGCAGCCTATAGATGTCTACGAAGAGCTTCCATTGGCCCCACCAACTCTGGATGAAGTACATCATCAAAGTCCAAAAGAATGTTAAAGCGCCGGGCATCGATGAGATTCCAGTGGAGCTATCAAATATGGTGGCAGTAGTGTTCACCAAGCTATTCACAAAGTCATCCAGTACATTTGGCAACAAGAACATATGCCGAAAGAGTTGAGCCAATCAATTATATTCCCTATCCACAAAAAAGGTGACAAGTTACAGTGCGAAAATTATAGAGGCATATCACTACTTTGTACGGCGTACAAAATATTTCCTAAAATCTTAGAAAATGAAATCGGATCATACGCCAACAGTATTATTGGGAAGTATCAAGGTGGTTTTAGGGCAGGTAGATCGATAATAGACCAATTGTTCACAGTCAAGCAGGTACTTGAAAAGTGCTGGGAGTTCAACATAAACGTACACCAAATTTTTGTTGATTTCAAGCAAGCATACGACAGTTCTGATCGTAAGGTGCTGTACCAAATAATGCTTTGCTTTGGCATCCTAGCCAAATTAGTTGGTCTTACCAAAATGACAATGACGTCGACAACCTCCCAAGTCCGCATCAATCACCAACTCACCGATGCCTTTGACACAAATTTCCGACTAGAGCAGGGAGATGGGCTGGCCCCATTGCTATCCAAGTTGACTCTGGAGTACGTCATAAGGAAGCTACCTGTCGACAAGCCAGGTGCATTAATATACAAGTCGAGCCAAGTAGGACGACGTCAACATTCTGTCACGGTCATTAATAACTGCCAAAGAACTTTTCTTGAAACTCGACAGCGAAGCAAAACTAGTAGGGCTACAAATCAATGAAAATAAAACAAAGCTCATGACGCAGTCCAGGAAAATCGCTCAAATGCACAAAATATCATACTTGGCGAATACAGCATCGAGAATGTTAGTGAATTTGTATATCTAGGCGCCAAAACAATGAAAACGGGCAATGAAAGTGATGAAATACGCTGAATGATACAGCTCTCAAATAAAATATTTTATTCAGTTTTGACGATTTTGAAGACCAGCTGCATACACAGGAAAACAAAGCTCCAAGTATACAAATCTGTGATAAGACCTGTGTTATGCTATGGATGTGAAACATAAACCCTAACCCAAGCATCCGCAATATGTTGAACGCCTTTGAGCGACGGGTCCTGAGGCGAATAATCGGAGCGAAGCTAGACGGGGACCAATGGCGAATTCGATACAACCATGAGCTGTATGAAATTTTTGACGATCCGGAGGTCTCGACGATTGTGAGACTGCGGAAGCTGCAATGGGCTGGCCACATGAGTCGTATGGACGACCAACGGATACCCAAGAAGGTATTCGTTGGGAGAACTGAAGGCCGAAGACCAGTGGGGAAACCGAGGAAATACACTGTTTTGCGCCATCCAAAAGCTTTTCGAAAGAGGTTTTCAGGTCATTAACCGGGATGGCCTTCAGAATGTTGGTACAAGCCTTTAGGATGCCCTCTAGGGACGCAAAGCGTTTTCCTTTCATGACCAAATGCAATTTTCCAAATAGGTAGAAGTCACAGGGAGCCATATGCGGTGAATACGGTGAGTGATTGAAGGTTAAAATGCGATTTCTAGTTAAAAAATCAAAAAAATTTTATGACAAAAGTCTCGTTTATTTTTGAACACAGTTAACTTGTGCGGAACAAAACGTGCACAGACCTTTCGTAAGCCCAAATGATCAGTTAAAATGCGATAAGTTGATGTTTTGGAGATATTCAACTCCGATTCCATGAATTTTAACGATAGTTTTGGCTCATTTTTGATAAATTCACGCGCAATTTCCATGGAGTTTTCGGTGATCACAGATTTTGGGCAGCCCGTATGTTCACCGTCATTTATGTCCTCACGACCATCTCTGAAACGTGTAAACCACTCATGAACTTTGCCACAATCATCGCCATAAACTTTTTTCATCAATTTAAATGTTTCGGTTTAACGTTTTACCAATTCTAAAACAAAATTTGATATTAGCTCTTTGTTCGAAACTCATTTTTGTACCGATGACATAAACATGCTGTCACTTCAGATGCAATAACTTCGCTTCCACTGAACCGAATGTCACCAAACGTTCACTGGAAGTCAGGGAGGGATGTAACTTTCCAAAGCGCTATCTCATTCACAGATGGCGCTAGCGAAAAAAAAATTATGATAAAAGTCTCATTTATTTTGGAATGCTCCTTGTAAATAAATAAATAAAAACTTATATGTGCGCTAGCTTGTACTATACTCGTTTTTAGGGTATTGTTAAATAATTTTACAATACGCTACTAGTTTCGCATTCTGTCTGTCCGTCCGTCCGTCTTTCCGTCTGTCCATCCGTCCGTGTGTCACACCACTTTTTCTCGCAAACTACATAAGCTAGAAACATAAGATTTTGTAAGTAGGTGCGAAGTGACGCCCTCTTCAAAATCTCACTACGAAGAGAAATTTATGAGGCCTTTAAGGGGGGGTCTCCCAAGATAGGGGAGTTGTCCCTGAAAAAAAAGTTTTCATCACATGTAAGCGAGATTGATAAAAAATGAAAGGTTTTAATAGGGACTTTTCAAAACAGGTCTTAAAATGGCTTAAAATGCTTTGAGGGGTGGGGTTTTCATCACATGTAAGCGAGATTGATAAAAAATGAAAGGTTTTAATAGGGACTTTTCAAAACAGGTCTTAAAATGGCTCAAAATGCTTTGAGGGGTGCAGGGGAAGGGGAAATGTACGAAAATTTTGTGTCCCCCCCCCCCCCCCCTCGCGATTGGACACCTTAGACCTGAAAAATCTGAAAAAATCACAGAGGTGTAAATTTACGAGTACAAGGACAACAAATACCTTGGAAGTCGAAATTCGACCAACTTTGTTAATAATAGTACATTTTATAAATTCTAAATTTATACCTATAAAATCAAGATGGGACCTTTAAATTTCCCAAAATCTATAATTTAAGTTTTCTAAAAGTAATTGTATGTGTCCTGGAAATTTCACAATAATTGAGTAATAAACAGCTAAGTTACAGCCGATTGAATATTTAACAATTACAACAACATTAACGCGTGATACCAGGGAGATATACGTTTGCAACGGACCTAGACCCTACAAATATGTAAGAATTTTAATATAAAAATTTTAGAAATGGTTGATAATATTGATGTGTTATCATGACTAACTAAGCGACGGGGTCAAAACACTTGAAACAAAATGGTGGCGAGTTTAAAATCATAATAACCATAATAATTATTAGAGCTTAATTTATGGAATCTTTATATTGATATGCAGAATATATTGTTTTACAATACCCTTCTGGCAGGAGCACTCTTCTGCTACTTCAACTTGTTCTTTATTATTATTTGTAATATTCGATACTTATAATACAAAACCTTATTGAAATTGGTACCTGTGTCCGTCCTTCTGTCCGTCCGTCCGTCTGCATATCACATCTAGTCATGAAACCTGGTGAAAACGTTGGAAATTATAACTTCTAGAAAGTTTTGGGATGGAAATAATTTTCGAAGAATTTCATATAGAGGAGTGACCCTCAAAAAAAAAAACGTTTTTTCACCAACACATTTGAGACTCGGCTTAATCAATGATTTTGGCAAAATTACAACAACATTTTGGGCAGTTAAAATTGAGTTACACTGGTTTCTCTTTGAAGCAAAAATACATTTGTTGTGCATGTTATTAAAGTTTTTCTTGAATCGAATCCTTTTTAGGGTTTTGTAAAATAATTTTACAAAACCCTACTAGTTTCGCGACCAGTCTGTCCGTCTGTCCGTCTGTCCGTCTGTCCGTCCGTCCGTCCGTCCGTCCGACCGTGTGTCACAGCAGTTTTTCTCGGAAACTACTTAAGCTAGAAACATCAAATTTTGTGTGTAGGTGTAAAGTGGTGATCTCTTCAAAGTTCACTTACAAAAAAATTTTATGAGGTATTTAAGGGGGGTCTCCCCATATAGGAGAGTGACCCCCCGAAAAAAAAATTTCATTAAAGGTAGCCGATATGGGTATCAAATGAAAGGTCTTGATGAGAACTCTTCAAAACAGGTCTTAGTTTGGCAAAATTCGCTTCGAGGGGCGCACAGGGAGGGGAAATACACGAAAAAATTGTGTTCCCCCCCCCCCCCTCGCGATTGGAGACCTGTGATCCGAAAAATCTGAAAAAAATCAGGGATGTAGGCCTTGGTGCGTACAATAACAACAAATACGTGAGAAGTCGCAATTCGCTCAACTTTGTTAGTAATAGTATGATTTATCGATTTTATGTTTTCTTGAATAAAATCTTAACAATACCCTTAAATTCAATGAACGTGGATGTCTATTTATAAGATTGATCGATCCTGAAAGTTTCATAAAGATTGAATCATATTAAGCGAAGTTATAGCGGTTTGAATTTTCCTGTATTACTATGGAACAATATGCGCTGCATGTACTCGTATATATACCATTCATTTAATAAATTTGTCGATTTAGTGATTTCTTGTTCGAAGTTTCTTCTTTGGCTTCTTTATTGTGTTCAATAATTAGTACTGATAAATTCAATGCAATAATTTTCTTTATTTCTGTATAATTGTCATTAATTACCACAAAGAAACTCTCTTCGTAAAAAATCAATATTATTAGCTTTTAATACACCAACTGCCAAAATTTCTCTCTTTTTAGGGTTTTGTAAAAAAATTGTTTACTATACCTTTTAATATCAGTACCTGTCCGTCCATCAGTGCGACACAGCAAGTTTTTTCAGGAACCATAGAAGCTACAATCATCAAATTTTGTGAACAACTCAGAAGTTTCCAGTCAATGGAAATTTGGCTCCCGAAAAAAAATTTTAAAGGCTTTTAAGGGGGGTTTCTTCATACAAGGATGTCAACCCTTACAAAAAATTATTCACCAGAGATAGTCGAGTATGATATGCAATAAAAGGTCTTCATAAGGTCTCTTAACAAACGTTATTATAATTGCAATATCGATGACGGGGGGAGGCAAGGGAAGCGAAGGAAAACGAAAAAAATAGCATCTCCCCTCACAATTGGACACCTGTGGATCAAAAAATGTGAAAACGTCATGGAGATTTCTTCATGAGTACAACAACGAAAAATAACTGAAAAGTTGGAATTCGCTAAACTTTGTTTGTAATAGTAGGATTTATCAATTTTACATTTTTTTGTATAAAATCGTAAGGGTACCCTTGAATTCAAGAAAATTTCATATCTGTATGGCTACTTACAAGGATAATAAACGATGAAAATTTCAGGAGGCTTAGTTACTATTTAATGAAGTTATGATGGTTTAAATTTTCGGTGTTACAGCAACAACAATTTGTGGTTGTGGGCTTTTTATGAAAATTTCAGGAAGAATGTGTATCAAACACATCTTTGAAAATCTGTTCAACGAGTGATATTAGTAATCGTAAAACAAAATGGCGGTCGATTTAAACGGATTCAAATAGACACCTGGAAAATCTTTATTTACCATAACTCACTGCATTTTATCATACTTCTGTAAACACTGAATCAAATATGAATGTGCGATCACGTCAAAAAGTAATTTGAGCGTCCACACAAATTTTTCAAATCACTGAAAAACTACTTCTTCCTTATGTTTGACAAAGCGTCTTTCCTATTTACTTGAACTACTATGCTATTTATATTTAAAAAAAATTGTACAATATAATTTGGAAATATTTCACTTTTAGAACAAAATTACCAAGCGATAATATCTTAGAACCGAAGATTATTCCCCGAGCTTTCTTTACTCTTCCTCTACATTTCACCGTTACAATCAAATTTTCCTGGATTTTGCGATTTAGATCATGATCATTGATTCACGTAAAGTACAACTCCAATCGATTTATACTACACGTTGACTGAAAGATGGCAGAGGAATATTTGACCCGCAGTGGCATACTGAGTCCTGCTAGCGCTTAGTCATACCGTGAATTGTTTCAGGATATCCTCTTCCCTTACTGGGTCACCTTACAGTATAAAGCAACACAAAGAGTAAGTGATGGAAATCAGTCAACACATTTATCTTATAGAAATGGATGCTAGGTCATTAGAAAGCTACCTGTAAAAACACGAGGTACATTACTATACGAGTCAAGCCAAGTAGTAGCCTATGCAGACGACATCAACATTTTGTCACGGTCATTAACAACTGCCAAAGAAATTTTCCTGAAAATCGACAGCAAAGCAAAATTAGTAGGGCTACAAATCAATGAGAATAAAACAAAGCTCATGACACAGTCAAGGAAACAAACCTCTGTTATTAAATGTTATAGCATCTACTAGGATACTAAGTACACTACTCAACCTTAACCGCTTCAAACTCTTGCCACTGTCCATCATTTCCCCATTTACATTTTCTTTAATTTGTTTGGCTGCTCGTAGCCGATCCTTGATCTCCTTTTTTATATTGCACCACAGCTCCCAAGCCTTCTGTTAGAAGTAAGGTTGCTCTGCTGCGGTGACCAGGAGGCATGCGAGCCGCCTATACTCGGGAGTTTCCGCCTCAACTACTCCTGACGTCCTCTATGCGGTCACCCTGGTTTGAGTTCGCTGGCAGTAGTTTCCAGTCGTGCCTTCGACCTGGCCAGATACTCCTCAGGGATGATGGGCCGAAGTTCTGTCCTAGGATTCTCCAGGAGCCGCTCCTCCAAACTTCTCCATGGCAATTGACGGAGATGTGCACCTGGCCTTCGGCGCACCTGTTCCGCCAACTGCTACTTGACGACCCGATATACACACACTGCCGAGAAGGGGCTTGTTGGAGCACCACCGCGATCAAGACTTCGGAGCCACTCCAAAGGCTTCATTTCACAGCTCATGCGGCTGGCTGCTGTTTTTTGTCCCAAGGATGCCTTACAAAAATAGACAATTATTACTTGATGGTTGCTACACAGCGTACTACGCCAGCAAGCAGGTTGAGGAATGGGACTCAAGCAAATACTTCACCATCTAAGTAGGGTGGGATTATGTCCCGATGAAATAACGCGAACAAAAATTTGGGTATGATTACATCTTCGATGAAATAACGCGAATACAGAAAGTAACAAATCCTGCGCGTACTGTAAGACAACTCTCTTCCCCTTACTTGAACATTTGCTTTTAAGCGGTTGAGCCGTGAGCTTTGACTCAAATCCCCCTGAAACCGTTGAGTAGCCGAACATCTACGCTCTCGTCGTACCAAAGCTTTTCACGCCTGCTCCGTCTCGCAGTAGATTTTTGCAGCGAATTGGCAAAATTGTGGAAATCGAGCGAAGCAAAGCTTTTGTTTCACCTTTTGGCTCTCTATTCAGGAATCATTCTGTTGGCCAAAAGCTTACACAAAGGTGCTCTAGCAAAAGATACATTTTTCCTAAATATTCCGTAGGAATTAAACTTTAAACGACAAAGCTACTGCCGATTAATGATTTTATATTTACGTCAACAACACGTGATATTTATTTTATTTATTTATTGAAATATAAACGGACAACTGTCCTTATAAATTACAATTACTGAGTATATGGTAGCTTAGCACTAAGATGAATAATTTACAAACTAATTTAAATTCTAAAAATAAGAAGAAAAAGAACTTAATAATTCAAAGAAAAGAATGATACATGTGTCAAGTGCAATTTACATTCAACTAACAGGATTCAAATATACCACTTTTTATTTTGCTCCGGTTTGTATTGAAGAAATCAACTTGTCGACAAAGATGATTTTCTGTGCTTTCCAAACGTTCAATAGGAGAGTGCTGACTGTAGTTCGTTTTACATTTTCGAAGCTTAAATAGATCATTTGATCTCGTGTTTCGTGGTGGAATTCTGAATGAAATATGTTGTAAAAGCTCAGGCACATCAATATTGTTGTTAGGTAAATTGTATAAAAACATAGCATCAAAATATATTCTTCTTGCTTGAAGTGTATTCATGTTAAGCAAGGATAAAATTTGGCAATAATCTAAATTTTCACGGGGGATGCAAAGTTTGTAGGCAACGAGTCTTAGAAATTTATTTTGCAACTTCTCTATACGATCAGAAAAAGATTTATAGTGGGGATTCCATAAAACTGATAAATATTCCAATTTACTCCTCACAAGTGAGAAATACAGCGCTTTAAGCGCATGAATATTGCTGAAAGTTGAGGTATTTCTTATGATAAAGCCTAACATTCTGCGTGCTTGCTCCGTTATATTGTTTATATGTGCATTAAAGTTCAACGATGAATCAAACATTATACATAAGTCGATTACATTATCAACTCTCTTTAAAGGGATGTTATCCATGCTATAAATATGGCTAAGTGTAGTTTTACATCTGTTAAAAATAATATAATGGCACTTGCCGGTGTTAAGAAACAAACTATTCTGTTTAGCATAAGAACAAAATTGATCTAAATTTGATTGAAGTGTCAGTATATCATTATAACAAGATACGGATTTAAAAATTTTGCAATCATCCGCGAACATCAAGAATTCTACATCATGTAGAGTTTGACAGATATCATTGATGAAAATTAAAAATAGGAGAGGTCCTAGGTGAGATCCTTGTGGTACACCTGATGAAGGATAAAACTGTCGGGAGTATTGGCCACCTACTTTAACTATCGAAGATCTGTTTCTGATATAATCATTCAACCAATTCAAAATAGCTCCATTGAAACCGATGTTTGCAAGTTTCCTGATCAGGAGATCAAGGTTAATTTTGTCAAAAGCTTTTCTGAAATCAGTATATATCGAATGAACTTGAAGATAATTATCTAGGGATTGACATATGTAATCATGGTATGATATAAGATTAGTTGCAGTCGATTTACCAGAAACGAATCCATGTTGATTAGAAATTATAATAGGCCTTAGTAACGGAGTTAAGAAACCTGTGACGAGAGACTCAAACACCTTAGGAATAGCGGACAGTATTGAAATGGGACGATAGTTACTGACATCTGCTTTGTCACCAGATTTGAAAATAGGCATTACATAACTAATTTTCCACACATTAGGAAAACATCCTGATGATAGAGAACTGTTGAATAGTAAAAGTAGTGGAAAAGTTAAGCTATAAGTACACGACTTTAGAAAGATGTTTGGGATGCCATCAGGACCAGCACTTTTGGTAGTGTCTAACGAAAGTAGCTTATCAATTAGAGACTGATATTTAATTTTGTGATGAGAAATATTTAATGCATAATTTGGTATTGGTGGCACGAACGTGTTAATATCAGTTGTATAAACTCTCGAGAAACTGTCAGAAAACATATTAGCTATTTCTATTTCGCTTGAACTCCAAACAGCATTCAAATGCATAAAGTCAGGCAAAGTATAATCGTTTTTGAGAGAGTTAATATGCCTCCAAAAGTATTTTGCGTTGCTAGGAATTTGAGATTCTAGTTTCCTAATGTAACATTGAAAATCAAGTTTTGAACGTCTTTTGCATTCTGATCTTAAATTGGAAAATATTTTATAGTCATCTAAACTGCCTGTGCTTTTTAATTTTACATGAGCATATTTCTTTTGAAAAATGATGCCGTTCAAATCAGGTGAAAACCATTTTGGAAATTTATCACTGTTATAACAGATGGTGGGAACATAAGTACCGATTAAGCTATTAATAATGTTATAAAAATAATGCAAAGCGTCCACGAGAGGCATGTTTTCCATTACCAGCCAGTTCACGGAAGATAATTTACCATTCAAGCTAGAATAATCAGCATTCTTGAAATTTAGTACGTAATAACTAGAATTATTTCTACAAGAACGAGGTGATGGCAACTTGACACATATATCCAAAGCAGGATGATGAACATCAATAGGTAATAATGGCGAATCAGAAGAGGTGACATCAATTTCATTTAAATTTGAGAAAACTAGGTCCAATGCATTGTTACTTATGTTTTTAATGTTACTTAATTGGTTAAAATTTAAAAAGGAAAATGAGTCCATTATATTCCTACTTTTTAAACTATAATTATTGAAATACCATGAATCTAAATTCCAGTTAATTTCTGGCAGATTATAATCGCCGGTGACAATAAAGTTGGCGTTAGGAAAAATTTTCGAGCAATTCATTATATCATTCGCATGCTTACTGTAATGATCAGGGGATGCATCCGGGTGCAGGTAGACGGTAGAGAGGATTATTTTCATGGGTTTCGCATCAATATAAACGATCAGCTGTTCGACATCATTGTGTTCGCATTTCAACGCCTTTGATTTTATTGTTTTCCTTACACCAATGATAACACCAACGCCTTTCTGTTTCATTGATGTTAAATTATTGCGGTCGCATCTGAATACATTGAAATTTTCCAGTCCTAATTCAGTAGTGAGAATATTCGGTTTCAGCCATGTTTCAGTGAATATAATAACATCATAATATGAGGGTGATACTGGGCAGATACACGTTTCCAAAAGACCTAGGCGCTACAGATGTATGTGAACTTTCAAGAACATTTCAGGAATGGCGTACAACATTGATATGTTATCATGCCTATTAAAATAATTAGGTCAACATATTGTGAACAAAATTGTGATGAATTTAAATATATTGTAAGCACGATTCACTGTGGTCTAACTCAATTCAAGAAGATCTATGCAGGAGTCAAGATCTCTATTTTAAATTACAGGCAAAATCACGTTATTTGACTCTAATGAAAAAATCACCTATCTTTTAGTAGACGCACTCAATGTGCAACTTTAAATGAAAATTCACTTAACTTTCCTTGATTCATCAAGGATTCCTGATTTTTCATGTGGAGTTCTTGGCATTTTCTACGCTAAATTGGCCATGACAATATATGCATACATTGAAGTAACACCATCTAACGAGTCACAGTTCAAAGCAGTAACGCCACATAATTGAATAATTAACCAATCCTTATTGCCTCGCCGTTTATGGTCTTCAATAAAAAACGCTCGTAAAGGTAAGAAAGAAGTAACAAGTGCATCTTTCAATTCCACCAAATGACTTAATGGCACCCGTGCCGCATTTGCTGTGTTTAACTGCCAATTTAACTGAACAACAAGTTGGTAGACAAGTAGACATTTATAATTGCCGGTAATTGGAAAAGAGTTCTACCGAATTACACTCCCAACGCACTCAAAGATTGAAGCATCAAAACAGGTGAGATCATTTGTTTATGGCTCTTCTAGGAAGCAGAAGACTTTGATGCTGAGCAATAAAATAATGTATCTTCTCATTTGCGCGACTACTGTTCATTCGGTTGCCTACGTTGTTAGTACATTGGTATTGTAATTTATCCAAAGCAATAAATTCCTGAGATTTTTGGAAAGAGGAACATGTATGCATCTGTTGCGACAGAGCCCAGTATCTTGCAAGGTATCATGCGGCTTCGGCAAAGGGTCAATGATGGTAAAAGTGTAAGTTTTATGAATTCTATAAAGGAGGGCTGAGAAAGTTAATTTGACACTTTCCTAGGATCATTTTGTAAATTCCTTAGTTTTTATCAAGAATGCTACAGAAGATGAGATTTTTTTAGTTTGATTACTGATTGATGGGATCCCGAGATAGAGGCAAAGGTGAATATTGTGGTCATGGGAATTTGTCGAGGATGTTAATCGTCACCCTTACAAGGGTGAACAGCGCACTGATTAGATCACTTGACTAGAAAGTGAAATAACTTTCCTTTGGACTGATTTGATAGCAACAAGAGCTCCAAGTTATATCCAGAAATGAGCGCATTGATCCGTTAAAAACAGTGGCAGATAAGGGAAGGGACATTTTTGGGATAGCAAATATTAATTGTGTTGAATCGGTAGCAGTTAAATACAAGCCTACCTTATATGGGAAAACTGCATACACCATTGTGCAGAAACAGATTTTTAATACTTTTCTATGATTAAATGCCCATAAAATTCCTTTTTTTGCAATTTTCTGCTACATCATCGTTGTCATATTGTATTTATCCGTAATGGATTGCCTACAGCAAAACTTTCTATTAAGTAAAAATGCCTTTATAGTGTTTAACTTATGAATTCCAAATTTTGCGTCCAGCATTTGTTGCGTGCAGACGTGTTTTTTTTAATCGACCCCGTCGCTATTTTTTAAAAATAAATAATATTTAAACATAATTTGGAAAGTTATTTTTATTGGAAAAAGCTTCCCATATCGTCGGAGCAATTGATTCATAGCTTAACTTCGAAACATAAACAAGAGCGAAGTATCTCAAACCAACTTCGAGACCGCTGGTATGGAGGAGCCCGACGGCTGCCCAGGTTAGAATCTGAAGAAACGTTAAATAGTAAACAGTCATCTGTACCATTCATAAAATAATGGATGAAAGAATAGGATAGCTCAACATAGCATCGAGGGATATGGAAAAAATCATTCAAGAGAACGAGGAATTGATAAGCCGAACTATTTTATCAGCAGAAATCTTTAAATAATACCCAGCGGAAACTACAAAACTGAAGAAATTTAACCTCTTAAGACCCTGAGTACACATATGTGGACCTGCATTTACTGTCGCTTTTCTCTTGCCAGAGCCAACCATTGCGAAAAAGAAACAATAAGTGAACATCTGCAATCTTTTTTAATTCTTAAAATTGCAGAAGATGGCTATTGCATGTGACAAGAATATCATTAGGATAGCATTCGAATTGAATGTTCAGTCGTTTTTGAGCATGGGTGACAAGTGGACGTTTATTTTAAGCGAAAAAGGCAGGAAAGCGTCAAAGTTCTAATATTTTTAGTGTTTTGAAGACGGGCCGGACAAAAATTTACACAACCGATAGAGAAGTTTAGTTTCAGTAAATTTTTCGTTAGTATATCACGTGCTTTTTGTAAGGTACACACTTGTGCATCTCAGGATTGAACTACAGTTTTTGTTGATACGACCGATTTTCTATTTTTCAGGAGAAATCATGTCGCGTTTCTTAACCAATGAAGAGGTAGTGCAGCTCTTGAATTGTAGTGATGATGATCTCTCCGATAACGATGATAGAGATTTAGTGCCGATCGACGATGCTGCAGAAACCGCCATCTTGGTATCAGAAGAGGAACAGGACGATGTAATGCAACAACCTGAGGGTAGCAACTCAAGAATGATCTGGCCTTCAAAGCAAATGACTCCTTGTGGTCTGGATATTTCTAATTACAAAGTGCAATGTGAAAGAGCTTCAGAGATTAGTTTTGTTATACACCTTTTTTGAGTATTTGGACCTCGAGTTTTGGAAGTTGGTGGCAGATCAAACAAATTTATATTCGGCGCAGCAAAGAGACCTTCGATCGGAGAAAAGAAGTCAAGTAGAAATGGTCAACTTCATGACCACGCTAAATTACCCCCAAGCGACACTGTATTGGAGAAAAAACATTGCTGTACCAGTCATAAGTGAAACTATGATGCACGATCGCTTCTTCGAACTCAGAAACCACATTCATTTCGCAGACAACACTGCAGAAAATCAAGATGGAGACAAACTCTGGAAAATTAGGCCGTTATTATCTAAAATCGGTCAACACACATGTCCCTCGACGAGTAGATGATACTATTTTCAGGAAGATGTGGCTTTCGTCAATATGTGCCGTTGAAACCTAATCCTTTAGGGTTGAAAAATATTGTTTTGGCTGCGAAGGATGGCCTTGCATTGGGCTTTGTCATTTACGTTGGCTCAAACATGGTGCCTCCACAGGACATGACTGAACTTGGCTTGATTGGAAGCACCGTCAAACTGCTGTGCCGGATGATCAAGATTCTGTTTTGTACGCGGACAGATTTTCCACAAGTCTGAGACTTGCAGACTATTTGAACGCAAACAAGCAGAACGTGTTCATCACAGGGACAGTTATGAGTAACCGGTTGGGTGAAGTATCCAAAAAATTGAAAAACGAAAAGCAGCTCATAAGAGGCGAATGGGATAAGAAGGTGAGAAGTGATGGGAATGTCTGTGTTTTGAAGTAGAAAGACACTAAAGCCGTTACTATGCTATCCTCATGTGCAGGAAGTGCACCAGCCGGGACCTGTAAGCGATAGTGCAAGCAGATAAAGCATAAAATAGATGTGGCACAGCCAGGCGTTGTTAGAAATTACAATAAATGTATGGGCGGAATTGATCTAAGTGATAGGCTTATTGCTTATTATCGCACTTCCATGCGAACTAGGAGGTGGACAGTTCGAACTTTTAGGCATTTTATAGATTTTTGCATCGTCAACTGCTGGATAATGTATATACAGTGTTGCGACGAAGCAGGAGTACCTGCCAAGACCAGGTTAGGTCTGATGGACTACAGGCTGAATGTTGCAACACCCATGATCAAATATTAGGGTGAAACTGTTGATCCACTTTTTCTGCAACTTGGCACGAGTAGAGAAGCTACCAAAAAGCAGGCAAAATCGGACACAAACGAGGAACCACAAAAAAAACATCGAACCGTCGTATGACAGCCCAAACCAGAAGTACACTTTGATGGAATCAAACACATGTTCGTTCCGTTGCTGAAGACTTTGCATCAAGCGCAACGTATACTTATGCATTTAAAAAAATAATTGCTTTGAAATGTACCACACGGAAAAATGAGAAGTATCGAAAATTTTCCACACATAAAAACCTGAGGTGCACATTTGTGCACCTTCGTACTCGTATTTCAAAAGAAAAACTATACAATTTATACAAATAAACTGATTCGCTTTTCATTTAAACCTTTAGAAAATCTAAAGGAGGAAAACTTAACATACCAAAACTTTTGCTCACATCGGTTCTGAGTCTCAAGAGGTTAAGCAGCTAAATGAAAGCAAAATCAAAGATGCAACACAAAAGGCCCGAGAGACGATATCATCATTAATGCAAGAAACTGGTAATATATTGAGCTCTGGAGGTTCCAACGACAGTGCCTTTTGATGTGTCAAAGGCCCATTCTGTAGGATTCTTCATTTGATATCTTATGTTAAATAAGTATTTTTTTTATCTTTTCAAGGTAGTGATAGTTGTATGTTACTTCGGAATTATGTTGAAAATAAACTCTTTTACTTTTCGTTTAAACTTCACTCATGAAGTTTAGTCATGTTACTGAGTGGACTTTGAAAATCAAGAAATTAAAATTATCAAAACCCTATCGAAAGAAGAAATATTTAAATAATCTACTCGTATTTTAAGCGCTTTCATTTAAACTTATTAGTTAACAGTTTACAATTCCATGATAAAATAAATTAAAAACACAAGAAGCTCAGCAGGTGTACTGGGCAAGTGGTTTTCAAGCCAAATTACAAAAACAAATTTATTTCTTCCTGTTTGACTTTAGATTGAAAAATTCATAGTTTTATCGATATTTGCCCCATGAATGTTCGAATATTTTCCATAATTTTGTTTCTAGTGAAAGCATAGATGAAAAAAGATGCTTTGAAATAGTAATTATTGTTATTTTTGCAATAGTTAAAAAATTTAAATGTCCGTAAATCCGCTTAAAAATGAATTGAACACTTTAATAATTATTGGGTCCAACGAGCGTTAGTAACAGAACATCGTTGATGATTTCTATATCCTTCCGACTTTATCACTAGATCTAGTGCAAGATTGATCCCTTTGGCGACAATTCTTCAATATGCTAGTGACTGAAAATAATGTAACGACTATTTTAGCACTTGTGTTTATTTGGGATTTCCAAGCAGTTAGATGGTAGTCAATGCATGCAATGCAATCCAGTGTACTGGTGGTCAAATGAAACCGCTGAAAAGCAAAGGGAATGTGTTCGACGTGAGGCTCAACGGGCGCGGAAACGTGACGAGGCATGCGAGCGGTTGGCGGCATATAAGTCGGCCAGGAAATGCCTTCGCAAATTGATTAACAATAGCAAGGCTCGCTGCTGGCAAGACCTAGTGGACAGTGTGAACGAGGATCCGTGGGGCCTTGGCTATATGCTAGTTATGGGGAAGTTTGGCGCCCTACGGAAGCCTTGCATATATGTGGAAGAGATGGATGAGATAGTGCGGACACTCTTTCCTGCCCATCCTAACCCTGCTGACACTGTCCAAGATGAAACAGCAGTCGAGTGTCCACTCTTCACGCAGCCGGAACTGGAAGAGGCAGTCCTTTCACTGACAGCGAGGAAAGCTCCAGGTCCAGATAGTGTTCCGGCTGGGGTGCTGCGGTGTGTCTATCACCATTGTTCTGACTTGCTGCTCAGCACATTCAAGGCTTACCTACGGGACGGGGTTTTCCCGGTACGATGGAAGGTGGCGAGGCTCGTGTTGATCAGCAAGGGGAAGGCAAATCCCGTTATGCATGCTAGACACGGCTGGGAAAGTGCTAGAGAAACTCAGGGAAGACTCACTGACGCGATTCGTGTTGCTGGGGACCTATCTCCTCAGCAGTACGGCTTTAGAGCAGGACGTTCTACTATTGATGCGATTGCAGAGGTGGTGAGCGCGGTCCAAAAGGCAGAGCCCCATAGTCGCATCAAGCGACAGATCGTCCTGTTGGTGCCACTCTACGTCAGGAACGCCTTCAACTAAGCTAGATGGGTGAATATTCTGGATACGCTGGAAAACCCTTTTCAAGTTCCAGAATATCTAAATGCGGCTTTTGAGGGACTACGTGAAAGACCGAAGCCTACTCTACGGCACGACACAGGGCCAACAAAGGATGGAAATTACATCGGGTGCTGCCCAGGGATCTATCCTTGGTCCGGACCTTGGTGTCTTACGACGAGCTACTGAGACTGGAGATGCCAGATGAGTCGCGATTCATCGGCTATGTGGATGATGTTGCTGCTCTGGTCACTGGACGCATCTTTGAACAAGCACAACTTAGGCTAGGTACGCTAATGCGCTGAGGGCGGGACTGGATAGCTGCTCGCGGGAACTGGTCTTCTTGAAAAAAAAAAAGAGCCCCTAGAGTAAGGATGATCAGTATTGGAGACATACGAATCGAATCAAAACCAGCGGTGAAATATCTGGGGCTACTGATCGACTTGAAGATGAGTTTCTCTGAGCAAATCAGGGCAGTGGCTGAGAAGGCTGCTTCGGGAGTATTGGCTCTGAGTCGACTTATGGCCAACTTAGGGGGACCCAGCCCATGATGAGTGCTTTAGGAAGTATGCGGTGGAGCTCACAGTAAGGAGGTATACCGAAAACGTTTGGCACAGTTTGGCAGGCGTGATACCTGTCAAGCCTCCTTGGTAGAGAGCGCAGCGCTATTTACCTGCGCAGAAATCAGGATGCGAGGGAAATGGTTGTCCGTGAGGAGAGACAGCATTCCGTCAAGAAGAAGTCTCTTGATGAGTGCTGTAGGGTCAGTGCTACTGTACGGAGCAGAGGTGTGGGGCGACGTTCTCAGTAAGGAGGTTTACCGATAATGCCTGGCACAGGTACAGAGAAGAGGAGCTCTGAGGAATGCATCTTTGTATCCAACAGTCTCTGATTTGGCAGTGAAAGTCATTGCAGGCATGATACCTGTTGGCCTCCTTGCTAGAGAGTGCCACTGTATTTATCAGCATCAAAACGAGGATGCAAGCGAGATGGTTATCCGCGAAGAGAGACAGCGCTCAGTCAGCAATTGGCAGCAGTCTTGGGTGAATTGCATGAAGGGAAGGTGGACTACGCGCCTCATTCTGGATGTGAGACCGAGGCTTAATCGAAGGCATGGTGAGACTAACTTCTATCTGATGCAGTTTTTGAGCGGGCATGGGTGTTTTCAGTCTTACCTGCACAAGATAGTGAGTCACGGTCCCCCGATTGTTGGTTTTACCCATTGGAGTAAAACGATGCCTGCCACACATTTTTTGCGTGCAGAAAATGGGTCAGGCTGCGAATGGACCTCTACAGGGAGACGGGAGAGCTCACGCCGGATAATATAGTCGTGGTGATGCTCGAATCGGTTGACAAATGGAACCAGGTGGCACACTATGTTCGGGTAGCCCTCAAAGATAAAAGGGACTCACTGCAGCCGGGGGCATTAGGGCTGGGGGATCGCTTTTCTAGTACTTCCTCTTCCCCTCTCCCCTCCCGCTAGAAGAGGGTGCCTCAGCGCCTCACGGCGTAACAAAACGAGACCTGGCCCGAAGTAATTGTTACAATTCGACTCCGCCGCCAATATAACCATCCACTACAACCTACAAGATGTAGGCGCTGCGTTCCTCCGAGGGGGCCTGCGGTTCCGGCAAGCTCGTCCGGAGACGGGCGTAGGGAGCGCCACTCGTTTGTCCTGGGCCCCCAAGAAGCCGTCAAACGAGAAAACGGCTCGGAGGATCCACTTACGATCGGCTGGCGGGGACACGTACGTTTGACTGGATCGCGCGCGTAGTTTTTCGCTAAATGCGCTCCTAACACACTACCTCAACCTTGGGATTAGGGCCAAATCTTCACTCACCTTCCTCTATTCTCGGTTTGCACCGATATGATCGCAGGCTAATCACCTGGTTCTCCACCACAACCACGGGCGCTGGCGATCTGAAAAGAACTACTAATTCCCGCTTTAGCTTTTCCCCGCGCGTCCCACCGCCTGAGCCCCGCACACAATATTCACTACGCGCTACAATTATCACTCGAGAATTTAGTGCAAAATCCGTTTTAATTCACAATCTTACAACAATCTTACAACACTTTTCTCTTTAAATGAATAATATAATTCAAATATAAAATAAAAAGGTACCTTTTCTTCTGAATTACCTAATGAGTTAACCTGCGATTGGGGCCCCGTTGCATCCGCCAGAAGCCACCGGTTCGTAGCTCGCAATGTATGATCTATCAGCACATGTATATTCGTATTTCGCGTCCTCCATGCGGGCGTCTACTTCCTTGGGCCTTTCACTTTAATATCGATCGAGATTGCGTAGAAAGTGCTACTTCAATACTCAACACGCGATTAAAAACGTATTCCCCAATTTAAAACAATAATTAAATTACACTAGCTCCCAATAGAACAAATTGGTTTCGGCTCTGAACACGCCACCTCCCATTACCACTTAGCGAAAAAGAAAGAGAGAGTCCGTTACTCGACTGACCTTTTTTATTTCTTCCTAATTAACGGGGCCTTTTTGTCAGGGTCGTACTCTTCATTGATTTCCGTGACTCTTAAATTATTCTCTTCAAGCTTATTCCGCCGCTGTTGGTTGGCACACCCGTTCCCAGGTGGGCAACTGTTGACAATCCAATTGGTAATGATTTCTTAACCCGTTCTTGGTCGCTATGTTCATAAAATCGATTCGAGAAATCATGTAATTACGCTGCAACTTGTAATCTCTCGCCATGGATGGTGGATAGTCGAGAATTGTTGTTAATATATCCTATTTCTTTTGTATATTGTACTCTATAAATTCGATGGATCTTCGTTAAGAGGTTAGCATTCTGCATTGGAATTATTTTACGAAACCTCGCTAGTGCTTCAAGTACTGGCAATGCTTTGTAGGCGTAGGAAGGTTTGGGGTCGTATTTCAACCAGCCGACTGAACCGCATATCGTGTCGTCGGCAACCATGATTTCGGGCAACGCGTTTTTCGATACTACCCAGATCTTGTTCCGTGAGCAATACAAGTATCCACAGCTTCAGTTCGTGGTGTTCGTTGGTACGTTGTAACACTTCTGGCGGTTCCTAGCTACTTGGCTTAACACTAATCTAACTTAATATAAGACAAACTAATTTCCAAAAATACTTAAAATGTTCTACAATGCCTTAAATCTAAGCATAATTACCTCGCAGCTCAGGTAGTCCCAGTACGTGACTTAATGATCCTTGAATCTGCACAGCTTCCCCAGCAGTTGTGGTGGTGAACTCTGGTAGCAGGAACGAACTAAGACCTAATCCTAACACTCCCCCCCTACTTTGAGTGGATTTCCTTGAAATCCACTACGAAACAACTTCCTCTGTTCTCATTGCCCAAACGAACCAAAATCGAGGAAGAGGCAATAAAACGCTCCTAGTTCGAAAGCTTGATACCTACTTCATAGTTTATTTGTAAATTACAACTATCAACTGATTCTAGTACTCCCTACTTTGAAAGCTTAAACCTACTTCATAACCTATTCCTACATTACTACTGATATAGAATCAGAAAATCTCCGAGCAGGAAAGAGACCGAAAAAAAAAAACAATGGAATCTAAAACAACTCTGACCGACATATCGCACACCTAAGTCCAATCGTAATATTCAGAGAGCGAAAAAGACTTCATCGTGTTGACGAATATTATAGATTGGTACACAATTTTTTTTTGTTTTGTTTAAAATACTGCCTGACAACTTCCTTCCCCTATCAATATTTGATCGGAAACCCATGCTCTATACCTAATTCCAAACTGCAGACTGCTCAGCGTAATTCTCTCCTATCATGGTGCTTGGTTTACTGTCTTAGATATTGTATAACCTAACTACTTCCGAGACTACCCACTACCTGTAAAAACCTATTCTAACCTACTTCTATTAACTTTTGGACTAAAGTTGCTATCGCATCCTACCTTGAGATGAGCCCCCAACCAAACGATGAACCTAACTCAACTTCAAGATAGCAGCTTGAACGCAAGACGAGAATCACCCGGAGCGAAGGGAAACGAAAACAAAAGGGGTCACTCAAACATAAAATGTGGTGACGATTAAGCAGAAAGAAAAAAAAAGATACGCAATCGATTGCTATCTGAAACACGAATTCTTTTCGTGTTGGACCGTCTAATGTTCTTTAACTCCTGCTCTATTGTAACCGTTCTACGGTTCACCGTATCTTTGTCTTGCAAAGAAACGGGACCTACCCATACGATTCTGATGCGACACCTTACTTTTCCGGAATCCCTCGTCTCCCGGAAGAAAGGACACGATTTGTCTTACTTAAACTAACTATCCACTCTAAATAGGTAGTGGGACAGAAACCGCGGAGCCCTAAACCGTACCGCGTGAGCGCAGCGACACGCCGTGTAGGTGCCTCGCACTAGGCCACTTAAAAAAAAACTCCCGCGGTACACTCTCTCTTCCTTATTTTACTGTCCCACTTTCTTCTCATGCCACGTGCGGTTTCAAATCCTTGGCATGCCAAAGGCCCGCGTCACGACCATCCTCATGCACCAGCCTATAGGTGTAGGGCGATTCCTTGTTCGAAATTCTAAATGGTCCAACGTACTCCGGTGCTAGCTTTGCTGCAAAGTATTGGGCTGCATCCGAGACTGGGAAGTTGCGCCTCCACACCTTCTGATCGGCCTGGAACGGCGGTTCCCGCTTCCAAAGGTTATATCTTTGTGCACCCTGCTGTGCAGCCTTTTCCAGACGTTGTTTGATGTCTGTTCGCATTTGCTCCATCAACTCAGCTCGTACCCTTGGATTTTGCTGGCTGGTATACGCTCCACTGGATTTGCCTGTGGGTGGTAGTATGCCGTGTATTGAATGATAGTTCCATAAGACGCTGCCAACTCTTGAAGCCTCTTCGATCGAAATTGGACCCCATTATCGCATACTACCACTGCGGGCACCCCAAACAACAGGAACACCTGTTCTTCCAGTATCCGCGTTACTGCGGAAGCAGTCGCTTGTCGAAGTGGGAAAATCAACGGGAGCTTGGTGAAGTAGTCTACTACCGATAGTATATAACAGTTGCCCTGCGTTGATCGTGGGAGAGGGCCAACCAAGTCGACGCAAATCATTTCCCAGGGTTCTTTTACTTGGCTGACCCTGGAAACCATGGGGCCATATGGTCGCGTCCTTTCCATCTTTATGGACTGGCATACTTGACACCTTGCCACGTATTTTTTTATATCAGCGCGCATTTTTGGCCAGAAGAAATGCTGGATTACTCGGTCGTAGGTTCGCCGGACTCCCATATGTCCCGCCGTGGGATCGTCATGGCAACGCTGGAGTACCCTCAGTCTATCCGGTTTCGGCACTACCTGTTTCCAAGAGTCGCCACCTAACTCCACGTAGCGGCCTGGAACATTTCTTCAGAGGGTATCGCCCTCAATACGCCAATCCGGGAACTTGTCGGGCCTTTTATTTATTTTCTGCCGCATACCTGCTAGCCATTTATCCTCTGGTGCCGTCAGACACCCAACTACATTGACCTCTGGCACCGACCTCGATAGCGCGTGTGGAACCAGGTGTTCTTTCCCTTTTCTATGAATAACGTCGAAGTCGAATTGTTGCAGACGGACTGCCCACCGTGCCAGTCGCCCATTTGGATCGCGTAGATTATTCAGCCATACCAGAGAGTGATGATCTGTAATTACCCTAAAGCGGGTCCCTTCTAGATATGGTCTTAATTTTTCGACCGCCCACAACACTGCGAGACACTCTTTCTCCGTGGTCGAATATTTTTTTTCTGCTTTGGAGAGGCTTCGACTTAGGTAGCAGACCACTTTCTCTCCCTCAGGGTGGTTCTGGCTCAGTACCGCTCCTAACCCGGTATCCGAGGCGTCGGTCTGCACATTAAAGGGTAAGGAAAAATCCGGACAAGTCAGAATCGGAGCCGTTGATAGCTTCGTCTTACATTTGGCGAATGCTTCTTCACACTCTTGTGACCATACAAATTTCCTATTCTTTTTAAGAAGGTCTGTGAGTGGTGCCGTCAGGGTAGCATGATCTGGGATGAAGCGTCGATACCACCATTCCGAGGAATTGTCGCACCTTTTTAACATTCGTCGGCGAAGGAATCTGCAACAAACAGTTGACTTTCTCGGGATCTACCTGTAACCCCCTCTCGTCTACTACATATCCCAAATATTTCAACATTGGTCGGCAAAACTCGCACTTTTCCTTCGAGACACGCAAACCCGCCTCCCGCAGTCTCACTAGTACTTCCCGCAGAATCTCCACGTGCTTCTGGAAGTCTGCGGTCACCACGACAATGTCATCTAAATATACGAACACGTATGGTTCCAACTCCGGACCTAAGACTCTGTCGATGAGACGTTGCCAAGTGGCTGGGGCGTTGTGCAGTCCAAACGGCATTCGTTTAAACTGAAACAATCCCCGTCCAGGGATTGTAAAAGTAGTTAATGGTTTGGAGTCTTCCGCCATAGGTACTTGCCAGTAGGCGGACTTGATATCCAGCGATGACAAGTACCTAGCATTGCGAAGCTTATCCAAGGTGGCTGACACATAGGGAATGGGGTACGCATCTCGCTCCGATACCTGATTCAACTTCCGGAAATCAACGCAGAAGCGAAATTTCCCGTCCTTTTTCCTCACCAATAGTATTGGTGACGACCACGGGCTAGAAGAAGGCTCCACGACGCCCAACTGCAGCATCTCATCCAGTTCGGAGTTTATGTGTTGCTGCACCGCTGGAGATACGGGGTAGTAGCGTTGTTTTATCGGCGACGACTTGGCCTTGATCACGTGTTCGATCAGACTCGTACAGCCGATGCCATCGCCCATCACTCCAAATTGCTCTTTTAGTAAGGCCTCCAATACTTTGTGTTCTCCTACGGTCAACCGACTGCGTGAACGCAGTTGTTCCACTTCCCCTTCTTGCAAGGCATCAAGGAAGCTCCAGGAGTTCTGGCCAAGAGCTACGACTAACCCGAAGCGTTTGATAAAATCAACCCCCAAAATGACCTCGTGAGCCAGTGACGGGACTACCAATGCCGTGATCCAATCCGTCCTTCCTTGTAACGTGAATGGGATGCAGGACTTCCCAACTACCTCTATACTCGCATTATTAGCCATCCTTACATGCGACGACGCAGCCCCAAGCAGCTCCACTCCGAACCTGCTTAAAATGTTCCATCCCTCTCCACCTATGATGGTGTTGGACGCCCCTGAATCCAACAGACCCAACAACTTACGACCCAATACCTCGACTTCCAGGTGTGGTCGATTATCCGCAGTCCTTCCTCCGATGACATAAGCTAACTTAGACTCCGCGGCTTTGCCTCTTTCCCCCACCGTACTCAGTCCGCCGCCTACTGAGTACGAGGCGAGTTTCCCGAACCCGGAAGGTGAGACGATTCCTGGCCGGTATTACCACTGCTCCTTCCTCCGCCCTCACCCCTACCTCTCTGCCCTGGGAACCGATGACGTGGTGCCTCTGCACCTCTATCCTTGCGACAATTTGGGCAGGTTGCCCTCCTCACTCCTAACTGACCACAACCAAAACACCTTGCTGGTTCTGCGCAGTCCCTGGAAGTATGCCCTTGTGTCCTGCAATTCCAACATTGCACTCCCGTTCCAGGTATGGCTGCTACGTGCATCGTTTCCCCTCTTCCTGAATAGGCCAGATCAGGCTCCAACAAGCATTGCCCCTTCCTGGGTGGTGGTGGTCGATAAGCCTCCACTGAGACCCGTTTTGCTTCGATTTTGCGCCCCAGCACCACCAGCTCTGCAATTGATTTCACTGGAGTATACCCTAGCTGTGTCTGATAAAAGGGCGTCAAATTATCCAACAAGATATTCAGTTTCTCGGCCTCCGAGCAGGGAGTATTTTTCCGTCGGAACAACCCTTCCATGGTAGCCACATACATCCCCATAGACTCCTCGGGCCCCTGAGTACGCCTTTTAATTTCCTCCAGCAACCTCTTATCGTAATCCGGAGGAAGGAATTCAGCGCGCAACTCACTCACCAGTTCCGCCCATGAGCCAAAGTTGGAACGGTTTGCCCGGAACCATACAAGAGCTCTTCCCTCAAACAGTTCCACTGCTGCTTGAAAAAGTCGAGCCGGTGACACTCCTTTTGCCAATCGTAGCTCCTCTACTCGTTCGAGGAAAGCGTTTAATGATCCAGACTCTCCACTGTACTTTAGACCCCATTTAGAGACGTCCTGGACCTTCCCCAATTCGCCTACCACTCGAGGAGTTGTCAACTGGGTAATGCTGCTCGCTTCCCTTTGGGCTGGTGAACTAACTGCCTCCATCGCGCTCCCGTCTCGCTCCAAATTCTGCCCCAGTTCTTGACTTAAAGGCTCTTCAGCTAGCTGGATTGAATCTGACCTGGTTTCTTGCACTTCATGGTTGTGTGCATCCTGCAACGTCTCTATGACTGGGGGTGTGCCAGAATCCAGCACCTTAACCTCCGCCTTCGCTTCCAGCTCACCCATCGCGAGTACCAGCTGTGCCCTCAGCCTAATTGCCACTTCATCCGCGTCTTCCTCTCCTTCCTGGGCATTTTCTAGCCTTCGAAATGCGAACCTGATCTTCGCTTTAATCTTCAGGAACTCCGCTGACCGCGCATTATCCTTGAAGGTGCTCATTAGGGACTGGATCTCCTCAAACTTTGCCTGCACCGCTGCTATATCCTCCTCGTATGTGAAGGGATAAGTCTTCCTTAATAGGGATGTATTCATGGATGCCTCCCCTCGTACTGCATGGCGAAGCACACTCCTCATCACGTCCACCGTGCCAGTTTCCAGGCCCCTGATCTCCATCTCATATGAGAGTTCTTCCTTATTCAGCCGGTCCACCATCATCTTACCCGTCATATCCGCAAGCTGTGGCCTGCTCAAAACGACACGAAAACCCTAAAAAACAGAAAAGTTACCCTAAACCCACTTAACACTACACTTATGAGCTAACTTATTGGCTAACTGAAACTCTGGAGAATTTTAAGAAGACTTTTATTTATAAGCACATTATTTTCTTTTTAATTCAATGTGTAAATTCCAACAAAAGAAAGCTTCATTCACTCGAACTGCTCTACGCGCAAAAGTAAACACCGATCGGCACTTCGTTTACCTTTATTCACTTCACTATCTCAACCTGCTCCAGCAACATAAGTCACACCCCCGCAAAGGTAAACACTGATTAGCACTTTGATTACACTTATTTACTTCACTAGCTCACTTCTACGGAAACCACCACTTTTTCGACTTTAGGGCCCCACGTTGGGCGCCAACTGTTACAATTCGATTCCGCCGCCAATATAACCATCCACTACAACCTACAAGATGTAGGCGCTGCGTTCCTCCGAGGGGGCCTGCGGTTCCGGCAAGCTCGTCCGGAGACGGGCGTAGGGAGCGCCACTCGTTTGTCCTGGGCCCCCAAGAAGCCGTCAAACGAGAAAACGGCTCGGAGGATCCACTTACGATCGGCTGGCGGGGACACGTACGTTTGACTGGATCGCGCGCGTAGTTTTTCGCTAAATGCGCTCCTAACACACTACCTCAACCTTGGGATTAGGGCCAAATCTTCACTCACCTTCCTCTATTCTCGGTTTGCACCGATATGATCGCAGGCTAATCACCTGGTTCTCCACCACAACCACGGGCGCTGGCGATCTGAAAAGAACTACTAATTCCCGCTTTAGCTTTTCCCCGCGCGTCCCACCGCCTGAGCCCCGCACACAATATTCACTACGCGCTACAATTATCACTCGAGAATTTAGTGCAAAATCCGTTTTAATTCACAATCTTACAACAATCTTACAACACTTTTCTCTTTAAATGAATAATATAATTCAAATATAAAATAAAAAGGTACCTTTTCTTCTGAATTACCTAATGAGTTAACCTGCGATTGGGGCCCCGTTGCATCCGCCAGAAGCCACCGGTTCGTAGCTCGCAATGTATGATCTATCAGCACATGTATATTCGTATTTCGCGTCCTCCATGCGGGCGTCTACTTCCTTGGGCCTTTCACTTTAATATCGATCGAGATTGCGTAGAAAGTGCTACTTCAATACTCAACACGCGATTAAAAACGTATTCCCCAATTTAAAACAATAATTAAATTACACTAGCTCCCAATAGAACAAATTGGTTTCGGCTCTGAACACGCCACCTCCCATTACCACTTAGCGAAAAAGAAAGAGAGAGTCCGTTACTCGACTGACCTTTTTTATTTCTTCCTAATTAACGGGGCCTTTTTGTCAGGGTCGTACTCTTCATTGATTTCCGTGACTCTTAAATTATTCTCTTCAAGCTTATTCCGCCGCTGTTGGTTGGCACACCCGTTCCCAGGTGGGCAACTGTTGACAATCCAATTGGTAATGATTTCTTAACCCGTTCTTGGTCGCTATGTTCATAAAATCGATTCGAGAAATCATGTAATTACGCTGCAACTTGTAATCTCTCGCCATGGATGGTGGATAGTCGAGAATTGTTGTTAATATATCCTATTTCTTTTGTATATTGTACTCTATAAATTCGATGGATCTTCGTTAAGAGGTTAGCATTCTGCATTGGAATTATTTTACGAAACCTCGCTAGTGCTTCAAGTACTGGCAATGCTTTGTAGGCGTAGGAAGGTTTGGGGTCGTATTTCAACCAGCCGACTGAACCGCATATCGTGTCGTCGGCAACCATGATTTCGGGCAACGCGTTTTTCGATACTACCCAGATCTTGTTCCGTGAGCAATACAAGTATCCACAGCTTCAGTTCGTGGTGTTCGTTGGTACGTTGTAACACTTCTGGCGGTCCCTAGCTACTTGGCTTAACACTAATCTAACTTAATATAAGACAAACTAATTTCCAAAAATACTTAAAATGTTCTACAATGCCTTAAATCTAAGCATAATTACCTCGCAGCTCAGGTAGTCCCAGTACGTGACTTAATGATCCTTGAATCTGCACAGCTTCCCCAGCAGTTGTGGTGGTGAACTCTGGTAGCAGGAACGAACTAAGACCTAATCCTAACATAATGTGTCAAACGTTTCCAGGCTAGGTTCTCAGGTTGACAAGGGAGGTGTTTAGTGGGTAGTCCAGTCGCCTTCTTGCGAGCATGGGAGTCCCACACTTTGTGCGTAAATGGCAAAAAAGAAGAAAAAAAAAGAAATGTTGTTTATTATATGTTACAATCAGGGTTAGGTTCAAATATTTAGGATGGGTATATATGATGTTTATCATATTACGTTTAGAGATAAGGGTGAACGTTAAGGTTAAGAATATTGTGATAGCGTATTGGTATAAGATAAAATTTTTAATTGGATTTATTTAGAATGAGGTTATAACATATTAGATGTAACATAAAAGTTCACTGTTCTGTTGTGTAAATATTATAATTAATTATTGAATTCTATCGGTTGGTGTTTTCTCTTTTTTCCAATTGAATCATAAAAGATGAAATAATTTTAATCAAATTGAATTTGGTATTGTTTTTTGATGAAATGTTTTTAACTTGATAATGTATAAATTTAGAGACCCATTTGTTTTTGTATTTTTATTATTTGAAATTTGCTTTATATTCTTTGAAAACTTATATCGACTAGCATAGAATAAAGCACCTTTGACTTTAAGCCCAGCATTAAATCTGATCCAATTGTCCTTTTAAAAAAATTGACGGGGCATTGGGTGGCTAAAATTCACGCTATGCCACTTGCTTTTGTTACCAAATGTTTCTGACACGAAAGTGCTTAATTTGTTTCTGAAGTGTCCGCATTCGTTTATCGAAATTGCTAATAACTATCTTTAAATAGCAAACATTTAATATAAACTTTGCCAATTTTATTTTGACCCTAGCTTCAGCAAATCTTTTAATCTTTGTTTGCATTAATATCTGGAACACGTGCTTCGTTCCATTGACTCAACCGCTGCAGTGTCTTGTATTTAATATAATAATTTGCTTTTTACGCTCTAAACCATTAATGTCCAATTTACATATTCATAAAAAGCTCTGACCAGTTTGCTTAACATTTACCGACGATTATTGTAAATTATTCTATACATTTTTATTCGTCACAATAAACATTCCTCATTAAACGTTTTAATGGCCGCTTTATAAATGCATATGTCTCCGCTAAACAGCGAATTTTACCACCTCCGTTTCGAATTTAATGGAAAAAACAAATACATATTTCAAATTTGAATAACCAATAAATTTTCATTGGAAACAACTGTCGGCAATATATCATTTGCCATAATGTACATTTTACACATTAATAAAGAGTCAGGTGACAACAATTTAAGTCTTAGCCTTAGAATAAGTCAGATGGTGCCTTCGCGATTGAATTGATCTATAAAGTGACCTCAGCCGTCGTAAAAGGACAATAAAAAGCTTCTTTTTACGGTTTAAGCTATTCTTGATTGTGTTAATTTTTATGTCCGCTTATCTGAGTTGCTGTTTTAAAATTCGTAAAATCTAAGCAGTGATTAATTAATTTTCGATCAAATCTGTATTTTGGTTGCGAAAATCTTGGCCGGTAAAATTCTAGAGTGTTTGATGAAGTGAATTGATAACACCAAAAATCATTTGAAAGGCGAAATGATAAACACACACGGACCTGAACGAAGCGCGAGCTTATTCCGAAATATAGACCCCTATTTTTCTTTTAATGATTATTATGGCATCATTTTTAGTGCCTTCTTATTCTGATAGGAACCTGTTAATAAACCATTGACTCAAGTTGGGCGACTTCTGATTGGAAATTAGTTCACTCATTAAATGACCTGCGCTCATGTTATTACCAACAGTGAGCCAAGCCCACGCAAAGAAGCAATAGAAGGTCTCTAAATACGAGTATATCTGTCGCCGGAAAGGCATTCTCAGCTCTTGATCGATACTAGAAACCCTCGGGAGAGCAACGCTTCCAAGGTAGATACAGTGATGGGAAATATTATGAATACGATACGCTTTCATGCTGCTCTAAGAAGTTTGAGAATGTAGATAGTCCATAAGCACAAATCGATAATACTCGTATAGCCTTGCAGTTTTTAACCGACTTGGAAAGGATAGAAGGTTATTAGTTTGACCCGGGTATTTATTTGGTTGTTTCTTTTTAGGATTTTGTAAAGCCCTACTCAAATCGCGACCTGTTTGTCCTTCTGTCCATCCATGTGTCACAGCAATTTTTCTCGCAAACCATATACGCTAGAAACATCAAATTTTGTATGTAGGTGTAAAGTGATACCTTTATAAAAGTTCAACTACAAAAAAATGTTATATGGTATTCAAGGGGAGTCTCCCCACATAGGGGAGTGGCTCCTGAAAAAAATTCATCAAAGATAGCCGATATGGGTAAGAACTTTTCAAAACTGGTCTTAAACTGGCATTTTGGCTTCGGGGGCGCATAGGAAGGGGAAATACACGAAAAGTGTGTGTCCCCCTCATGATTGGACACTTGCATCTGAAGAATCTGGAAAAAAATTATGGGGGTAGGTGCTTATGAGTACAATAATAACAAATACCTTAGAAGTGAAAGTCTTACAAAATGTCCTAATACTCTGCAAGTTTGATGAAAATCCAATCATATTCACGGAATCCAATCATGGATGAAAATCCAATCATATTCACGGAATATCCAATTATCACAAGAATAAAACATGATTTTGGTATTTTATAGACTTTCCATCGAATCAGACACTGCAGTTTTGATTTGATCTTCTTAAAATTCCAGATAAGATCAGTAACATAAATACTTTTGGGAATTCATGATTTGAATGATTTTTGTTAGTTTGCAACAAAGTAGCGACCGTTGAAAATAGAGAAACAATGGATTTTCTTTTAAACGTGAACATCTCTTTCACATGTTTCTTGACTTTATTCGTTCCTGGTGACTGCATTTCGGAATTTAAGTACAAAATCCTTGTGACATGAGCGTAGGTCTGCCTACCCAACTTGTTTTATGTATGTTTCCTTACAACTTTTACATAGGGATATAAGAAAGGTTCCTGCTTTCGGGAAATGATAAGACTTACTCTCTATTAGGTCCCATTTTATGAACATGAAAATTAAATAACGGTAAAGTATTTTGCCATTAAAACTAATAAATTTATGACATTCACCTTAATTTTTCAGCATAGCTGATTAACGTATGTATGGATTTTCATTGTACAATGAAGGACAGCGTATTGAACTACATTGTATCGACACGGAATTGTAGTACTTTCAATAACTATGTAGATATTTGTAGTGATCAAGCATTCGCCTAGGCAAACTGCTTGAAAACCATCATAATGCTGATCCAATTCTAATTGCAAATTTAAAAAATAATTATCTAAATTTACAATCAACATTTGGACACGGCAGCCCCTTTGTAACGCATCTTATCTCATTGTATTGTCCCGCAATGCAAACTACATTTTTCGCTTTATTAACGTGAGTACCTACCCTTAACGGGTCTAACCTCACGGTCACCATTAGTCAGCGATTGGCTTAAGCACCAATCATTTGCCCCCCCAAGTTCGGTACCTATTTACATTGAGGGAACTCTCAACTTTCATACTGGTAGACTCGAGTTCTAGCTATATCTGACGCTATAAGGTCAACGCCAACCTTTGTTTGCACCACAAGCCACCACGATACTCCCCGAAGGGCCACAACTTATCAGCTGACCATCCGAAGATGGAGGCTCATCAGCTGCCCGTGGTACCTGAGTATACCTCCAGGGTTGAGGTTCGCAGCAATGAGTTGATCTTGTTATCGAACAATCGCAATGCCACTATGTTTCGGATTCAGTTCCCATCCTAGTGTTTTTACTAAACGATTCGGGTACCCCGGGATCGCCAGTCCCCGTTGGCTACACTGGAATCGGAGACGACAACCCAACAATAGCAGTTGCATCGCTTTGAATTACTCCATCAGTTCCGTCCTGGGGGTAATGCATGGTACAGTTGATAGATGAGTAGATTCGGCAAGTAACCACCGTTGCGATAGACAGAAAGGAGTGTGTTACGGATCGCCAAACACAGCGAAGCGTCCCTACCCCAAAGAGCTCATTTGTTCACATAGGCAATATTTGAGTCATAGGTGTCTTCAATTAGCCGGCGATGAAGATGATACTGCTATCAAAGGATTTCAGGGATCAGTTGAAGCAGTAATTCGAGCCTATGATAAATTGTGCGTGTATCGAAGCCTATTATCAATTGCACGTGCACATATAATGTCCTTAGAATTCAAACTGAACCTGAACAAGTTAATCGAAAAATGAATACTTCATCAGAAAAGTTGCCATCGACTCCTCCAATCAAGATTAGAAGAAAACCGTCAAACCACCAAATCAGGTATATGCAACAAATCCTGCTAATATTAAACGATAATTTTAACATTTCGGAAAAGAGAGATCTTCGGATTAATTATATACACTCCTGCATCTTCGAATACCGACTGATTTTACATCTTTCATATTTCCCTAAACTTCTTGATTGCATAATTACAGTCACATATAACAAGCCAATTACTTTTGGATATATCCTGCTCAATATAGTGATCTTCTAGGTAAAGCTATGGATAAAATCGACCACAGTGCACACTTTTTCAGGTTGATCTTGTTTATACAAATTTCATTAAGACGTTTGGCACTGTTGATCACAGCGTGCTGGTAAAAATGCTCATAGCGTATTGATTTTCAAGTTCCTTGTGTCATATTTGTGGAGTCATACTCGAAGGGTAAGTCTCAGCAAAGTTACATCTGATCCCTTTTATCCGTAGACTTCAATTCCACATGGATGTTCTAAAACCACCTTATTACTCCCCAAAAATACTGTTTTGGTGTATGACCGATTTGATTTTCTAAGATTTTAAAAAATATCTAACTGCTCTAAAACCAACTTGACACTACTGTTGACGTATGATCCGATGTTGACGTATGATCCGACACAAATATCGGACTAAAGCAGGGAGATGAGCTTGGCGCATTGCTATTCAATTTGGCTCTGGTGTACGTCATAAAGAAGCTACCTGCTCACGACGCAGTCGAGGAAAAATACCGTTTCGAAAATGTGAGTGAAATTGTATATTTAGGCGCCAAAATAACGAAAACGTGTAATGAAAGAGACGAGGTACGTCGAAGAATACATCACAAATAAAATATTTTATTCAGTATTGACGATCTTGAAAACCAGCTGCATACACAGGAAAACAACGCTCCAAGTATACAAATATGTGATAAGACCTGTGTTATGCTATGGGTGTGAAACATAAACCCTAACTCAAACATCCGCAAATATGTTGAACGCCTTTGAGCGACGGATACTGAGGCGAATAATCGGAGCGAAGCTAGACGGGGACCAATGGTGAATTCGATACAACTATGAGCTGTATGAAATGTTTGACGAACCGGAGGTCAGCACGGTTGTAAGGCTACAGAAGCTGTAATGGGCTGGACACATGAATCGTATGGACGAACAACGGATACACAGAAAAGTATTCGTTGGGAGAACTGAAGGCCGGAGACCAGTGGAGAAACCAAGGAAACGCTGTTCTGACTCGGTCAACGAAGACAGTTCATTGCTGCTTGGAATTCAAAATTGGACGACGCGGTCAACGGACCGAGACAGTTGGAGGCGTTGTTTGCAGGAAGCGAAGGCCCGAGATGGGCTGTAGTGTTAAGAAGAAGAAGATGATCCGATTTTATTTTCTGAGATTTTTAAAAATATTTTGTACGCCGTACAAAGTGGTGATATGCCTCTATAATGTTCGCACTGTAGCTTGTTACCTTTTTTGTGGATAGGGAGCAGAATTAATTGGCTCCACTCTTTTGGCATATGTTCTTCTTGCCAAATGTGCTGGATGACTTCGTGAATAGCTTTATGAACACTGCTGCCGCCATATTTGATGAGCTCCATTGGTATCGCATGGATGCCCAGTGCTTTATTATTCTTTTGGGCTTTGATGATGGAATAAACTTCATCCAGAGTTGGTGGGGCCTATGAAACCTCTCCACAAACATCTATAGGCTCCGATATTCTGGAGCTGTGTGGAGGATTAAGGAGGTTCTTGAAATATGATGCCCGCCTTTCCTTAATCTTGGTTTCATCAGGGATAATATGTTTTAGATATCACTGATGAAGGGATGGTTGACATTGTTTTATCAAGTGATCGTAATATTGTAGATTGTATGGAAAAAATCAAAAATAAATACCTTACTGTTGAAGAAGGGGCTATGTACGGTATTTAACACGAATTAGCAAACACTGTTTACCAAAATTCACAAAGAAATGCAATAAACACAAAGATTGGTTGAATTTAATGTTCTCAATTGCAATAAGTTCTACTTTGATATCTGTTGGTAGCTCTATCGAGCCCGGACCATCAAACGATTTCGGAAGGCCGGACAAAGCTTTTATAGAATGTTGCGATCAACAATACAAGGTTAGAAAATTGTGCGTGAGGATGTTCCACATGAGATGCACGTAAGTTGTAGAGCAAGGAAATCAGAAAATCAATGTTTATTCCAGAAATTGTCTAAGACTCAAAACGAAATTCTGCGAAAAGCCACCCTCGATGTTGGTTGCAATGCATTTCCGCCCTACTATAAAGTGCTGGAAGTGAAGGAGTGCTATCTGGCAGATAATGAGTGACAAAAAGTTTCGCGAGTGTCAAATTACAAAGTGTGCTTGATAATACTGCAAAAAAAATATTTAAGACAAAAACTAAAGCGGAGATTGCATCCATGGAAGAAGAGATTACTTTAGTTTCGAAATGGGGATGCGATCATCATCCGACCACAGTGAATACAATCAGGCCTTAATCGAAGACGACAGTACAGATGTTATTAACTTCGTTTGTAGATATCTTTGCAATTGCAAAGCAAGGAGAACATTGTCGTCAAACATTGAAGAAATAGGAGACCATCTTCAAGAAGGTATTTCAGACTTCTGAAATTTTAATATATGAAAGAAACACCAGAATATCCAAGTGCAAATAGAAATAGATAACCTACGCGAGAAAACAGTTGGTGCTTATGATAAAATTTCCAGATTGAATCATGAATTACTGTTAACAACGATTGATGGAAAAGTATCCCAAACCATCAGTGAAACATCATCGATGGCTGTTTTCTTTATTTGCAAGGCAAATCCTTCCCAAATGAACGATATTGATTATATCGAGAGCAAAGAGGAATCTTCGGATGCATTAAAGATGGTTCATCGCCACTACATATGCAAATAAAATTTAATGTTTTTCCAAAATTAGAGAACTAACAAGGACACCAAGCCATGCAAATATAAAGAGAAGGTAAGGATTCATGAAAAATTTAGTAGGAAATTAGGGCTGAAAGTAGGTAATGTCCAATGAGGGCTTCAAATGATAGCAATACGTCTAAACGATTTTTTAATAATCCAACATTAACAGCTGAAATTACAAAACTACATGTGTATATAATTCTCTGATTTTCTATGATTTCCCAGGCAATTGATTGTAGCGCGGGAATAGATGCTGATAAATTGGAGCATACTGCAAGGAGACAGCAGAGCTATATGTGTAGTTATATAGCTAGTACAATATGCTGCGTGGTGTAGTGGTTAGAGCACTCATCCTGTAAGCCGAAGGTCCCTGGTTTGACTCTCGTTGGCGGCAACGAGATTTAGTTCGAGTGATTCTTCGGACGGACTATAATCAGAACATATCGTAGTTGGGTGGAGGGACATACGATCAAAGCGTTATGCTGACCATATCACCTTGTGAAGTGCCGACACATTCGATCATGATAATGAGATACTCTAACTATCTCTAAGCAAAGGCTCGAATGGTGCTGTAGTGCTACAACAAAAAAAAAAAAAAACAACATGCCCAATGCAGTCCCAAAAATACTAACGCATGGCAGTAAAATTATATTAAATGCAGTGCTACCCATACGAATGCTAACAGAGGAGACACATGAAGCGCGCATTAAAAATTATCGCAAATATCGATTAGATCATTCCAGAAAATGTCCAAGAGAATTAACCAACGCTGTGTTATTTTGCACATGTTCTTGACGTCATTTGATCCTTATATAAATTCATTTAGAATAAAGCCTAGATACAAATATTTAGACCGTCATTAAGATTTTAAGGTCTTGCTTGTAATATAATTTGTTTGATTAAAGTTTTCTTTACATAACTCGTATATTATTGTATTTTATATAGTTCTTTTCGCACATCTTAAAATAACAATTTTTCCTTAATATATAAAATATCTTATGAAAACATCCTTAGAATAGAAAAACTCTCTGTATAACATATTTTGTATTTCATGATTGCTATACATAGTTTTATTCCTATAATGCATTTTTTAGTTTAGCTTGCAAATAAAAATTATCGTAAGTGAATTATACTAATTTAGAGTTCAAATATTTGCCTGGCAAATCACTGCCTGTAAATTAAGACAAGCTTGGCGGATAGAACTACGCTCTTGTCAGGTTTTCTTCTTCTTCTTAGCCCAACAGCCCCTCCCGGGCCTTCGGTTCCTGCAAATAGCGCCTCCAACTGTCTCGGTCCATTGACCGTGATCTCCAATTTCGAAACCCGAGCAGCGATGAACTGTCTTCATCGACCGAGTCAGACTCGCGTTTCCTCGGTTTACCCACTGGTTATGTAAACATATCCTATTATTTTTAACAAAGTTGAGTGACTTTCAAATTCTACGGTATTTTAGTCAATTATTTTGTTTATAAGGTATTTGTTATTCACATACATATAAGAAAGGAAATGTATGTTTTCTTCAAGAGTCAGGGGACCACTACTTACCATGCCTGCTCAAGAACAGTGTCAACTGGAAGTCTGTCTTACCATGTCTTGGATTGAGCTATGATATCAGATCACTGATGAGCTATGCAGTCCACCTTCACTTTATGCTGTTTACCTAAGTCTGCTGACAATCATTGAAAGAGTGTTTTCTCTTGTCGCGAGTAACTGTCTCCCTCGTATCTTCTTTTACACGCAGGTAGACAGTATGGTGCTCCTTAGCAAGGAGGGTGAAGGATATCGCACCTATGATTACTGGCACCACTGAGTCAGAGACTGTCAGACGTGAAGATGTAATCCTCAGTGCTCTTCTGCTTTGTACTTATGCCAAGCCTTTTTGGTTCAGCTCCTATTTAGAGCACCACTCCAAACTTCTGCTCCGTACAGTAGTACCGACTCTACTGGTCTCATCAAAAGTTGCCTTCTTGATAGGCTGGGTTCCTCTATATTGAATTCAGAACCGATACACCTGAAGTAGCCTTATCGGCGCTTACCCTAAGTTGCTTTGAGAAACTCATCTTCGAGTCGTCCAGTAACGTTAGTAACTTTACTGCTGGTTTTGAGTCAATCATTACTTCCATAATACTAATTGTTCTTACTCTAGGGATTATCTCTTTTATTAGCATGATCACCACGGGTTTTAAATGCTTGAATAGTCGACTGAGCCCGCGAACAGTCTTCTACTCCCTTATTTGGCACATTTGCATTCATAGTATAAGTTGCTCCTGTTTGACTATGCTTCCAGTGACTTACGCCACATCCTCACCTGCACAGTCAATCAATTGTGACCCATCTTGCAGCTCAAGTCCCAGTAGTCCATTGTATGGCATGTTCCACTGCTCTGGACCAAGGATGATAACTGGGGCAGCACCCGATGTAACTACCATCCTTTGTCGGGCGGGGGAAAATCCCTTCGCAACTTCGTCCATCTTGTTTTACAAATTTAAAGTCCCATATCAACATTATGACTGTCGCTTATCCTTCTTACGTTTGCCTTCTCCGTCATCCCGTCGCATGTATCTAGATCACTGTTTTCTATATCAACTCTGCCACAATCAAATTTCATTAACATTGTTTGCAGACTTACGTTTTCGTCAATCATCGCGTTCTTCTCTGGCACACAATTTTTTCGTGCCACCGTATGCCCGTACAAATTTATATTTTCACTCTCCCATTATACGAATGGTAAGAAATCATGATAAGCTTGAGCTTGGCCCTTTTTCCGACTCATACCTAGTTTTTAAATTGGGATTAAGAAGCCTGATTCTTACAACTCAACTTGAGTAAATATCAGACTTTTTTGTGCTTTAATTTAATTTTACATGCATATTTACTATTTTTAATATAATTGAATTTCTTTTTATTAACTTTCACACTTAATTCTAATTATCATTAATTTTCTTTTCTGTTCGTTTTGTTCCATTTTGTAATTGAATTATGTTTTATCTGTTAAATGGAATTTAAATATTGTGTATGCATGCTTCCGTATAACTATCTTGAAGCAAAGGCTTCATGGCTCTTTGTTCACTTTGTCCACTAGATCTTGCCTGCTGCGAGCCTTATTGCTGCTAATCAGTTTGCGAGGGTATTTTGCGGCGGACTTATATTCTGCTAGCTAGTTGCACGGCTCGTCCCGGTTCCGTGCCCATTGAGCTTCACATCGAGGCTTGTAACACTCCCTTTGCTACTTAGGGATTTTGTAATGTGACGCCTACGCCCGGGAATCGAAGGATTCCGATCCCGAACCCTTGCAACCGGCCAGATGGATATGTCCTCGAAGTGCCAGCGGACTTCATCTGTCGTGCGGATATCGTTGCGCAGAAAATATTTTTCTTTTCTGTCCAAATATTTAGATCTGTGGATATAAATATTCGAAATATAGAATTAATCCAAACCCTGGCACATTTCGAGACATAGCATTTGGAAATGCCCCTCCACCGTGGTCATCGAGAAAACTATGCCACTGGCGACAACTGGAGAGGTACATTGCCGCCATATGGCGTGCCATTCCACACACCGCTGTTTTGTCCGATGTGACAACCGGGTGATTTTGACAGCCACATGGAGGCGAAGAAGTACAATTTGAAGCTGTAACCTGATTCGTTGATAGCTAAAACCATTGATAATAAACGGTCCCCGTTAGTTCGTTTTGTTTTAAAATTATAAAATAAATTATTTAGAACTATATGGCAAGTAATATCTAGACCAAAGTGTTGTTTCTCCTCACCATTGCATATGATGATGCAATAGAAAAGTTTTCAGCGCAAGTGAAGCCGCGAATTGATCCATTGAAGTTATTAACTTGCCTGAAGGTGCTACTGGCACCAAATGGTGGAATTCGCAGTGCGAATGAAGTTAAACGTTTAGCCGAAATAGTGGCGAAAAACTCAAAGAAATTGGTGTCCAAGTGTATTTATATACAAATATTGAAAAGCACGGATACAGAATTATTAGGAAAATTTATGGTCGTGGGCGGCTGGCTTTTAGCTCATATGTGGCTGAATGAAGGCATCAAAGCTGCAAACTGGCCGCTAGTGCAAGAGATTTTAGAGGTTGTTGCTGTGTCCGGTGGATGTACAAAGATTAAGAAGCAACACAGCACCGAAGCTTGTCAAAGGATTGTGAATAAAGAGGTAAATTTTTTCTTCGTTCGAGTTACATCGGCGAATGCTTTACCATGTTTTGGTTGTAGTTCCTCGCCCCATGAAGTGGATTCGCCGAAAAAACACCGAAGGAAAGGAATCGAGAAGGCGAAAGTGTTGCTGCCAAAAAGGCTTTTCCAAAAATATAGAAGCATACGGTCAAGGTCAGGACAATATCGACCTAGATGAATGGATCATCTTTCGTTGTCAGTACGGTCGTGGATCAAACATCGGATCAGGTTAGTGTTAAAATAATAACTATTAAAAGTCTGAGACGATTCAATAAATGATTTGATGGCAACAATAGCGAAATTAGATTCGAACGGAGTACGAATTCTTCCGGAAGGTAGGAATAAGACGACATCGCCACAAGTCCAAAGTTCAGCAGCTATTGCGAATGTGGCTGAAGAGAAAGCTGACCAGAAAGACGATCCAAATGAAGATTGATGTGCAGTTTGTTTGGATGGTGGTGAATTGATGTGTTGCGATGAATATCCAAAAGTATTTCACCACAATTGTCACATACCAGCTATAGGTTCCTTACCAGATGAAAGTGAAACGTGGCAAGATTTGTTATGTGTTAATTTAGCGGAACTGGCAAGTTCAGCTGAATGTGAAAGACATAATGCAGGAGAACTTGGCGTAAATGAATTAAAGATTATACAGAGGATATGTTTAAAATTATATTGCCAATACGAACAAAGTTTACCATTTAGAGAGCCAGAACCTGCAACAAACACTGCATATTATGAAGTAGTTTGTCAACCTATGTCGCTAGATGTTATTCGAACTCGTTTGGATCCATCAAGTCCGAATCACTACAAAGACATTGCCACATTTGTAGCTGACGTTCGATTGTTGTCCAAAACTGTATGCTTATATTATCCGGAGGATTCCAAAATATATGCGCATGCCCGTTGTCTAGAACAATTTTTCGAAGAGCAACTGGCTAAATGGCTTCCTAAATGCGCTCTCGTAAACAAGTGTGAAACGAATGCAGATGAATGTCCTGTGAAACAAAAAAAAATGCGCGAAAATTCCGACTGAATGCCCTTAGAAAAAGAACAATTTCAACTGTCGGATAAGAAAAAACGAAATAAAGTAGATTATATTTGCTTACAGGAATAGTTTTAACATCGTAAGTTTAGGCGTGTATTTACGCTATCGCCTGTTGATTTCGCACATCGACGCATTTAAACTCTTACTACAAGCAAAATATTAATTTATTGTTTAAACATAACTATACATAAAATAAGAAACCATTTTTATCTACTCGAAAGAAAGCATGAAGTTATTCCAAATATAAAATGGTCATAAAAAAATTTTTCACCGGTCAGTTATTAATCATATGAATAAATGCATACCAAATTCATTTGAAACCTTAGATTATAGAGGTTAATTAATTTTATATGACAGAATGCTATCTAGATAATCAAAAAAAAAAAAAAACGACGGAAAATCGTACTTTCGTTGATTTTAGGCATAACTATAAATTAAAGACATTAAAAGGTAGAACATTTACGTCCAGTTCATACGAGAGATGATATTTATCAGAAACACTTTTTGTGTTGGAATTCTCCTTATTTTGGTTGCTTTTAGACGAAACGCATGTAGACTGGCACACGATTTTATTAATTTGTTTTTATAGTTGATGTAGATGAGTGCTAAAAAAAAAAAAAAAAGGGGGAAAACTTTCCATTTAATACAAACTGATTATCAAACTGTAGAAAAAAAGAGATACTATTACTTTAAGTAGAATACCTTAGTTAGAAATTTATATTGTATCGAAGGAATCGTTAGTTAGTATGTAGAAAAATTAGAGACTTGTTTAGCGTTAGTTATACGTTACAAAAACACATGACAAAATCAGTCAATGAAAGAAGCAAACCAATATTTAATTTGCATTAGTAGATAATTGAAATGAATAGTCTTAATAGAGAAATTCTTCGTGATCGCGCTTATATACATATATTTTTGGGTTAAAAATTTGATTATCCAAATTGCGGAATGCTATATGACAGAACATTAATAGTATAATTTGAAATTGGAAAAAAAAATGTTTATTTCGAAACGAATGAACATTAATTATTAGAAACGACTAACTTCATACTTTCGATAATACAAGTCTCGAAGCATACACAGTTATAAATGCGAAAAATTGCCGAACATTAATTGTATGATATTTAAAACATTTGTAGAAGGAAAACGATTTTTTTCTTTTGAAAAAATATATAACAACATGAATTGCTAAGTTAACCCACGACTTTCCTTTTCAGTGACTCTTCTTTTTCAGTGGGAACAGAGAGTGTAGGGTAAGTATGCCGTCGCGAGGGTAGGGTTTCGACAAATCCGCTGAGGTCGGTTTCGCGTCGCGCGCGGTACGCGGTACCTTTGCTTGTTTCGTCATTTCATTAGAGTAGTTTTCGTCGGTTTAATTTCGAGTAGCATATTTTTCGGTACCGCGTCGGTGATTCGGTAACGCGCCTATAGGATTTTGTAGCGTTTTTGATTTGAGATCTGTGGAGAGATCACATCCAGGACTAACGTAACGTAGGTTTCCCGTTCTGGATGAGTAATTGTTGACGCGTTTGGAAAACGGGCATGTTCAGGTGACTGAAATATTGTAATTGAGCGTAACCCATTCGGAGACCCGCGACCGAAATCCTCTCCGAACTAGCTGGCCGACAAGCAGTCACCGCGTGAATGGGTTACGGTGCACGGATTGGTTGACCTGTTGGTATCATCCGTTGGCACTACTCAGACTTAACGTCTAGAACCGATGAGAGGTCGGTTCCGCGTTCGATCTGAAAAGTAGAAAATCATTACAATTTCAGTAAGCGACCAGTCCACTGGAGGCTAACCAAGCCGGGGTTACCAACGGTTCATAGAAATACTGCCAGCACACTTGATGATGCTAATAGTTTAATTCAGCATATCTTAAGCTGTTCGCTCTTCATCCTCTGGGAATCTCCTAGCAGCGGTGCATCTGCTGAGTACCTCAACGAGCCTCTCGACGTCCATCTTCATAATATTCCACCCAATCGTGGAAGGTGAAGAGTATGGTCATCGAGAGACAGTATTATGGATATTTAACAGAATCTACTGATGATCACTGGCTGAGTAGTCCTCTAATGCTCTCCAGTCATATACCCTCTGTACTAGGGGTCCCGTGGCGAATGTTACGTCAGGTATGGTCCTTCACAACCCACAAGACGGAAAGCCGACGCATCGCCGATGTTCAACATGAAGAACCTTTCCCTGGCCGCCATCTCTAGGACTCATTTTTCCCGCGTATCAATTCGGGGCATGCGCCATTCGACTGCTTTAGCATTGAAGTCTCCTCCAATGAGTATATGACCATCTGCGATCGAGACAGCGTCCTACAAAGTATTAAGCTTGGCTTGGAAACATGATATTGCATGGCTCAGCGCTAGGTGCACACTAAAGAATGTTGTCCTTGAACGTCGAACCCACACGACATCATCTTTCTATTTATAGCGCTCCTCTCCAGATGGCGCCAGTACCAGTTTCGCCAGGGTACAATGATGACGAGTTTCTATCCTGATTTGGCTTCTGTAAAGTTTAGGTTCATCCATAATTGCAAATTTTTTAAGGGGGCTCCCCCTTATATCGAAGTGGCCCTAAAAAAAATGTTTATCAAAGTCGAGTGCGATATCAAACGAGTGGTCTTGATTAGAAGAATAAAAAAAGTCAGTTGGTGAGTCAGATAATTCAGGAGACTTAAACAGTATGAAATACTTGTGCCGCTCTTTCCTCGTGATTGACACCTCTGAGCCAAAAATCCGAAAAAATCTCGGAGGTAGGTCTTTGTGAGTACAAGGACAACAAATACCTCAGAACTCTGAATTCACTTAACTTTGCTAACAATAGTATGATTTGTGAGTTTTACGCTTTCCCCATAAAACTAAGCAGTACCCTTCAACTTCTCAAAACTCGATGATCATGTAGATCAACATAAGACCCTTGTGCTCAAAAATTTCATTACAGTCAGATCATATTCAAGTGAGATATAGCCATTTCAATTATAGGGAATTAATTACAATAATACGTGTTGATCGTTGATATTCAAATCGACCTAGACGTTACAGTTTTCTTCGGATTTTCATAGAAGTTTCAGAAAAAGAAAACGTGTTTCATTTGAATACAAGTATGTTCAATTGGCAGAACATTCAGAAAAATTATTTAAGCTGTAACAAAATGTTATGTGCTTATGAAAGAAACTCTCCATCTTTCGGATATAACATATTTAAACGATTTTTTTTACCGAAGTCAAACATGCATAATTCAAGTCATCGGTTTATATCATCTGAAAGTTGTTTTGAACGCTGAGATGGTTACGAAGCCTTTCTAGTAGGAGCCCTTTCCTGCCTAATCGGCTTGTTGTATATAATTCTGGGGCTATTACTAAATTATAACTTTAGAAAAGATAAAAATTCTCCCAAATTAAAGTTCACATTTTCAAGGTATATTTTATCTATTTATTAAAAACGATGTGATTTCTGATATATTAACGATCATTAGGCGCATTTGAAAGACATCCATACGGGATCTTTAGCAATGACTAAAAGACAATTTAGACAACTTATCTGACTTTGCAGATGTTGTCTTAGAATATTAATTAATGTAATTTTTGACTTGCTATCATTTTATGATAAACATTAACGTGACTGTAATAATAAATAAGTCTTCCATAAATTTGTATTGGGCAACATTTTTAGTCCTTATCTACTCGCAAAATGTTGACTGGTACGTTTTGAGTAATCCGTTTAATCAATAAATTCAACCATTTACTGTAGTATCATAAAATAATTCATATTATTTGTAACAACCCACAAATAGTGTATAATGGCAGCAGGTATACGGCAGGCGACATAAATAAGGCTTCAACCAATCTTGTAAGTTCACCTCACCACATACTGAGCATCTAGCGATATGATTAAGAATTCGTCTGGACCACCCGGACGGGAATAAATCCCAAAAGTCCGGCCCAAATTAATAAGCCGAAGAATTCGGCGGGTCTTAATCACGCGCTATTCCATCTCGATTACGAAACCAATATGATTTACTCATGGCGGTTGAGACCTTCGGATATACGAATACATAAATTGATGAGTCAAAATGCATATAGGAAGAAAGTAAGACATCGAATCATTATGTCATTCTACGAGGATGGTTCAAGCCTGCGTTATGTAAATATTAATGAGAGCATCAGATTAAGATTGTCCATTTTGTCAATGAATTAAAGGTGACTATTAATAAATGGATCGTACAATAAAGCTAACAAGAAAACTAACTCAAAATGCTTTTATCGCCTAGGAAAGGTAACTAAGTATTTTTAATCGACTTGCATAAGAAAGCAGCATACGTGTATTTTTTTACTCGCATTTTACAGCGTTTTGAAAAAAATGACAAAACCATATTGAAATCGGTACCTGCCTGTCCGTTCATCCATCTGTGCATCACAGCAAGTTTTCTCAGGATTCATGGTCGGAAAAAATTCTCAAGGATTTTAAGAGGGTTTCCCCAATTTTTTTCACCGAAGATAAAATGAAAGGTCCTGATAAGCGGTTTTGATATCAGTTATTAAAATTGCAATATTGATAATGGGGTAAGTGATTTGAGCGGAAAAACATGAAAAAACTTTTGGGGCATTTTGAAGTCGGTTTTCTTTTTAGGGTTTTGTAAAATACTAGTTTCGCGACCTGTCTGTCCGTCCCTCCGTGTATCACAGCACTTTTTCTCCCAAACTACTTAAGCTAGAAACATCAAATTTTATATGCAGGTGTAAAGTCGTGCTCTCTTCAAAGTTCAACTTAAAAAAATTTTATAAGGTATTTAAGGGGGGGTCTCCCCATATAGGGGAGCGGCTCCCGAAAAAACTGTTCATCAAAGGTAGCCGATATGGGTATCAAATGAAAGGTCGTGATGAGAACTTTTCAAAACAGGTCTTAATTTGATACTTTCTGCTTCGAGGGACGCGCCGGGAGGGGAAATACACGAAAAATGTGTGTCCCCCCCTCGTGATTGGACACCTGTGATCCGAAAAAAATTATGGTGGTAGGCGTTTATGAGTACAACAACAACAAATACCTTAGAAGTCGAAATTCGCTCAAATTTGTTAATAATAGTATGATATTCGAATTTCACATTTTCCCTAATAAAATCGCATCGGTACCCTTAAACTGAACAAAATTCGATATTTACATAGTCCTGCTAAGGGTTCTTAAACTTTGTAAGTTTGATGCAAATCGAATGATATATACGGAAGTTATAGAGATTTGAAATTTCTCCAATTACAACAACAATAACACATGATTTTGGTATTTTATGAACTTTCCATCTAATCAGTCACTGCAGTTTTGATTTGATCCTCTTGAAATTTTCCAAAAAGGTCAATAATGTTCATATTTTTGAGAATTCATGATTTGAGTGATTTTTGTTGGTTTGCAACAAAATGGCGACCGTTGAAAATAGAAAAACAATGGATTTTCCTTTGAACGTGCACATCTCTTTGACATATTACTTGACGTTAATGGCAATTTTTTTCATTTCAAAACTTTCAAAACTCAGTTTCTAGAATACATTATATCATGTATTCGTATATTAAAATATAATTTTTTACTGCAATCCAAAAACCATAACGGCTAAAATCTGCAGTGCCTCCATTTTTATATTCTGAGCTGACCCTGAAGTGCTTTTTTTATCGTTCAACTTTTTTCGACCTTTGAGCGGCCGCCATTTTGTTTCAAATCGTTCGACTTTGGATTTTTTATTATGACCTTTATCACACAATTGAGTACCAGTTTTGGTACAAATTGGAGCTACACTTTGGTCAGAACAGAAATATATATATATATATATATATATATATATATATATATATATATATATAGATATATATATATATATATATATATATATATATATATATATATATATATATATATATATATATATATATATATATATATATATATATATATATATATATATATATATATATATATATATATATATAAATATATATATATATATATATATATATATATATATATATATATATATATATATGTATATATAAATATATATATGCAGGGTGCGTACGGTGTTTGAGGACAAATTGGGAATAAAATTAATTAGCTTGTATTTTTAACAAAATTTAATGATTTTTCAGGAATTTTTTATACAACATTAAATTAATATATGGCTATAAAGTTATTCAATAAAATCACCATTAGCAGCAATAACCTATTCAATCCGCGTTCAATAAAATCACCATTAGCAGCAATAACCTATTCAATCCGCGTCCGGAAACGATTACATGCCCGAATCAAATGCTCCTTGTTCATATTGACCATAACGTCATTAATAGCAGTCTTCAGCGAAGAAGTGGTATTATGAGGACGCGTATTGGTCTCACGCTCAACTACGCCCCATACGTGATAATCCAAAGGATTAAGGTCTGGGGAGCTAAATAGCGATAGGTTCGGTGTTATGTGGTCATGAAAATTTTCGGCCATCCAATCTTGTGTCGCCATCGCTTTATGTGAAGGAGCAGAGTCTTGTTGAAAAATTTATGGTCTGGCTTCGCTTACATTGTCTGCCCAGGGATTCACTACCGTCTCCAAAACCTCGATGTATGCAGCAGAGTTCACTCGAAGTCCTTAAGGTAAAGAGTGTGGTGGCATAACATGTCCTTCGTTGCTGACAACACCTAAAACCATAACAGTGGCTGGAAATGTTGTGTGCATAACAACAGGCACCTCCGTAGGATTTGGACATAGCCATCTGTCATTTCTTATACCGAAGGCCTTCATGGAGAACTCTACGAATAAGGCGCTCAGAAACATGAAGCTCACTCGCAAGGACCCTCATTGATTTTGAAGGGTCCTCGTCTATGATCGCTTACACTTGCTCTAAAAATTCTGCAGAACGGACAGTTTCAGAACGTTGTTCGTGCTTTTTGCGTTTTGCAACCGATTCTGTATCACCTCCTGATACTTCCAATTGACGGCGAACCTTATGCACGAATGAATGGGGGCAATTAAAAAATTGGAGATCTCTAAATCTGTATGGTTCACACATATAGCGACGATGACAGCGTGTCTCTTCATTTCTTGAGTGATTTTGTAGTCCACCATATCTTATAAAGAAAAAAATTTAAAAAAAATCCGCGAATTTACAGTCACATTTATGCATGTCCTCAAATACCGTAGGCACCCTGTATATATATATATATATATATATATATATATATATATATATATATATATATGTATATATATATATATATATATATATATATATATATATATATATATATATATATATATATATATATATATATATATATTTTAGTGGTAAACATTAGCGGCAACTGGAGCGTAGAATTAAAACATGTCCGTTCGTTTCTGAATGCTAACAACGAGTGCCCTTTATTCATTTAGGCACACATACATACATATATTCATACACTTTATAAAAGGTCGCTAGGAACTTAGAGCTATTTGAATTCATTGTCTTAAAGCTAGTAATACACACTAAAACCTAATACTACAGCTCGTCCATCCTGACATCACACTCGACCTCGAGTGGCTATCCAGAAGGGAACGTCATCCAGGGTTTGATTTTCGAATGGTCGAACACAGACTCGAAAGGTTTTTGTGTTAATCTGAATCCTGGAACATCGGTTATGACATATCTATCTCTGTCAAGCCTGCGCTTTACTAAATACGGTCCTTTGTATTTAGGAAGAAGTTTACGATTAATTCCGGTCTCAGTAATTCTGTTTTCGATCATAACGTAATCTCCCTCATTATATATTTTTGCGGCGCGGCGTTTAGAATCATAAGCTGTCTTATTCTTCTCTTGCGTTTCTTTATTTATTTTAACTGCATTATTACGGATTTCACTTAAATCATGGTGATCATTATCGAGATTTTGTAAAAATTCGCGTAAACCGTCAATGAATTTGCCTCTCTGATTAACACCAAAGAGCATTTTGCTGGGCGTTTCATTAATACTGCGGTTAATCGTATTGTTAAAAACGAATTCACAATCGGGTAGTATTTTATCCCATGGGTGGTTTTCTCCTACCAATTTCGCCATCATAGGTCGTAGGGTTCTATTAAGTCGTTCAACTTGGCCGTTTGATTGGGGGCTTGCTGTCGCATTGAGAAAATGCTCAATATTGTTTTCGTTAATAAATTCAGCAAAAGCATGGGAGGTTGTACACGTTCCTCTATCTGATATCAATCTTCTGGGTCTGCTATATATTTGAAAATAATAACGTAGGTGTTTGATAAACTCAGCCGTAATAGTGGTTTTCGTAGGTAACATTCGAGTAAAACGTGTGAACGCATCAGTTATTAGAAGGATGTATCTGTTTTTACTTTTTGTAGGCTCTAGTGGACCAAAATGATCAATGTGAATAGTGTCAAAAGGTAAATTTCCTTTATCGATATTGTGCATGAAACCTTCTGGTTTTCCGTGTTTTCCAGAATACACAATACATTTCAAACAGTTTTTGATATGTTTCGCCACTTTCTCGTTCATTCCGGGAAAGTAGTACGTACGTTTCAAAACCTCAATTGCTTTGTTTATGCCAACATGTCCTAGGTCATCGTGACATGTTCGTATGACAGGCTCAATAAAATCTGAAGGAACGTAAAATAACAATCGTCGTCCACTTTTCCGAAATAATAAACCGTCTTGCAAAGTGTACGTTGAATTTTCATTATTTGTCAAATTGCGTTTTATTTCAGAGATTCCCTCATCGGCTGACTGGTGAATCTTCAACGGTTGAACAAATGAATGATCTTCAACCAAGTTACAATCGAGCTCGGCCAAAGGACTATATACACGGCTTAGGGCATCCACATGCTGCATGAGGCCGGAAGAGCGGTGGACTACATTAAAATCATAATTTTGGAATAAAAGTACCCATCTGCTAATTTTAGGACTGATGTCCTTTTTGTCTAATGTCAATTTTAATGCATTGCAGTCCGTTACAATAGTGAATCGAGTGCCATGCAAATATACTCGAAAACGTTCTAGAGCGTACACAATGGCGAGCGTCTCCAAAACATATGAATGCTGACGTTGTTCAGCTGCATTAGTACGTTTACTAAAGAAAAAGATGGGGTGTAGTTTTCCATCGGGCTGCTCTTGCAATAAGATGGCACCAAAACCATCCTTACTTGCATCCGTATGCAACTCAGTACGAGACGTTGAGTTATAAATTGCCAAAACTGGATTCGATACCAAGCAATCCTTCAAAACCTCAAATGAGTCGAGTTCTGTTTTCGTGAACTGGAAAATATCGCTTTTCAATACATCGTATAATGGCTTAGCCTTAATCGCGAATGATTCCACGAATTTTCGAAAATAGCTTGCCAGCCCTAAAAATCTTTGAAGAGACCTTAGGTTCTTTGGAATCGGATAATCTCTTATCGCCTGAATGTGCGTATCACTTGGGGATATGCCATTTGCATCAATATTATATCCTAAAAACTCAATTTTAGTCCTAAAAAATTCGCACTTTTTAATTTGAAGATTCTCAGTCATAACACGGAATACATCGGATAACGATTGAAAGTGTTCTTCTAAAGACTCGGTAGCAATCAGTACATCGTCCATATAAACGATGATATCACCACGGGATACAAGAGACTGGAAAACTTTGTTTATAAAACGAGAAAAAACGGCTGGCGCATTAGCAAGTCCAAAAGGCATTCTTTTAAATTCGTAATGCCCATTATGGGTAATGAACGCTGTATACTTTGAAGAATGTGGTTCCATTTTTACATGGAAGAAACCATCTTTAAAATCTATCTTTGAGAAGTAGTTTTTATTTCTCAATTTGTCGAGAATGTCTTCAATCAACGGAAGTGGATATCGGTCTTTAACAGTTATTTTGTTAAGTTCGCGGTAATCGACACATAGTCGCGTTTTGCCGCTTTTCTTTTTAACTAAGACAATACGACTTGCAAAAGGCGAACAACTTTCTTTAATAACACCCTTATTCAATAAATCGGCTATTATTTCTTCAACCTCCTTTTTTTCCGCGAATGATAAACGTTTCGGTGAAAAATGAATTTCTTTATATTCGGAAAGATTAATATTCATTTCGTAATCTATTTTTGGGTTAATATTACGCGGCGCGTTAAGGTATTTAGAATAGAGTTCGTTTAACCTACGCTTCGAGCAAAGATCAAGATTAGTATTCTCCGTTTCCAAACATTGACCTTCCGGTTCCGTGTAGCGATCGCATTCGATCTTTAAAATTTCGTTTTCAATTACCTTGACTAGCGGCCTGCTTCCATTTAGGTCTATATCTAAATCCTCTCGCTGGATGAACGGTCTCCCCAGAATAGCGTCGAAGGTCATCGTACCATCAGGCACTACAAAATAGAAAACTTTAGTTACAATTCCACATATTTCTGTTAATATATCAACGCTTCCTAATATTTCAACTCGCGAACCATTCACTCCACAAACACCTGTAGGTATGTCATTTTTATTAATTTCGCAAGGGACTCTCGATAGTTTTAACAAATTAACCGCGCTGCCCGTGTCAAATAATGCTTTGGAATGAATAGCTTGCGGTACATCAAGTTTAAAGTGAATTTTTACTACAAACGTTGTTCAGGACATCTGTCACTAGGATGAGAAGTTTTACGGCACGTTGAACATCGTGGACGCCTTTGGTCTCGGGGACAGTTAATTGAAATGTGTCCGGGCTGGTTACAATTAAAACACCGTATGTTTGACTTTCGATCTTCGTCTCGTGATCTTCCTTCAGGCTTTGTTTGAGCGTCTACTTTCATAGAGTCGTACCACCGAATCTTATCCAGCAGCTCCTTCTTTGTTTGCACTGGAGTTGTCAATAGTGATGTCAAAAACTTTTCGTCGTTCATTCCACGTGTGATGTACTTGATCAGCGCTACTTCATCCACATCACCTTTCGCGGCAAGTGCGCACATCATATGAAAGAATTGTTCACCACTTTGATCTTTCCTTCTTAGGCTTTTCCACAGTTCGTGATGAATGTCACCATTATTATATTTAACTGGGAAGTATTCTAATAATGCGGATTGAAAAGTTTCCCATGTTTCGTACAATTGTTGACTTTCTAACCAAATTCGCGCGTTGCCTCGCAACTTGGATGAGATTGCGAATAGCAGCAAGCGGTCGTCGATCCCGTACAATGATTGGATTGCATCTACACGTTGAATCCACTTATCGCTTGATAATCCATACATATCATCTGGATCGAAACAAGGTAATACCTCGGCTAAATCACGCGGCGTCATAAAATGCGCGTTAAGATTTGAAGTCATTTGGTTGCGTGGTGCGGCTTTTTCTTCTTTCGTTGCCATTTTTAGAGAACGTGATGGCGTCGCTGTTGGCGTTGCTTCGATTTCTATGTTCGCTTGTGCTTTGACATATGACGAATTTCTGATTCGTGAACTCTTCGGCGTCACATGCAAATAATTTTCAAGTTCAGACTTTTCTAAACGTTTTCGAAGAGTCTGCGTTTTTCCTGACGTTGAAAGACCGCGTTCGCTAAGCGCACTCCGTAACGCACGTTTTGAGCTCATCGGCACTCGAGTCAATCGTAGACACGTGGATTAACTTTGATATTTTCTATATATCACTATCCCACTTCTGAAACTTTAGTGGTAAACCTTAGCGGCAACTGGAGCGTAGAATTAAAACATGTCCGTTCGTTCTGAATGCTAACAACGAGTGCCCTTTATTCATTTAGGCACACATACATACATATATTCATACACTTTATAAAAGGTCGCTAGGAACTTAGAGCTATTTGAATTCATTGTCTTAAAGCTAGTAATACACACTAAAACCTAATACTACAATATATATATATATATATATATATATATATATATATATATATATATATATATATATATATATATATAATGTAATGTATATTTATACATACATATAGATATATGTATATATTTATATACATCTATGTATATATATATATATATATGTATATATATATATATATATATATATATATATATATGTATATACATAAATATTTATATATATACATATATATATATATATATATATATATATATAAATATATATATATATATATATATATATATATATATATATATATATATATATATGTATATATATATATATATATGTAGACATATGTATTTGTGAACAAAAAGTTCGCTCCGCAGTGAATCTCAAGAAATTGACTTAAAAAGATCCTTATCACTCGTTCACGTTTATTCGATACCCATCGCCTTCGTTTCCAGTTAACAACTACACGTATGGCACCTAATTTTCATGAAAGTTTCAAGAAAATTATACCCTATAGTTCAATGAAAACTCGGCTATGCATTTTCATCTTCATCTGTAAAGTTATGATCGGTTATACCTGTAGAAGGAAAAGTATGTTTCTTTAGGTTGTGATTCTCACCGGTTTTTAGTATGGAAATCACTACTTTTAGATTTCTGGGCATACGAGTATGTTATAATGCATAATATTAACTGGAAAGTAGCGACAACAGAGTCCTTGGAAGGATTACAATTCTGTTCCGATACGTTTTAGATCTTTATGTTGTCCTTCATTTGAAATCTCTACAATCAAAATCCTTACACGCGTCATGAGTTATGCTGAAAAATCGGTGTGAAAGTCGGAAATTGTTTACTTTTAACGGTAAAAGTCCTTTACTATTCCTTGAATTTCTTATCTTTTGAAAGGGGCCCAACAAGAAAAAAGACATATCATTTGCCAAAAACAGGACTCTTCTATACATCTCCGTTTAAAAGTTATGTGTGAACATACATAATGCAAAGGATATTTTAATCAGACAATGGCAAAGGATGATTACCGCTAGAAAAAGTACATTTTCATGACTTTACTACAGCATTAATTTTTTCCGTTACTGCTGGATACATGGGTGGGTTTCAAACATTAACGATACATATAGATATTAACGATACATATAGATATGATTATTAATTATGTAAATATTTTACGGTTTTTAATTCTAGGTTTTGCCCAATATTAACAGGACAACATCGATTTTTTTCAATAAAAATTTGTACTGAAGTATGCTACATATGAAACATCTGAAATAAATTTAATCCATATATGTTTGCCAAATTTTCCAGTGTCAATGGCTTTCAATGGCAGCGACTAGCATGAAATCAGCAGAGGAGTAAAGAATGGGCTCCTTAGACTAGAAGAGCTCCTAAGCTGCATCAAGCATTATCGGAGGATCTGGTTAAAGGCCAAAAATGCTAAGCCTAAAGGGTACGAGCATATAGCTCCACCATCAAACATCAATGAAAGAATGGCGTCTAGCCCTATCGAAGGGGATCGGGATAAAAGAAGAAAGAAACAGGCATTTGATGGCCGTGGAAGGCTAGATTAAGACAGTGCTGACAAAATGAGCGAAGAAACCCGCAAAAAACTCCTTCAAAACGTGCCGGAAAATAAAGCTCGCAGGAGACAAAAAAGCCGCGATGAAGATCCCGGCAGCAAGCATTGCCCGCAAAACCCCAAGATGGCCGATCCTACGTAAAGGTGCTGCGGGGTATCAGAGGGAAATGCAAGGCCCAAGGACATCAACACTGCTATTAAAGCAGAACGACTGACTGGGATGCATACTAGTCGAATGCGGAGAAGAAGCCGACAACAAGGAAGCATCCTACGATGCAGTACAGAGAGTCCTCGGCAAAAACGCAACTATAGCATCGCCTAGCCAATGCAAAATCAGATCTTTGATGATGGATGAGCAACACCATGATAAAAGATTGGTATCATAGTATCCTGATGAAACTTGTACTGCCGCTATCTGGACTCGGAACAGTGATTTCCAGGCGGAGAGTTGTGGACAGGGATGATTTCGTGTGGGTTCGATGCTCAGAGACAAGTTTCTTTAGTGTTTACCTAACGCCGAATAAACCGATATTATATTTTTAAGCCAAGCTTAATGATTTGAAGGGTGCTTTCTCCAACACAGACGGCAATGTGCCCGTTGGGAGTGACTTCAGTGCTAAAGCATTCGAATAGGGCATGCTTCAAATAGATCCGCGGGAAAACCAAATCCCAGATATGGCGACCAGGACGGTGCTTGTCGTACTAAAAACGATAAATACGCCAATTTTCCACGGTATTGGCTGTGAACGGACCTTACTCGACGTGACATTCGCCTCGGAGTCCTTAGTATGGAGAATACACAATTTAAGAGTATTAGAGGACCACTCAGCCAGTAGTCATCAGTACATTCTGGTTGAGATCAGTGACGTTGTCTCCCGTTTTCCGTGCTCTTGACTTTCTACAATTGGGTGGATCATCGGAAGGATGGACGTCGAGAGCTCGTAGAGGTGCTCGCAGCAGATGCCCTGCTGCACGGTAGTCCACAGGGTACAGAAGAGCCAGCTGCTCAAGATTTGGTTAATTCAACTCCGAGCATCATCACGACTGCTTGCAGCACTTCTATGCCGCATCAAAAACCCTGCCACGGCAAGCCCCCAGTATACTGGTGATCGACAGAAATCGCTGAAAAGCGAAGGGAGTGTCTGGAGCTTCGGCATGAGGCTCAACGGGAACGGAATCATGATGAGGCATACAACCGGGTAGCAGTGTATAAGTCAGCCAAGACATGACATCGCAAATTGATTAACAGCAAGGCTCACTGCTGGCAAGATCTAGTGGACAATGCGAACAAGGATTAGTGGGACCTTGACTACTGACTAGTTATCTTGAAGTCTGGTGCCCTACGGACGCCTTGCATACATATAGCGCAAAAGATGGAAGTGATAGTGCGGGCACTCTCCCCGGCCATCCCTTCCCTGTTGACCCTATCAATGGTGAAATAGCAATCGAGTGTCCACTTTCTACACAGCCAGAAGAAGTTCTTTCATTAAAAACATGGAAGGCACCAGGCCCAGATGGTGTTCCAGTGGAGATGTTGCAAATTGTCTATCACCGTTTCCCTGACTTTCTACGCAGCACATTCATAGCTTGCTTATCGGACGGGGTTTTTCTGGTACGATGGAAGGTGGCAAGGCTCGCCTTGATCAACAAGATGAAGGGAAATCCCGGATCGCCATCTACATGTCACCCATTATGCAGGCTAAGTACTGCTGAAAGAGTGCTAGAGAAACTCATCAAGGGAAGACTCACTGACATGATTTGTTCTGCTGGGGACCTTTTTCCTTGGCAGTACGGGTTGAGAGCAGGTTGATGCAATTGCAGAGATGGTAAGTATGGTCCAAAAGTCAAGCTGCGCTAAGCAATGGGACTACCTGAAGGACCGAAGCCTACTTCATGACACGACACAAGGCAAACAAAGCATGAAACTTACATCGGGTATTGCCCAGGGATATATACTTAGTTGAAACCTAAGGAAAGTGTCTTACGACGGGCTACTGAGATTGAAGATGCCTGATGAGTCACGCTTGATCGGCTATGTCGATGAACTTGCGGTTCGAGTCATTGAACGCAGAATTAAACAAGCGCAGCTTAGGCTAGTAAACAAAGACCCCACCAATAGGTTCCAAGTGGACTTACGTACTGCCATTATACAATCCCCTCTAATTATTCCTCCTAATACTAAGCAACGCTACATAAACCCAAATCCATGCACACCACCCTTTAAAGCACAACCTAAGCTCCAAAAACCCAATATTCCTATCCGTCCTGTTGTCAACTACCGCCCAGCTCCTGCATACCAATTAGCACGGTACTTGGCAGCGATAATGGCTGATGTAATGCACCTTCACCACAAATACGCATTAAAGAACAGCCGCGAGCTAGCAAATTCTACCACTTGACTGAAAATTGTCGACTTTTATCATTAGACATCACCAACCTCTATGCGTCTATCCCTGTCGATGAAACACTGGCCATACTAAAAGGAAAACTTTCATTCAACAACAGCCGACAATTCACAAATCAAATACTCAATCTCATAAAGACCACAATCAAACAGAACTATTTTAAGTTCGATAGCAACACATACATTGCCAAAGACGGTCTGGCTATGGGACATCCAATGTCCTCAATAATGTCAGAAATATTCTTACAATCTTTAGAAGAAGTCTTTATACCCAAAGTTATCAAAAGATTCAATGTAATATTTTACAGACGATATGTGGATGACTGTTTCATTGCTATTGACTCACAAGAAAATAAACACGACGAACTATATGAATGAAATTCACCCGAATATAAAGTTCACTATGGAAAAAGAAACAAACAGACAACTCAACTATATAGACCTAACTGTGACACGTGAATAAACACGATTGGACTACAAAATATGCAGAAAATCAACCACAACTGATCATACCATACATAAAACATCTAACCACCCCGCACAACATAAGCTAGCAGCGTACAGATTAATGGTGCAGAGGCTCCACTCCATCCCCATGATTCCTACTAACTACTCCAACGAACTAAAAAACATTTACAGAATAGCTAATAATAACGGATACAAACAATGCGACATTGACAAATTTGTCACACAGTAAAAACAAAAACAGGAACGCCAACCGACTGAAACTCATAAGAACGACCGACAGTGGGTATCGTTAACATACGTAGGCAAAGAGACATACAAATTATCAAACTTCCTTAGGAAATACAAGTTGCAAACTGCATTCAAAACGAACAACAACATTGGAAACAAACTGAAACCTAAACTGAATGACACATCGAAATATGCACGAAAACAGCGGCATATACAAACTGACATTCAAGGACTGCGACATGGTATAGACAGGAAGGACAACACGAAAACTAACGACAAGATACAAAGAGCCCCTATGATCTTTCTTATACAACAAGGCAGACTCCAATAATGCGACGCACCTACAAAACCACGCACATGAGCCTGACGCTATGACAAACTCTATGAAATTGCTACACAAACAAAGCAAAGGACCGAGACTTGACATCCTAGAAAGGCTTGAAATTTATAAACATAGAAAGACAGACGGTGACATTATCAACGAACACCTTGTTACCAATTTCGACGCAAGTTTCTCAGTCCTAGACCACACTCTTAGACGAAAACGGAAACGAGATGAAACAGAACAAACGGACAGCCAACAAGCAAAAAAAAAACAAAAAAACAAAAACATAATATTCCTCTACCTGGTATAATTTAGCACTTGAGTAATTTACTTCCTGACCTCATTACCCATCCACTAATTACCCATCCGCTAATTACCCATCCGCTAATCACCCATCCGCTAATTACCCATTCGCTAATTACCTATCCTACGACTATATAAAGTCGTTCCCTTCAACACATCCTTTAGACACTGAAGATGACTCAAAGTAGTCGAAACGCGTCTGCTCACACAACTAAGCAAGGCCCGACGGCTTTTAAAGAAAAAAGAGGATTGGCCTGCGGATATCAAATAAACAAAATTATTGACTATAAGATTAATATATTATTAGATGTGTATAACGATTGAAGGCTTTCAATATTTTTGTAAATAGTAATTTGATAAAGAAGAATTGATAAGGAGATAAAAAACCTCTGAATATATATTCCTATAGTGAACAAAGTAAATTATTTTCTATCACGCTTCTAAAAATTTTAAGATATCAGATTGAAAACAAGCACAAAGATGAAAATGTAACATTTTTTTATGCGGAAAACCGTACTAACAACAGCTATGACTAGAGTTCAAATACATGTTTTCAAATCTAAAGATCGTATTCTAGAATTTTTATCCCACCATACAAGGCAGGTCCACTAAGTAGGTACTTCTAATTTTGAGCGACATAGATATTTTTATGTTAAATGGCTATGATAAGCTCGTATTGGTTCACATTTTGAAGTTTTGTGCTTTACCTATTGTTTTTGCTTTTAAATACCCGATAGATAGATTCGAGACACAACTAGTCTACCAACGACAAATTAGTATGATTATGATGTCATAATTGTTGAATTAAGTACTACTCGTATATACAGATTTATTAAATTTGTATATTCTGTAAATTAGTTAAATTAATTGATTTAATGACCAAATGCCTTTTATATTAGTTCATCTCTCATTCTAAGATCACATTATCATTGACTTTAATTTTGTTAAAAATTTTGTTGGACCTAAAAATTCAATTTGAGATCTTGTACTTATACATATTGTAATTGATCAAAAACTATGCATGAAGACATATATATGTTTTGATTAGTGGAGTTTGCAAATGAAAAGATATTATGTTAGGGAATTCACGAATTAGAAAATTTTATAAGCTTCGCGTACATTTTGAATTCAATTGTGAATTTGCTTTATGTACTTTTTTACGTTCTTACAACGTATGTGGTTGCTAAAAAAATCTGCAAATTGTAGTAACATGAATTGCTAAACTAAAAAGGACTTTCCTTTCCAGTGGCCCTTCTTTTTCAGAGGCAGTGGGAGTGCATGGTAAGTATGCAGGGAAGAGGGTAGGGTTTTGAAAAATCCACGGAGGCCGGTTCAGCGTCGCGTGCGGTACGCGGTACCTTTGTTGTCCTTGTCTTTTTTCCTTAGCGTAGCATTCCTCGGTTTCGAATTAACGTAGTACATTTTTCGGTACCGCGTCGGTGAAATTTGAGAGCGCGAAATAGAATGTAGCTTCTCTTTTGATTGACTGAATAATGAAGAAATACGGAATAAAGTAAAGTAGGTTTCTCTTCCGTATGTTTGTGTTTTCGACGCAGGGTATTTAATGGTGGCTGAAATATGTAATTGACCGTAATCCATTTAAGATCTGCGACCGAAATCCTCTCCGATCTAGCTGGCCGACAAGCAGCAGACTGGTTAACCGGTTGGTACCATTCGTTGGCACGGCTCAGACTTCACGTCTAGAACCGATGAGAAGTCGGTTCCAACTCGTTCGTACGGAGCATAGTATACTCAACTAGTGCCCACACCTTTCATTTACCCTGTGTTGCACACTTTTTGAATTTTCTCAGTGGCACGTCAGCTGATCCGGGGCATGAGAGCTGATCCCATGTTTGGCGCGCTCAAGAAACAAAGCAAAATGCAAATAAAATTTCCGACGCAAGTGTTCTTTTACGCATTTCAGAACATGGGAGTGCTGCCACATCCTAATAAAAAACTAAAAGATTGCATGGAACGAATTTGTTTTTCTGCAAGGTTATTGATTTTTTGAAATATGGTAATCCAGAAATCTCTCATCGAAGCATATGTTTATATTCCCGCCAATCCTCGCATCAGCATTTACCCACCTACCTGCTACCGAAGATTTATGTCTCTCTGTTCGGCTTGTGTTCGAATTTTTCCGGAGGGTTGATGGAGTGTGGTTACTAGTTGAGTATACTATGGTACGGAGTATAGACTGAACAAGTTGGGTAAACAGACCTACGCTCATGTCAGAAGGGTTTTGTATTCAATTTTCAAAATGCAGTCACCAGATTGAATAAAGTCAAGAAGCATGTCAATGAAGATTTTATTGGAGAAACTATGAAATTCGAAGATCATACTATTATCAACAAAGTTGAACGAGTTTACACTTCTGAGGTTTTTGTTATTGTTATACTCATAAATATCTCCCTTGATAATTATTTCAGATGTCCATTCGCGAGGGAGGAAACACATTTTTCACGTATTTCCCCCCTGTGCCCCCCACTGAAGCAAAAACTGACAGTTAAAGAACTGTTTTGAAAAGCTCCCATGAAAACTTTCATTTCATACTTATATCGGCTACGTTTGATGAATTTTTTTTCAGGGGCCACTCTCCTGTACTGTTATCATCGATTAATAGCCAATTTTTTCGAATCTTAGTTGTTACAAAGCCCTTTTGTTAGAAGCTCCCTCCCGCCTCCTTGACTTGTTTCACTTATGAGTATTAATTGTAGGTACTCAGCTTTAGTCATTCATTAAATTGAATCAAGTGTTCAAAGCATGCATAACTCAAAATTATTCAATCTTCACATTTAAAACAGCCACTATTTTGTTTTACGGTTACTGATACCACTAGCTGAACTGATTCTCAAAGTTATTCATGACACCTATCATTCCTGAAATTTTCATGCAAATCCTAGCAAAACTGTAGTGTCTGAGTCGGTAAAAAGCGCATGTTGTTCCATAGCCATATGTTGCCATAATAATACATGCAGCGCATATTGTTCCATAGTAATACAGGGAAATTCAAACCACTATAACTTGGCTAAATATGATGCAATCTTTATGAAACTTGCAGGGTTAATCAATCTTATAAATAGACATAAGGGTACCGTTAAGATTTTATTCAAGAAAACATAAAATCGATAAATCATACTATTACTAACAAAGTTGAGTGAATTGCGACTTCTCACGTATTTGTTGTTGTTGTACTCATCAAGGCCTACATTCTTGATTTTGTTCAGATTTTTCGGATGGAACGTGTCCAATCGCGAGGGGGGGACACAAATTTTTCGTGTATTTCCCCTCCCTGTGCGCCCCTCGACGCAAACTTTGCCAAACTAAGACCTGTTTTGAAAAGTTCTCATCAAGACCTTTCATTTGATACCCATATCGGCTACCTTCAATGAAATTTTTTTTCGGGGGGTCACTCCCCTACATTGGGAGACACCCTTAAATACCTTATAAAATTTTTTAGTAGTTGAATTTTGAAGAGATCACTACTTTACACCTACGTACAAAATTTGATGCTTCTAGCTTAAGTAGTTTCCGAGAAAAACTGCTGTGACACACGGACGGACGGACGGACAGACAGGACGCGATTTTAGAAGGGTTTTGTAAAATTATTTTACAAAACCCTAAAAATCATTACAAACGGTTAATGCAAGCTACCATCCCTGCCTAATTTAGGCAGTGATGGGATAGTGCGCTACGTTCGGCATTCCGCAGTAGGCACTAATGCCCGTTTAGGCGTGACCAATCAGGACCCAATACTGCCTAATTTGAATTTCTAGCCGGAATGCTTTTAGTTTTTGTATCGCTAATCATCAGCTCTTCTTATTTTGCTTCATCACCGCCAGATTGCAAATTTTTTTTGTTTTTGAAATTATGAATTGTTTTGACAGAACGCTGATGAAGTCGTGAACAATTTATATGAAGAGATTTCTATGAACAATTTAGGTCATACAGAATAGAAGACTACTAAATTTCTAACTAGCGATAGAAAACAGCAAGGTTGTTACTAGCGTTTGAATCTTCCTTTGACTCCGTATTTTTTTATGTGCTTAGTTAATCCATTAAAAATGAAGAATTTATAATTGCAAACAACGGTCAACGACATCTCGGCGCTTAATACATTCGTCAGGTAGCGACCACCGTCTAGTTGGCGCAATAATAACCCTTCAACTGAAATCAGAAAGACTCAGTCTGGACCTTTGAGGAACGGAACAAATGGAGAGGCTATGCTCATATAAGCTCCATAGAAAATGATACGACCACCTTCTGAGCATGACTGTCATTTCATTTCCAATAATTTCCACAATTTCTCCTCTCGAGAGCCCGATCGTCAATTTGACGACTAAACATGGACGCGAAATTTACCTGGCGCGTGAGATACGATTCGGAATTTAGTCACTTTTTCGGTTCCAGAACGTGCCCGGAGGTACATATTGACTGTAGTGAAAGTAATATTACACATGGTATAGGGATAACAACATTTTAAGGAGTGACATTGTAAATCGGAGCGAAGAACTCAATTAAAATTTAATGTGCGTTATTGCTAGAAAACGATGGATTATCGATACGAAAGTGTTTTCTATCCTAAGTAGCCATAATGTTTTATATGTATTCAATGCTATTTTCTGGTTTTGTGAAGCGTTATTTGCAATAAAATCATATTTATGAGTGCATAAGCGTTTGTTTACTTTCTTGTGACAACCCATTAGGTTCCCCTTAACCAGCTTTAGAATCACAGTCGCAGGGGTAGGTGCAAAAAGACACGTAGTTGGGCAGGCGGTCGCAGGGTTTATTGCGACAACGTGTACGTATGGATGTCCACTCCGGTTCTATCTTGTTCCTCAAAGGTCTGGACAAGGAGCCAATAAAATTTGATGTGAACTCCGAAAATGTTGGAATATACATGAAAAGCTATCAAGCCTTAGTAGAAGACGAAATGCAAATGCGAAACCACGACGAAAAGCACCTAATAGATACCATACTGAAATGTGTCGATATAGTAGGCAGACCGGGAATAGATGAAAGTCACTATAAACTATTGAATGATACCAAATTGCTCCTCTGAGAGACCTGCAAAGCAATAAGTGAGTAAATATCTAAAGGCATGATTAAAAACAAGGATAGGAGCAACCCTACTGGCCTAAAAAAAGTAGCAAAGCCGCACTTGTTGATCTGAATATTGGCCACATATGTTATCTACTTTTTGCCACTGAGGTTGTGTAGAAAACATTTTTTTCTTCTTCGTAGCACTAAGGGATGCATTAGACTACGACTATTTAGCCGCACTTCTGTCGCAAGTTACACATGGTTAAATGGAAGCCCGCACACTGCGATTTTCGACAATTTCGTCCAGGTCGGCAGTCGCAGGAATTTGCGATTTTTCCTGAAACCAGTTTAGCAGGTAGTTTTTGTGATACTCGCGCAGGCGCACATCATTTGGACATTTGACGCTGACGTGCATGGAAGTTTCTTGCATAGCGTGCAAATGAGTTAGCGCATGTGTTCCTGGCAAAGACATACCTTCAAATGAGCATATTAGTTCTGCGCATGCGTGAAGTTCCGTTGCAAATCTTGTCGCAGTGTGTTCGTATTTGCGTCTGAAAATCGCTGGTTACGGCAGAAAAATCGCAATGTGGCCGAACCCTAACTCTCCTCTCGAACCTTCGCTCTCTGAATTTTCTCTTATTTCAATCGTTATGATTACAGTTTTAGGGATGCATCAGACTACGACTATATAGTCGCACTTCTGTCGCAAGTTACACATGGTTAAATGGAAGCCCGCACACTGCGGTTTTCGACAGTTTTGTCCAGGTCGGCAGTCGCAGGAATTCGCGATTTTTCCTAAAACCAGTTTAGTAGGTAGTTTTTGTGATACTTGCGCAGGCGCACATCATTTGGACATTTGACGCTGACGAGCATGGAAGTTTCTTGCACAGCGCACAAACGAGTTAGCGCATGTGTTCCCGGCAAAGACATACATACTTCAAATGAGCATATTAGTTCTGCGCATGCCTGAAGTTCCTTTGGAAATCTTGTCGTAGTGTGTTCGTATTTGCGTCTAAAAATCGCTAGTTACGACTGTAAAATCGCAATGTGGCCGAACCCTTAATATTGATACAAATGTCCCTTTTGAAATTGTGTCTTTGTTTTCCCCTTTTATTTTTGTTTATTCACTAAACGCTACCGGCCCTTGTAATAATTTTCGACACAAGTAATTAGTATGTTGCGAGTCCTTTTAAAAAGTATTGCAAAGTTTAATGCAGAACAAATTAAGTATTTCATACTAGAAAAAGTAATAGCATTTGAGTAATTTTATTCAATATATTATATATATTATATTAAATAGGATAAAACAAATAAAAAATTAAAGGGTGATTCATAACAAGTGTACAAATGTGAATGGGCCTTAACTCTTATTTATCAGCAATTTCAGGTCCATATATTGACAGATTCTGACAGTTTGGTCTTTTACAATTTTAACCATGGCATCATACACATCAGCCAAACGTTTTATTATTGTTAAAACTTTTAACAAAAATAATGAATCGCCAGTGCAAACATTTCGCGCTCTACGTGAATTTTTTGGTCCACACGAAATGGACCTATAAATTGGCCGGCGAGATCGTGTCATTTGACTCCTTGTGACTTCTTCCTTTGGGGATTTCTGAAGGATCGTGTTTACGCTGATGCTCACCAGACTACTGAAGCATTAAAAAACAATATTCGAGCCAACATACGCCTAATAACGCCGGAAATGTGCGAAAATGTCATCGAAAATTATAATCATCGTTTGATAATCTGTAAAGCAACACGAGGTGCAAGTAATGTTTTATATTTAATTGGAAGGGACCAAATTTTCATAATCAATAAACATTATAGCTCAATCTTCAAAAATCACCCTTTATCTATATAAAAATTTACCTTCGCTATAATTAAGTAGTGTCAGCATTAAAAGTGTGCCGAGATAGTTTATTTTTTTATTTTTTATGTAAACAACTACTCTACCGACTATTCAAAATAAAATCTAAGAAAACTCAGGAAGCAGTAACAAAAATATAAAAATACATTAAGCATATATATCTCTATTCTTTTAGATGATTCTGGACTAGTTTTTCTTCGCCAAACGGGAACTTTTTTCTGCGATTTGGCATCGAATCGGCCCAATCCAAGTGGCCAATGCAGATCACACCTTGTGAATCCCAGAAAACGGTGGCCATCACGTTTCCGGCCGATAGAGCAGTCTCTACCTTCTTTGGAGCACGTTTGCTGAGAGAAGCCCATTGTCTTCACAGCTCCTTGGTCTCTGGTGTGTACCAGTGGAGCCATGTTTCATCGACGGTCACGAAACGACGCAGAAAATCCTTCAGATAGCACCTAAATAGCATCCAATACTGCTCTGAAGTGGTTGCGTGTGTTGTCCAGAGTGAGCAAATGCAGCACTCATCGCGTCGGCAGTCACAATATCCTCCGTGGTAGCCGTTTTCAAAGAACTTAGGCGTGGTTCATCCAAAATCGATGTGCAAGCACGTTGAAAATCGTTAAACCATTTTTTACAGTCGCCATCGCAAGGAACAGATTTACCGTACACAGCAAGCACTCTTTGATTCCGCTGCGTGGTTTCCCTCCTAAAAACAAGAATCGAATCACCGACCGATGTTTGTCGTTCTCCTTTATTTCTAAAATCCACTGACACGCCCGCTTCCACATGCGGTCAAACCAAAACTACGAGTGCAATTCGGCTGAAGTTTTGGCAGTAGCCGTCTACAAAAATGTACTACGTGATAGTGAATCTCTCTTGCGATAGTGGCGCCGTAGGAGGAATACTGAAGAGCTATTCATTCATTTACTTTAATTTTCAAAAGGGTTTATTTTCTAACAACACAACAACAACAAAAAATAGTCATACTGTATGTTGCATATAATTATTTAAATAAAATCAGGTTACTCTATAAGGATTAAAGTTTTCAAAGATATATAAGTTCACAAAAGTTACGACAATTGCTTTTTCTCTAAGCGGTTTTTAATTTTTTATTTTTTGGCTGTCGCAACATTAAATACGAAAGCCATAAGTCTTACAAGACTGTCCAGAATATATCATCTTTTTGCAATTTTAAGCAACCTTGTCAATTATTATTTAGGTTTTGGTCTGTGCGTATCACTATGCGACACAAATGATAGCGTCTAATGAAATTGACATTGATGGGGCTTTTTGCGCGGCAATCTCAGATTGGCTAATGAAATTCGCGGAGGTGAGGCCGAAGGGGATGTAATGATTTTCTTCAATCACGTTCATGATAAATGTTCCAAAACAGGTTTGAATCGGCTGTAAGGTTATTTCCATCCCCCCGCTACCGCACACACGAATAAATAATCGTGACTATTTATTCGTGTTTGAGGCCAAATGTTACATGTGTTAATAAACACGGCAACGACTATCAAAGGACACAGCCAATACTTCATTCAATTTAGAAAGTACTTCAGATGTATTGAGTAGTAAGCAACAGTAGGAAGTAGAAATAGCATCAAACTCTACCTAATCAAAATCTGAGGTGAAAAGTGGAGTTCCTGAACAACAAATAAGTTCTCGATCAGTTAACGGTGATGAAAGCGACATTATCAAAGAAACAAAGATCCAGGAATGCTGTCGTTTTCCCTAACCCTAACCAATGTAGCCATCAAATAACAGCGATGATGGTTATCCCAAAGATGATGATCCTAGGCACTTTCCTCATTTTTATTTTTTTAACAAGACTCAGTAATGAAACTGGCTGGTTTATTCTAGTTATCAAAATAAAGTTGACTGTTTTCTGTGTAGACTTTTTAGCAATTCTCAAACTCAGATGATTCAGGGAGGATGCTGTGGCTGAAAACACTTAACAAATATTTTACAAATATACGAGAATACCAGAGTACACATGTCATTTATGTTTCAATGGCTAAAATTTGAAAAGCGAATTAAGCATGGGAAAACAATAGATAGAGGAAACGAAAGGCTAATTCATGAATCTCAAAAATATTGGTACAATTTATTTGAAAGATTGATTGACATAATTAAATCCTTAGCCTCATATAATCTGGTATCCAGGGGACATAGAGGATCTCTTAAAATAGACTGTCGTGAAAATTCCGGCAAGTTCATAGAGTTATTCAAATATGATCCCATGCTTCAAGAACACATGAAATGCATTAATGGCCAACAACTTGTAACACATTACCTAAGCCACAATATTCAACAAGTTGGGTAGACAGACCTATGCTCATGTCAGAAGGGTTTTGTACTCAACTTACAAAATGCAGTAACCAGCAACGAATAAAATCAAGAAACATGTCAAAGACGATTTAATTGGAGAAAATGTGAAATTCGAGGATCATACTATTATTAACAAAGTTGAACGAATTTTGACTTCTGAGGTATTTGTTATAGTTATACCCATAAATTTCTCCTTTGATATTTTTTTCAGATTTTTTAGATCACTGGTGTCCATTCGCGAGGGAGGAAACACATTTTTCATGTATTTCCCCCCCTGTGCTCCCACTGAAGCAAAAACTGTCAGCTTAAGAACTGTTTTGAAAAGCTCTCATAGAGAACTTTCAGTTGATACTCATATCGGCTACCTTTCATGAAATTTTTTTCAGGGGCCACTCCTCTGTACTGTAATCATCGATTCATGGCCTATTTTTTCGAATCCTAGAATGGTGCTAGGAGCTCTCTCCTGCCTCTTCGACTTGTTTCAATTGTATGTACTCATCTTCATGATACCTATCACTCCTGAATTTTTCATGCAAATTCTAGCAAAGTTGTAGTGTCTAAGTCGGTAAAAAGCGCATATGGCTCCAAAGCAATATGTTTCCATAGTAATGCAGGGCATATTGCTCCATAGTAATACACGAAAATTCAAATCGCTATAACTTCGGTAAATACAATTCGATCTTTATATACCTTTCCGAAAAGATCAATCTTATAAATAGTCTATAGTTTCGGAGAAAAAGTGCTGTGACATACAGACGGACGGACGGACGGACGGACAGACGGACAGACGGACACAGGTCGTGATTGCGATAGGGTTTTGTATTTTAGTACAAAACCCTAAAAATGAGTGACCGGAGAAGTGATTCGAAGGATAAAAGAGGCGAAATATTATTCTATTTTGCTTGACTGCATAACAGTCGAGTTGAACAAATGTCTGGCGTATTACGATTTTGCAACATAAGCGGTCGAATAGAAGAACATTTTATTGGGTTTCTTGTTGTCGCTTAGTCAACTGAAGACTATCTAACTATCTAACTAATGCAATACTTGAAGAATTAGGAAACGGTACGACAAAAGTGCGAATATGGCAGGCGTAAAAAACGGAGTTAAAACTCAAATCCGGGAAAGTGAAAACGCAATGTCTTTTAATTTAAGTTAAAAGAGTTTATTTAATTAAATAAAATGCACAATAATCAGTCAACACTTTCACTAATTTTAATTTTCACTATTACAAAAAATCTAACACTTGTCCATAAATTTCTTATCGCAATTGTCTTCTAAATTACTTCACTATTACGAAACACACAATCGCAGTTCTTATCGCGGTCGAATGAATGATGATCTCCCCATTCATTCAGCTCGCCTTTATATAGGGTCTCTACCTATTCACCCATTTCTCGTACATTGGCGAATGTTCTACCGAGAGGTACCTGGTAGGTTCGAGCAAATTAATGAATGGAGTGACGTCACTTGCAGATGTTGATCATGCTTATTGGGTTCTCGTGGGTTCGAGTAAATTCATTTGTTGACGTTCTTAATGATTATGAAAACAATTGCGACAGTAGCTCGCAGAATTATTTGTACATGTAATTATTTGTACATGTAACACTGCCCCCACCTCAGTTCTTTTCGCCCCGAAAAGATGTGTCGCTATTTATAGTCAATTCTTCCTGGGTGTAATATGGGGCAAGACGGTCCAGATGCACGATTTTCATTTTAGCTCTCGGCTTACGATGTTCCTGTATTCGGTATACGATGTCGTTGATTCGCTTTGTAACTCGGTATGGTCCCTCCCAATCATGTTGCAACTTTGGAGACCTACCCTTTCGCCGTTGCGGGTTATAAAGCCACACCAAGTCATCTTGCTGGAAGCCAGTAGAATTAGCCTTTAGATCATACCTGGTCTTCATGCGGTCGGTAGCCGATTCGAGGTGTTCTCGCACTGTCCGATGTATCTGGTTCAACCGTTGTCTTAGATCACTTGCGTACTCCGAGACCGTTTGGGGTTTCTCAGGGGGTGTTCCAAACTTTATATCGTCTGGCAAACGAATAGTCTTTCCAAAAATGACTTTGGCTGGGGCTTGGCCCGTCGATGCATGTTCAGGGGCTCTATACGCCATTAAAAATAGTGGGATATGTCGGTCCCAGTCCCTTTGGTTCTCGTCAACCATTTTGGCCAGGTGTTTATTGAGCGTGCCGTTGAAACGTTCGACCATTCCATCGGATTGGGGATGCAGCGGTGTTGTCCTCGTTTTCCGTATTCCGAGCAGCTCGCACATTTCGCCAAAAACTAGTGACTCAAAGTTAGAGGTTTGCATTTGTCCTCTCAGTCGTCGCTTTGGGCCTTTGACGGAAGCGCAAATTGTGCATCTGCGACACCAGTCCTCTACGTCTTCTCGAGCGTGGAGCCAGCAGAACCTTTCCCGCAATTTCGCTAATGTCTTGTTAACACCAAGGTGGCCTCCCGAGGATCCTTCATGCATTTCCTTAACCACATCGTGGATTCGGCTTTTGGGTAGTATAGTTTGCACCTATAGGAGCTGCCATCCACCGTTTCCCATTTCCGCTTGAGTATGCCACCCTCAACCTGAAGGGAGTTCCATTGTGCCCAATAGCTTTTCAGGGTTGCGCCATGCATTGAAACGTCTTTCCACTCAGGTCGCCCAGTCGTCTCCTTCCATACGAGCAATGGTCCGATTTCTTCATCTGCTAGCTGAGCATTTCGAATCTGCTCCGATGACCAACCTTCATCGAATTCGGCCTTTATCAGTCGCAGATCAACGGGCGGTTCCTTTTCCTCAATCCGTCGGCAATGCTTGCAGTTAGCTGGACATGGGCGACGAGATAGGGCGTCAGCATTTCCATGAACTCTGCCCTTTCGATGAACAATTTCATAGTCGTATGACTGTAATCTTTCAATCCACCTCGCAACTTGTCCCTCGGGGTTTTTGAAGTTAAGTGGCCATCTCAGCGATGCATGGTCCGTTCGAAGAATAAATTTCTGGCCATATAGGTACTTGTGGAACTGCTTGGTGGCCTCTATTATAGCCAATAGCTCCCTCCTGGTCACACAGTAGTTCCTCTCACTTTTTGAAAGAACTCGACTGTAATAAGAGAGGACTCTTTCTTCGCCATTGATCTGCTGGGAGAGTACAGCTCCAATACCGCCGTTGCTTGCATCGGTGTCAACTACAAACATTTTTCCGGGTTTCGGATACGCCAGTACGGGTGATTCACATAGCTTTTCCTTCAGGGTCTCAAAGGCTGTCTGGCATTGTTCATTCCAGACATACGGACGATTTTTCTCGGTTAGCTGATGGAGACACTTAGCTATTTTGGCAAAGTCTTTGACGAATCTTCGATAGTAGGTTGCCAGACCCAGGAAACTTCGTAGTTGGTGCTTGTTGTTTGGTGTTGGCCAGCTTTTCACGGCTTCAATTTTCTCAGGGTCTGTTTTGACCCCTTCTGCTGATACGACACGTCCCAGGTATTTTACTTCAGCTGCGAAAAGGGTACACTTGTCGGGACTAAGTTTCAAATTTGCCAGTCGCAGTCGGGAGAAAACCTCTTCTAAGTTCCGCACATGCTCTTCGAACGTTCTCCCGATGACGATGATGTCATCTAGGTACACCAAGCAGGTTTTCCAGGTTAGACCACGTAGCACGTATTCCATCAAGCATTCGAATGTGGCTGGAGCATTGCAAAGCCCAAACGGCATCACCACAAATTGCCACAATCCGGTCCCAACTGAAAATGCGGTCTTCTCTCGGTCCTTCTTGTCGATTTCTACCTGCCAGTGGCCACTCTTGAGATCGAGTGTAGAAAACCATTTTGCGTCGGCTAAAGTGTCCATGATGTCATCGATGCGTGGGAGCGGGTAACTATCTTTCTTAGTGACGTCGTTGAGCTGCCTATAGTCGACACAAAAACGAGTGCTACCATCCTTTTTCTTTACTAGAACTACAGGCGCGGCCCATGGACTGACAGAAGGTTCAATAACGCTTTGTTTTTCCATGTCCGAGATAAGCGCGCTCACTTCTCCTTGTTTGGCTATAGGGAGGCGTCTGGGTGCTTGTCGAATCGGCTTGGCTCCCTGTGTATCTATGACGTGAGTTACCAGACTCGTTCGGCCTTGGTCATCCGGGCTTGTTGAGAAGATGTCACTGTACTTGGTGACCAGATCAGAGGCTCGTTTGAATAGCTGCACTGGCAATTTGACCTGCTTCAATATTGCAGACGTGGATTCCCGGGCTTTGTCTGTGTCTTGCCTCCTTTTCCAATGATGGTCGTGAGTAGCTTCCAAAGAGGTGATGGTGGAAACAGGCTGGCAGCTGCCGATGACTTCTTCCGCTTTGATGCTCGTGGTTGAATCTGCGGTGTTAAGGACTCTAACCGGCACATATCCGTTCCTTAAAGGTCTTACAAGGCTTCGTCCTACAATCAAACTGCGCAATGCGGAGGTCTTCGTTGGCTCTATCAGATAAGATCGGCGGTCTCCAGAATCACCATCAAGCTTGGCCCATACAATGCTTTCTGAAAAATTCGGTACATCAGTGTCAGTACATACCACTACATTCATCTTGGGGATTTGGACGCTGGGATCCTCCATCAGTACTTCGACATTCTGCCATTTCAATACACGTTTGCCCAAGTCCAACGTGATTCCATGTTGTCGGAGAAAATCCATTCCGAGAATGCAGTCATCCATAATGTTCGCGACTAGAAAATTATGTCGGAACACAAGGTCTCCCAACTGTATCTGGAGGTTGACCTCTCCATGAACAGGTGCAGTTTCTCCCGTAGCTGTCCGTAGTGAGAAAATTCTGCACTTGTGAAGTTGTTGCTGTCTAACTAGGTCTGGTTGGATAATCGATCGGGTTGCACCAGTGTCGATTGTTATGGTGCAGTGTTCTCCGTCAATTTGACCCGGAAGGCATAAGTCCGCTCCTCCACGATGTAGTCTTGACACGGTGATGGTGGTGCTGGGGACGTCGATCCTCCTAGCCAACCTCTGCCCCACGAAGTTGGCTCTTACATGTTTCCCGACCCCTCTGTTTGAAGGGCTTCCATTCTGGGCTCCTGACTCGGTCTGGATCTCCTCCTAGCTGCACACCCTGGACAATAGCTCGGTTTTCTTCGCTTCTTGCAGTCTCTTTGCAAGTGCCCCTTCTCTCCGCAATTCCAGCATCTAGGCGCACCATTTACATGCGGGTCTCGCCCAATTTCCACGCGTTCACACCTGCACTCGTCTGTTACTACTTCACGAACCCGGGCAGTGGTACGAGTCACATTTTTCGCTGCCTTAAAGTTCAGACTGTAAGCCAATGCGTCCTTAACCGTTTGCTTTTGAGCTAAACGCACGGCTTGTTGCAATTCCGGGTCCTTTAGTGCGCTGCGGTTATAATTGGGGCTGGTGGGGCGGTTACTACTGCCTTTGCTACTTCCAATTCCTTTTTCATGTTTTCCATCTCATTGTTGATTCTCTCCTCGACCTGGCTGACCTTTTCCTCGACCTGGTAAACCTTTTCCTCGACCTGGTCAACCTTTTCCTCGACGCCTTTAATTTGCTTGTTGAGACTACCGAGCTCCGCTTTTATTTCGGTTGACTGTTGCTCCAGCTTCTGTGTGATGTCTGCCTTAATGTCTGCTTTGATTTCGATTGCTTGTTGGTCCAGCTTCGGTGATTGTTCGCTTAGCTTCGCAGCTAAACTGGATGTCTGTTCATTTAGCTGCGCTGATTGTTCGCTTGGCTTCGTTGATTGTTCATTTAACTTCACAGCTAAACTGGATGTCTGTTCATTTAGCTGCGCTGATTGTTCATCTAGCTTCGCAGTCAGACTCGATGACATCGGCATTAACATTTGCATTAGCGCATTTTCTGGCTCCTTCGATTTTGGTGTTTCTACTTCTCCACCTTTTGCGCCTTTTTCCGCATCTGAGAACTCACCCGAATCCAGATTCACGCCTTCCGACTCGATCGCGTCACGCAAGCGTGCAATCAGTATGGCCTTTCTACCTTGCGTAGCCAGGTTTCGCTGTTCCAACTCTTCCTTAAGCTCCGACATGGTCAATTCATTAATTTTTAAGTTTAAGCTTCGTGGCATTTTTAATGTTTCTTTAAATTTTACTATTGTGCACTATAAAAATGTTCAAATTTTCACTTTCAAAATTTTTCTTTCGCACTTCTTGACATCACTGCCGCGTGTTATTGGTTCGCGGCCTATAATTTTAACGTTCCGGGAAAGTGAAAACGCAATGTCTTTTAATTTAAGTTTAAAGAGTTTATTTAATTAAATAAAATGCACAATAATCAGTTAACACTTTCACTAATTTTAATTTTCACTATTACAAAAAATCTAACACTTGTCCATAAATTTCTTATCGCAATTGTCTTCTAAATTACTTCACTATACGAAACACACAATCGCAGTTCTTATCGCGGTCGAATGAATGATAATCCCCCCATTCATTCAGCTCGCCTTTATATAGGGTCTCTACCTATTCACCCATTTCTCGTACATTGGCGAATGTTCTACCGAGAGGTACCTGGTAGGTTCGAGCAAATTAATGAATGGAGTGACGTCACTTGCAGATGTTGATCATGCTTATTGGGTTCTCGTGGGTTCGAGTAAATTCATTTGTTGACGTTCTTAATGATTATGAAAACAATTGCGACAGTAGCTCGCAGAATTGTTTGTACATGTAATTATTTGTACATGCAACAATAATAATCCGCGGGCATTTTTTTTCGTATTACAGTTGTCATACTTGGAACCTACTGTTAGTAGATGCAGAAAAACATTTTTTGGTTTTATTCAAAAAAAAATTGGGTGAAGCAAACGCTGAGAGTTTATCTAAGGTAAATTAAAACTAACTTTAAAACATTTACCAGACACAACATGGGGAAGCAGGATGAAGCAGTTCAAGCCATAGTATTCCATTTTAATGATGTTGTTGAATGTATCGAGAGCTTAAAAATCACCCAGAAGAGTCCGATACACTCAGTGATTGTGATTCAGTTCGAAATGAAATTTTCAGCTTGGAGTTTATTACCTCGTTACATTTATGGTATGCAATATTATCGCGAGTTAATATCATAAGCTAATTATGGCAATCCGTATAAGTCAATTAAGGCATTGCCCTTGATCATTTGCATACGTTCTGTGACTGTATCAAAGCATATCGTCAAATGAGATTCGAACAATGGTTATCTGACGCTCATCGATTTATTGAAAAAAGTAAGTATGACTTCCCAAAAGAATTTAAAAATAAAACGTTGGCCAAAAAGAAAAGTATGTTCACTTACGAAAGTAGTGATGAACCCATACTGTCTCCCAAAATTCGGTTCGGAGCAGCTTTAATACTATGATTGACTCCATAATGAGCAGTATAGATACAAGACTTACATCTTTGAATCAATCTTTTGCAGATTTCACGTTCCTCCATGATTTAAGCAAACTCAAAAATATTCGAGAAGTGTATTTTTCAAAACATTGTCAAGACTAAGACACAGTTCTACGAGTAGGTGAGAGCAGTGGCATTCAATCTTATGAATTGTATGAATCTTATGAATTATACGGGAGATGTCATGTTCCAGAAAGGGATCATAATCAAGCCAAAAAAGCATACATCATCAGATAAAACGCTTGCCGATTTTAAGTCTAGGATAAGACCGTCAAATTGCAAGATTCCTCTTCAACTGCTACGGCCTATTCGTAATGGTGTGGCGGTAATTAAAACAACGACCAATGCCAACGCGTCTGAGCTATACCCAGTAACCATGGATAACATGCAGGATGAGTACGACATTACCGAAACAAAAATGCGTCGACCCAGACTGGTCATAAATGGGTTGGATAATCAATTTGCAAATGAGGAACTACAAAACGAAATACAAGCGCTAAACCCTGATTTTGGGAATAGAGAAAAAATGGAACTCATTCATGCCAGACAGACAAAAAACGGAAAATGGTTACACATTATTGAGGTAAATGGGAGCATGTATAAAAGATTAGCTAACAAATATGTCAACATTGATTATGGATCATATTTTGTGAAGGATTACTTTTACATTACGAGTTGCTTTAAGTGCCAAAAATATAACCATAAGACGTCGAAATGCGAAGGAGAACTAATCTGTGTGAAATGTGAAAGAAAGCATGAGCTCATGGAATGCAAAAGCACACATGAGAAATGTTACAATTGTATGGGTAATAATAAGAATACTGATCACTCACACAGATCAGACTCGTGGGAGAGCCCAGAGTATCAAAGCAGGATTGTAATTGCTAGGAAGAGTACTGACTATAATTTTGATGATGATTGTTAATCCCAAAATCTGATCAAGCGACAAATTAAATATATTTGATGCCAATACAAGAAGCCTACGACACAAGCTGAGTGATATTCAAATTTATTTGCAGCAAAATCCTGAAACGGAAATGATTATACTAAACGAAGTATGGATCTATCCTGAAGAATATTACAATATTCCGGGATATAGCTCCGATTTCTCCTGCAGGCCCGGAAGAGGATGAGGTACAGCAATTTATATAAAAAATACAACTAATTTTGTGACAAAGAGAGTAACATCTGACATATATAATATAATAATAATTGAAAAAACCTGCGCAGGTAAAAAACAAAAAATCGGTACTTACTATAACCCCGATCGTCTTAATGCGCAGGACTTCTGCAAAGTAATAGATGCAATATACTCTACTGAAAAAATCTAATGACAGTTGCTGACACAAACATAGACCTGATTGCAGAATCTCCAGAAACAAGAATGTTCAAGGATACTCTGGAAACAAACGGAGCGGTCATTGTCAATTAGGACAAAATTACTCGCCCGACTTCAAGTACCTGCCTAGATCACATAGCAACAAATGATGAAAAAAATTGCTGAAAACATTAAATTCACACTTGCAGACTGGCCGGAGTTAGATCATCGTGTCCTAAAAATTGTCGTCCATAGTCAAAGTCTCAATAAACAAAAACCTACCCACAAAATATTCAGATATTTAGACAAGATCTTTTCAAATCGAAATTTTAACAGTTGCTAACAAATCGAAAACCTGAAACCTTATGGGGCTCAAAAATATGATTACAGACTCCAAGCATGATTCTACCATTGAGAAAAAGATCAGATGTCGAGAACATACACGGATAACAAAGAAAGTTATTGAGGCTAGTATTAACAAAATGAAGGCTTATAAAAAATACAAAAAGAACCCTGAAGATCAAGCACTTAAAAATCTGTATAACCAAGCCCTATAAGAAGCAAAACGTCTCATAAAAGAAGATAAATTTCTCACGTTACATCAATGAAAGTCTTGATAAAGGAGATTATGTTATTGCAATTTTTGTGGATCTGAAGAGAGCTTTTAATATAGCGGCTCCGAGGGGGGACCCAATAAAATGGAGCAAATAAAATCAACAGATCAAAAACATCCAACAAATGAAACCACAAGCAAACAGGACGCTAGCACGGAGAACCCTTTCAGGCAAAAACCGCTGTTGGCAAGAACACCGATAAAACAAGTCACCGATTGCGGGGGGAGGCAGCAAACCCCAGAAACACTGTCAAAGTCAACATCACAGGTTAAATCATCGGAGACAGACCACAGACGGACTAACGAACGAAAGAAGGCAGAGTGCGTTGTGCACTCTGGCATCATTGCGGCCTTTGCGCGCAGAAGAAGGACTATGCGCACCCCGGAGCCCCCAGTGCAAGACGTACACAATCCGGATCAAGCTGCGACACCAACAGAGGCCAGTGTAAGACTGGGGGAGGGAGAAGCTTTGCCGTTGGCCGACGCCACTTGAAACGCGACCCAAGCGATAGAAGCAAAAGGGCTAGGAAACGGGGGCCTCTCCCAAGAGGTGGTGCCAAATAACACAATCGCCCTTGACCGCGCCAAAGAGGAGCGGCTTACTCGGAAAGCGGGGAATATCGTCAAACAACTGAGGGCTGCCTGTGAAGTGCAGAAAAACATAGGTAAGAGTGTCAAGAATGGCATTCTTGAACTGGAGGAGCTTTTTGGCCGCATAACGCACTACAGGCGGAGGTGGCTTGCAACCGAAAAGCACCAAAAAGACACACTCTCCCTCGAGGCATCAGTGGGTCCTAGCAGCAGCAAAAGAATGGCCGGTAGCGCAATTGAAGGCGACCGTGAGAAAAGGAGGAAGGACGAGACCATAAACGAAGTTGACACTCCAGGCGAGGAGTTTCATGTGGTGCGAAACAAGGCAGCGAAAAAAGCGGCCAAAAAGCTACTCCTAGAAAAAACAGACAAAGAGCTCAACCACGAAAAGAACAAAGAACCCCCCGATATACCGCAGAAAACAAAAAGCAAACCGCGGCGCAAACCCTTGCGAGAGGCATTGCTTATTAAACCAACTAAGCGCCGAACCTACGCAGATGTCCTCCGTGAAATTAAAGGAGCGGTCAAGCCAGACGACACCAAAACTGCCATCAAAGCAGTTCGACCAACCCGGACCGGTGGCTTGCTGGTGGAATTCGGGCCAGAGGCCACAAACAAAGATGCATTCCGTGACGCGGTTCAAAAGGTTCTTGGAGATGCGGCAACGGTTGCCTCGCTCGAACCAATGGCCACCCTGGAAATCAGGGACCTCGACTGCGTCACGGACAAAGCTGAAGTAGAGGATGCCATTAGGAGGGAGTTCCCCAGCATAAGTGAAGTCAAGGCAAGATTGACACGTGAAAACACAAGGGGGCAACGCATGGCTATTGTTGAACTAGCTGATAAAGACGCCCAGCAAATCCTGACGAAGGGCAAAATTAAGATAGGTTGGGTGATCTGCAGGATACGGAGAAGAGCGATCCCTATCCGCTGCTTCAGATGCTTCGAATACGGACACACCGCGTATGGCTGTAGGGGACCCGACAGGAGATCTCTGTGCTACAAATGTGGTGAAACGGGGCACAAAAGGAAGGAGTGCACGAACGAGGCAAAATGCATTCTTTGCAAGGATGCTAAGCTAGCACCCGGCGACCTCAAACATGAGCCGGGGACAGAGAGATGCTGGGTTTTCAAGGAGGCCCTAACTAAAGCCAAATCGATACTCAAATGATCCGTATCTTGCAGGTCAATTTGCATCGAAGCACAAACGCCCAGGACCTACTTGAGCAGTTTGCGAGGGATAAGAAAGCTGACCTCCTGTTGCTGAGCGAGCAACACCATAACAAGGACTCGCAAGCGTGGTACCCTGACAAATCTGGTACCTCGGCCATCTGGGTTTGAGACAGCGCCCGCCTTCAGGTGCAGGGCCATGGACGCGGGGATGGTTTTGTGTGGGTGCGGTGTTCAGGGATAACATATTTCAGTGTTTATCTGACGCCTAACGAGGCAATGCGATCTTTTCGAACCAAACTCGATGCCCTGGAGGACGCTGTCTCGAACACAGAGGGCCACATGCTGGTCGGGGGAGACTTCAACGCTAGAGCCATTGAATGGGGTATGCCACAATCCGACCCAAGGGGAAAGCAAATCTTGGACATGGTGGCCAGAACAGCGCTTTTTGTCCTAAATACTGGTAACACCCCTACTTTCCGCCACTGGGGTTGCGTAGGAACCATACCCGATGTGACACTCGCCTCGGAGTCCCTGGTACCTAGAGTACACAACTGGCGAGTACTAGAGGACTACTCGGCTAGTGATCACCAGTATATAGCTGTTGAGATTCACGACGGTGCCACTCTGCGTGCATATGCCCAAACTTCAATCCTCGGATGGAGGACTGGGAGGATGGACGTCGAGAGGTTCACTGACGCGCTTACGGCAGGCGCACCGTTGCTGGGAGCTCCGCCAGGGAGTGGAGGGCCTACAGCCAAGGACTTGGTGAACTCAACTATGAGTACCATCATAGCTGCTTGCGAGTCTTCCATGCCCCGTCGGAGACCCCGACACGGCAAGCCTCCAGTATACTGGTGGTCAAACGAGATCGCCGAACAAAGAAGCGAGTGTCACAAACTTCGGCGAGAGGCCCAGCGGGCGCGAACACGGGAGGAGGCAGACACTAGGCTAGCAGCATACAGGTCCGGCAGGAAATATCTTCGCAGGCTTATTAACAAGAGCAAGGCCCGATGCTGGCAAGACCTCGTGGACGATGTTAACAAGGATCCGTGGGGCCTTGGCTACAAGCTGGTCATGGGGAAACTTGGTGCCCTACGGAAGCCTTGTATACATGACGCGGAAAAGATGGACGCGATGGTGCGGGGACTCTTCCCCGCCCATCCCGTCCGTGTTGACGCTGTCCATGGTGAAACAGCAGTCGAGTGCCCACACTTCACACACCTGGAACTGGAGGAGGCAGTCCTCTCCCTGAAAGCGAGGAAGGCTCCAGGTCCAGATGGTGTTCCAGCTGAGGTTTTGCAGCTCGTCTATCACCATTGTCCTTACTTGCTGCTCAGCACATTCAACGCTTGCCTACGGGACGGGGTTTTCCCGGTACGATGGAAGGTGGCGAGGCTCGTGCTGGTCAACAAGGGGAAGGGAAATCCCGAATCGCCGTCTGCATACCGCCCGTTATGCATGCTAGACACGGCTGGGAAAGTGCTAGAGAAACTCATCAAGGGAAGACTCACTGATGCGATTCGTGCTGCTGGGGACCTATCTCCTCGGCAGTACGGCTTTAGAGCAGGACGTTCTACCATTGATGCGATTGCAGAGGTGGTGAACGCGGTCCAAAAGGCAGAGGCATATAGTCGCACCAAGCGACGGATCGTCCTGTTGGTGACACTCGACGTCAGGAATGCCTTCAACTCCGCTAGATGGGTGGATATTCTGGACACGCTGGAAAACTCTTTTCAAGTTCCAGAATATCTAATGCGGCTTTTGAGGAACTACCTAAAGGACCGAAGCCTGCTCTACGACACGACACAGGGCCAACGAAGGATGGAAATTACATCGGGTGTTGCCCAGGGATCTATCCTTGGTCCGGACCTTGGTGTCTTACAACGAGCCACTGAGACTTGAGATGCCAGATGAGTCGCGCTTGGTCGGCTATGCGGATGATGTTGCGGCTCTGGTCGCCGGACGCACCGTTGAACAAGCGCAACTTAGGCTAGGTATGCTAATGCGTCGAGTGAGGGACTGGATGACTGCTCGCGGGCTCAGTTTAGCACTGGAGAAAACCGAAGTGGTCATCTTGACAAAAAAGAGAATCCCTAGAGTAAGGATGATCAGTATTGGAGATATACAGATTGAATCGAAGCCAACGGTGAAGTACCTGGGGCTACTGATCGACTCAAAGATGAGTTTCTCTGAGCAAATCAGGGCAACGGCTGAGAAGGCTGCTTCGGGAATATCGGCCCTGAGTCGACTTATGGCCAACGTAGGGGGACCCAGCCCATCAAGAAGACGCCTCTTGATGAGTGCTGTAGGGTCAGTGCTAATGTACGGAGCAGAGGTATGGGGCGACGCTCTCAGCAAGGAGGTATACCGAAAACGATTGGCACAGGTACAGAGAAGAGGAGCACTGAGAATTGCATCTTCGTATCCAACAGTCTCCGACTCGGCGGTGAGAGTGATTGCAGGCGTGATACCTGTCGCCCTACTTGCTAGAGAGCGCCGCGCTATTTACCTGCGCCGAAACGAGGATGCGAGGGAGATGGTTGTCCGCGAGGAGAGACAACGCTCGCTCAACGATTGGCAGCAGTCTTGGAGGAATTGCACGAAGGGAAGGTGGACTACGCGCCTCATCCCGGATGTGAGACCGTGGCTAAATCGAAGGCATGGTGAGACTGACTTCTATCTGACCCAGCTTTTGAGCGGGCACGGGTGTTTTCAGTCTTACCTGCACAAGATCGGTAAGTCACGGTCTCCCGATTGTCGGTTTTGCCCAGGAGAGGAGGACAATGCCTGTCACACATTTTTTGCGTGTACCAAATGGGCCAGGCTGCGAAGGGAACTCTACAGGGAGACGGGAGAGCTCACCTCAGATAATATAGTTGCGGTGATGCTCGAATCGGTTGACAAATGGAACCAGGTGGCACATTATGCTCGGGCAGTCCTAAAATATAAAAGGAACTCACAGCAGCCGGAGGCACTGGGGCTGGGGGATCGCTCTTCTGGCAATTCCTCTTCCCCTCTCCCCTCCCCCTAGGAAAGGGACTCCCCAGCTTGAAGGCGCCCCACGGCGTAACAAAACGAGACCTGGCCCGAAGTAATGTGTCAAACGGTTCCAGGCTAGGTTCTCAGATTGACAGGGGAGGTGTTTAGTGGGTAGTCCAAAGGTATCCTCCATGGGAGTCCCACACTGCCAGACTCGGCGGGCATAAATGCCTTCACCTCCCTACCACAAAAAAAAAAAAAAAATATGGCTGATCATGGCCTGTTACTTCAAAAATCTGATACGTGTGGTATATAAGGAAAAACAAAACAGCTTTTTAAAAGTTATTTAGAAGAAAGATTCCAAAGAACATCAGTTAATAATGTCTTGAGCAATCTAGCGCCAATGAAATCGGGGGTTCCTCAGGGATCCATACTTGGACCAACCTTGTTTCTGCTACTCCAATTATTTGAATATATGTAACTTGAAAGCTCACCACACATTATATACTGATGATACTGTACTTCTTTATTCAGGATATGATAAAGTTGCCATGGAGAATATCGTCAACGAGGATCTAAATAAATATCGTTCATGGCTTATCGAAAACAAACTAGCATTGAATACTACAAAGACAAAATACATGATTTTTAAACAGAAGAATAAGGAAGACATAGAAGTTGACCTAAAAATTAACGGCGAAAACTTGCAAAGAGTGTTTGAAATTAAATATCTCGTTCCTACCATAGATCATCGTTTGACATGGTTGCCACACATAAACAATTTGAGGAGACAACTAGCACCAATGATAGGAGTGTTGAGATGATATGGAGGTTTTCCAATGCATATAAAGAAACTTGTATGAAATGCATTTGTACTAACAAAGCTACATTATGCGGTGGTCATTTGGATTCAATCGTCAAAGCGAAACCGTAATATTATACCCAGGATACTAACTGAAGCCTATAAAAATATTCTAAACCTTCCAATTCTCACTTCAAAAGACAAGTGTATCAATGGACCAATGCACTCACCTTCAGTCAAATCATTACTATTGAGAAAGCTATGTTTATCTTCAAATGTCTAATTTCCAGTGAATCGGAACGAAGCCCCTTTCAAAAGTATCACAAATAAATCCGTATAATTCAAGAAATGCTAACAATTTTGTAATACCTTACGCTAAAACTGATCGACTAAAGAACGATGCAACGAATGATGCTCTGCGTATATCCAACAATCTTCCAGAAACAGTGAAACGTAAACTCATTATTAGTTTTTAAGAAACAACTTAAGGAACATCTAATAAATTCAAATTGATGATAAGTCCTGAGGATTGAGAATGCAGTATGTTAGGGCATTTTAGACCCTAACGTCAAGATACTTAAAGACAGCTAGTTTTTATAAACTCAGAATTTTTTTTAACTGCGTCGTACTACAATATTTTTTTAGGAGTACTTCACAGCATTTGGTGTGCCCCTTATACTGATGTTTTAGCATTGCCTGCAGAAAAAAAATCTTCATGCCCGAAAAGCTATCGCCCAATGAGCTTGCTGCCTAACATCAGCAAGGTGTTTGAAGTGATACTCACCCACATTGAGGAATATGAGTTGATGCCGAATCGCCAATTTGGTTTTCGTGCCAGGCATTCGACCGCACATGCAATAACGAAAGTATCCTCAGACATCTGTTGGAAACTAAATGATAGACAATGCGTTGGAGCATGTCTCATTGATATGGAGAAAGCCTTTGATACGGTATGGTTAGATGGAGTAATTTTTAAACTCCTTCAGGACAAGTTCCCCAGACACCTTGTCGCCGTGATGTGCAATATGTTATACGGAAAATCGTTTGTTGTAACTGATGGAAATCTGACAACAATGCGCGAGTGCAAGTTCTTGAATGGTCTACAGCAGGGAATAATTACTGCGCCTCTGCTCTTCTCAATCTACATTCGCAAGCTATTGAACGGCTTTGACTTTAACGTCTCGCCAACGCGATCATTGGTAGCGTTTGCTGATGATCTGATCATCTATACGGCAGGCCGAAAAGCTACAATAGTTCAGAGAAATCTCCAAAAAATGTTCAATGATGTGCAGCTGTACGCTGACAATTTCCGAATGAAAATCAATGCGCAGAAGTGTGAAACAATCTTGTTTCGAACAACGCTGCAGGGAGTCAGTCAAGACCTGAAACGTAATTGGAAAGATTTCCACATCATGGCTAGCGAAGGTAGTTTAGAAGGGGTTCCACATAAATCCTGTGTTCAATACCTCAGTGTTTATCTCGATCAGTATCTGTACTATACAGAACATGTGAAAATCATGCTCAGTAAGGCACTTAAAGTAGTCACGGCCCTACGAAGACTCTTTCATTCCAAATACATTGATCAAAAGGTCAAAATTATCTGTTGCAAGACCCTGGTTAGATCAGTTTTGACATCTGGATGTCAGATCTGCTACAACCAGAGTGCTAGTACTATGGAAAAATTAAGAGTTTTCGAAAGAAAATGTCTTCGTGCATGTACTGCTTTGTACAGAACGCCTGAGACGGATTGCAAACATATATCTTCATACTGAAACTTCTTCGGAATCATATCGCAAGATCTGTGACTGTGAGTGAAAACCCTTGGATTTCACAGCCGTTCCACCCTACAGACGGGTATATTGCGACTTGCCTCGCTACTGGCTTCACTCCTCCAGAAGCATTCGTGTATTTGGACATGAATCGATATGTTTTTGATTCTGACGGCGTCCCAGTCATATATCACATATATCGACGGGCCACTGATAAGAAGATCTAATATCCTCCGAGTTTGAGTTCACGAGATCAACAATTCCAATGGAGATACTCAATTGCTAGATTCGTTGAAGCTGATCGAGTTGAGACGGGGCAATCACGGTATTCGTGGCTGAATGACAATGTCTAAATTATTCGTGTTTATTTTCAGTTTCGGTGTTTTTCGTTATTTAGTTTTTTGAGTTTCAGCTCATTATTGCTACATTTAGTGTTGTTGTTTATTTGTGTTAAAAATTAGGTATAGGTTAGGTATATATTATGTTTATTATATTAGGTTAGAGATACGATTAAACGCTTAGGTTAGGAACATTGTTATAGAATCTTTTTTAGTATTAGATAAAGTTTTCGATTGCATTTTATTAGAATTAAATTAAAACATATTAGGTGAAGGATCAAAGCTCACCATTGTGTTATGATTATAAATAATTTTAGGATAGTGTTGGTTGGTTTTTTCTCCTTTTTCCAATTGAATGAAATAATATGTAATAATCTTCATTGATTTGAATTTGCTATAGTTTTTTTTTAAATATGTTTAATGATAACGTATAAATTTAGAGAGCCATTTGGGCCATTAAGTTTTTTATTGTTATTGTTTGAATTTTGCTTTATATTCTTTTAAAATTTATAACGATTAGTATTAAATAAAGCGCTTTTGACTTTGACGTAGGAATTGACGACGTGTGAAGTGCAGATCGCACGAGCATTGTGCGACGATGGAAGATTGATGGAGAGAGTGGTAGGGAATGGAGGTATTTAAAAAAAACTGCAAGCAATTATGCTGAATTTACACGCCTTCATCGGAGACGTAAAACAGCTGCTTCAATACATAACCGAAAATAACTCAAAGGAAATTCACCCAAACATTTATATTGTAATTTTTATTTTATTAGCAAAATCTTTAAGTACAGCTTCCCCTGAAAGAAGCTTTCCTAAATTAAAGCTTACTAACAACTTTTCAAGAATTACAATGGGTCAGCAAAAACTTTCAGCGTTAGGAGTTTTATTCATAAAGACTGATATAGCATATAAGTTAGATTACGATGTTACGGAGTTTAGCAAGTGGAGAAGTAGAAAGTTTTTGTATATTTAATTTTCACTGTTAAAGTCTAGTCAGCAAGTGGTATTATCTGAAAGAGCAGGAATAGGATAGTCAGATTATGGAACTTCGTTCATTGATTTATAAAAGTAGTATACAGTGTCCAACTAATGACTTTTCGATTTTAACTCACATTGAGAAAATACATGATTTATTTATGTTAAAGTAGAAATGGGTGCTTTTGTACGAATAAAAAATTCAGTTTAAATTATTTGATTTCCATGATATTCTTTCAGTTATATCATTGTAGGGCCTCGCGGATCTTATCTTGCCCACATAAATTTTTGGCCTTGCACCGCCGCTGGAAATGTTACATAAATTATGACTTCATAATATTATAACTTGATCTAACTATCGGAAATATGTGGTAACTTTTGGCTATGATCTGGTCGGTCCTTGAATCGTATGAAAGATTATTCTTTGAACAGGGTTACTTTCGTTTTGCAACCATATTTGTCAATCTTGAAAGAAACAAGAAAAAAATGAGCTTTTTTTACACTTATTACCAGTGATGACTATTAAATACAATAAATTCCCACCGTCTTATAAAACAGTACAAAACTTTACTTCATCCAAAGGGGGTACTGCAACAACTAAAATATATGTTTGGAGAAAAATTTCATTGCAACAGTGTGTTCATCAGAATAATGAATATGTACATCTTCTTTTTTGGCTAAGCTGATTTGGGTGAATGTCAGTTTACCCAACCAATGTGAAAATGTAAACAAATTTTTGATGAACGTTCGTTCATAGCATTGATGATTTGTTCATCAATTGCTAAAATATTTTGATGAAAAATTTCATCAGATGTATGAAACTGAATTTTTTTCACTTTAGTTTCTTAGAATAAGCCCAAAACTTTCCTCATAATTTATTTTATCAGATTTGGTTTTGAGGATTTTTTTTGTGGTAGGGAGGTGAAGGCATTTACGCTCGCCGAGTCTGGCAGTGTGGGACTCACATGGAGGATACCTTTGGACTACCCACTAAACACCTCCCCTGTCAATCTGAGAACCTAGCCTGGAACCGTTTGACACATTACTTCGGGCCAGGTCTCGTTTTGTTACGCCGTGGGGCGCCTTCAAGCTGGGGAGTCCCTTTTCTAGGGGGAGGGGAGAGGGGAAGAGGAAATGCCAGAAGAGCGATCCCCCAGCCCCAGCGCCTCCAGCAGCTGTGAGTCCCTTTTATATTTTAGGACTGCCCGAGCATAATGTGCCACCTGGTTCCATTTGTCAACCAATTCGAGCATCACCGCAACTATATTATCCGGGGTGAGCTCTCCCGTCTCCCTATAGAGTTCCCTTCGCAGCCTGGCCCATTTGGTACACGCAAAAAATGTGTGACAGGCATTGTCCTCCTCTCCTGGGCAAAACCGACAATCGGGAGACCGTGACTTACCGATCTTGTGCAGGTAAGACTAAAAATACCCATGCCCGCTCAAAAGCTGGCTCAGATAGAAGTCAGTCTCACCATGCCTTCGATTTAGCCACGGTCTCACATCCGGGACGAGGCGCGCAGTCCACCTTCCCTTCGTGCGATTCCCCCAAGACTGCTACCAATCGTTGAGCGAGCGTTGTCTCTCCTCGCGGACAACCATTTCCCTCGCGTCCTCGTTTCGGTGCAGGTAAATAGCGCGGCGCTCTCTAGCAAGGAGGGCGACAGGTATCACGCCTGCAATCACTCTCACCGCCGAGTCGGAGACTGTTGGATACGAAGATGCAATTCTCAGTGCTCTTCTTCTCTGTACCTGTGCCAATCGTTTTCGGTATACCTCCTTGCTGAGAGCGTCACCCCATACCTCTGCTCCGTACATTAGCACTGACCCTACAGCACTCATCAAGAGGCGTCTTCTTGATGGGCTGGGTCCCCCTACATTGGCCATAAGTCGACTCAGGGCCGATATTCCCGAAGCAGCCTTCTCAGCCGTTGCCCTGATTTGCTCAGAGAAACTCATCTTCGAGTCGATCAGTAGCCCCAGGTACTTCACCGCTGGCTTCGATTCGATCTGTATATCTCCAATACTGATCATCCTTACTCTAGGGATTCTCTTTTTTGTCAAGATGACCACTTCGGTTTTCTCCAGTGCTAAACTGAGCCCGCGAGCAGTCATCCAGTCCCTCACTCGGCGCATTAGCATACCTAGCCTAAGTTGCGCTTGTTCAACGGTGCGTCCGGCGACCAGAGCCGCAACATCATCCGCATAGCCGACCAAGCGCGACTCATCTGGCATCTCAAGTCTCAGTGGCTCGTCGTAAGACACCAAGGTCCGGACCAAGGATAGATCCCTGGGCAACACCCGATGTAATTTCCATCCTTCGTTGGCCCTGTGTCATGTCGTAGAGCAGGCTTCGGTCCTTTAGGTAGTTCCTCAAAAGCCGCATTAGATATTCTGGAACTTGAAAAGAGTTTTCCAGCGTGTCCAGAATATCCACCCATCTAGCGGAGTTGAAGGCATTCCTGACGTCAAGTGTCACCAACAGGACGATCCGTTGCCTGGTGCGACTATATGCCTCTGCCTTTTGGACCGCGTTCACCACCTCTGCAATCGCATCAATGGTAGAACGTCTTGCTCTAAAGCCGTACTGCCAAGGAGATAGGTCCCCAGCAGCACGAATCGCGTCAGTGAGTCTTCCCTTGATGAGTTTCTCTAGCACTTTCCCAGCCGTGTCTAGCATGCATAACGGGCGGTATGCAGACGGCGATTCGGGATTTCCCTTCCCCTTGTTGATCAGCACGAGCCTCGCCACCTTCCATCGTACCGGGAAAACCCCGTCCTGTAGGCAAGCGTTGAATGTGCTGAGCAGCAAGTAAGGACAATGGTGATAGACGAGCCGCAACACCTCAGCTGGAACACCATCTGGACCTGGAGCCTTCCTCGCTTTCAGGGAGAGGACTGCCTCCTCCAGTTCCAGCTGTGTGAAGAGTGGGCACTCTACTGCTGTTTCACCATGGACAGCGTCAACACGGACGGGCTTGATGGGGAAGAGTCCCCGCACCATCGCGTCCATCTTTTCCACGTCATGTATACAAGGCTTCCGTAGGGCACCAAGTTTCCCCATGACCAGCTTGTAGCCAAGGCCCCACGGATCCTTGTTAACATTGTCCACTAGGTCTTGCCAGCAGCGAGCCTTGCTACTGTTGATCAGTTTGCGAAGGCATTTCCTGGCCGACTTATATGCTGCCACCTGGTTGCATGCCTCGTCACGGTTCCGCACTCGTTGAGCCACACGCCGAAGCTTGTGACACTCCCTCCGCTTTTCAGCGATTTCAGTAGACCACCAGTACACTGGGGGCTTGCCGTGCCGAGGTCTTCGACGGGGCATAGAGGCGCAGCAAGCAGTCGTGATTATGCTCATAGTAGAGTTCACCACGTCTTCAGCTGCCAGTTCTTCCGTCCCCTCCGGAGCTCCCTGCAGCGGCTCACCTGCTGTGAGAACCTTGACGAACCTCTCGACGTCCATTCTTCCAATGTTCCATCCAGTTGTAGAAGGCCGAGAGCACGGACGTCGGGAGATAGCATCACTTATCTCAAGCAGAATGCACTGGCTGAGTAGTCCTCTAATACTTTCCAGTTGTGTATCCTCCGTACTAAGGACTCCGAGGCGAATTTCACGTCCGGTATGGGTCCCTCACAGCCAATACGGCGGAAAGTCGGCGTATTTCCGGAGTTTAGTACGACGAGGGCCGTCCTGGCCGCCATTTCCAGGATTCGTTTTCCCCGCGGACCCGTCTGAGGCATGCCCCATTCGATTGCTTTAGCATTGAAGTCGCCCCCAACGAGCACTTTACCCTCTGCGTTCGAGACAGCGCCCTCCAGAGCATTAAGCTTGGCTTGGAAAGATGATATCGACTCGTTAGGCGTTAGGTACACACTAAAGAAGGTGATCCCTGAGCACCGAACCCACACGAAACCATCCCCCCGTCCACAACACTCCGCTTGAAAGTCACTGTTCCGAACCCAGATAGTATTGAGGAATAGAAGTTGAAATAAAGTAACTACTACTTCACGCAGCATTCCCTTTTTGTTTTGATGATCTATAATTGCATTAAAAAGGTGGCGTCTACTAATATCTTCAATAATAAAATAATTCTGTAAAATTATAGAACTACTAACTGCGACACATTGCAACCAAGATTAATTGAATGCTGTGGACTTAGCAACAAATGATTTTTTTCCTTTGCGATGAACTCTGCTAGAAACTCAATTATTTTGGGAAGTTTTTTCGAAAAAATCTTGGAAACGTGAAAATCTTAATTTTGCAATTGTCATTTACAATTCAAGAAACAAAGATGATAAAAATACTCATAGTAAGATATTTCCAAAGCAATTGAATCTAATTGACTGTATCGGTAATTACTAACAAATGAGTTGTATGCATGATGTAACAAACAAATCATTTACACCATCGGATATAAATTTTCGACACAAACTTCAGAAAAGATTGATTTATGATTTGAACATAATGTTCAGTCCAAAACATTCGCACTCTAAAACCATGAATTGAAATTCGATTGAATCAATTTTATAATCAAAGATACATCACCGCAAAATTCCTTTGGGCTACTTAGAAGCAACATGAGTGCCCAGTCAAAGGTATTTCTAATCCGTCAGAGGTATTTAGCGTATAAAGTCCGTCATATGACCAAGCACAATACGGAGTATCGAAAGCCACACCAAAAGAATTCATGCATGCTGAATGGGCAGCAAGCAAGCACACGAAAAAATGAGCAAGTCGAAAAAATCTCTTCATAATCGGTCAATTAAAAACTCCCCATGACTTCTTTGTTTTACAGCCGTTATAAGATGTTGGCGCCAAGCGATAGACAAGCACATAGCGCCGCCGCCGTCAAACATACTATACAGCAATGTGAACAAGAACTAACATACACGCTTTGGCCCAGCCGCCATGGTTCGAGCGGGCGAAGCCATCATCCATCCAGAAATATTATAACCGCCAAAAACCCATAACTTTGCTTTTGGGCAACTTCTTGACGGCGACAAACCTTATGTTGAAGATATTTGTATTGAACACGGAGCGGTGACGACCACGACGACGTTGACAGAGTCCAGAAAAAGTGATGACGTCTGCTAAAATAATGTCTCCTTACGTTGCGGTGTACGAACGGCAGGAGTGACCTTTTTTGCGGTATTCGTGGGTAGTTGGTAAGGTGTGGCCATTTCTCTGTTTTAGTTTACATTTGAAATTCGAATTGGAATCAGATCATGGCATACGTCTATAAAAAAATATTCGATTTCTTATTACATCTTTTACAACTTTAATCCTATCAAAATCGATTTACTTATTAAAATTCATTTTGAAAGTGTTCTTTTTCTCTTTTATTTAATATCCTGAAACGGCCACACCGTGCTCGAATCCTGGTAAAGTATCACTTCGCAAAAACAGGACTCTCCAGACGCAAAGAGTTTATTTATGGCCATCCTGGAGACTCGTACGAGTGCGTAACGCCAGGAACAATTGCTGGGTGTATAGACGCCGACAGGACAAGTGCAAAATTTCTATTGTTAGGATCATGTTGCGCAGTGCCAAAGTGCCGAGCGACAGGTTCTCCTTTGATATCTTGTCAGCGATAGCAATGTCGGTAATCATCTGCTGGTGCATGGTGACAGGATCGGCTCGTTAGTTGTTGTCCTCGTAGCCGAATAAATTTTCAGATTTATGGACTAGGTTCTGATAAGGCGTAGGAGTGTTAAGACGCAGGATGTGTCCCATAAATCACCAACGGATCTTTGTTAGTTAAAGCACGTGTACGTTTCGTTCAGGTGGCTTGCACAACAATTGATCCCTGCTGTATCCTTCGGAAAGTAAGCTTAACTCTCTGCCTTATTTGATAGTGTATAATATTCTAAGTTAATTGATATGGGAAATTTAAATTACGTGCCAAAGCTCTTCCTTTCAAATATTTCTTCCTTTTGGGCTCGTATGTATTTTGTGGTAACGGAATGCGGAAACAAATCAGTTCCGAAAAATTATGAAGTCTTTCAAGCTTTTTAAATCATTATTCGTCTGTGAAGGTTGTTCAGATGGGAAATTACAGTATTGGCGATTGTTGTTTCCAATGCTCCCCGGAAGTTGTTTGTTTGCCGGATTGATTGCCATCAGTGAGGAAGAAAGTTCAAAACGTGAAGCAAGAAATTTCTAATTCAGGTCCATTACATCTTTCAATTTCTGATATTACTTTTATCGCTTGTCGATAACCCTTGAGCTGAAAAATTGATTTGAAATTGAATGAGTGATTCGTAAATTCCTTTTATTTAGTAGAAGGGCAAAACATAGTGATCGTTTATTTAAAGTTTACTGGAAAATATAACAAATTGAATAGAAGGGAAAGCGCCTTCCGCTACAAAAAATGAAGAAAACTTATGAATTTGGTTGTATATCAGTTTGCCAAGTTTAATTCTTAGTTGGAATAAATACTCGATTTTATTTCAAAATTGATTTATTGATTCCACGATTTCGATTCCATCTTTTTGTTGGTTTTTACTTTTTCGAATTTGTATCAATTTCACTTTTCTTTATTTTAATTTTAAATCAATCAGGAAAAGTAAGAAACCAATTTAACCGCGAGAACTCACGTAACAGATTTCAGAAATCACCTACAGAAGCTTGTGAGTTCCTCTAATACCATTATTAGCCTCGCCATAGAAATCAGAATTTTACATTCTCTTAAATACTATTAACTCCTTCTTTTCTCTTGACAAGATTGCTTTAAATTAGAAGTTAGTAAAAATTTTTCAAATTTATTGATCAATATAAATTTTATAAAAACATTTAGCACGTTTTAACACAATAAAGTACTCAAAACATAAGGGCCCACATGCCACCCTATATTTAAGCAATATTCAATCAATAAAATTAGTCGAACAAAATCAAGTATTATCAAATGAAAATTACTAAATACCATTAATTTATTAGGAAAAAGGAGAGAAAACTAACCAACTCTATTGAAAATGACATACGAGGTGTGTTCAAAACATATCGCGAATTTTGTTTTTTTTCAAAAATTATTTATTTATTCATGAATATCTATTTGGTCCCCTTCAAAGTAATCCCCATGAGATATTATACACTTGTGCCAACGGTTTTTCCAATCTTCGAAGCACTTCAAAAAATCATTTTTTTTAATCTTGTTCAGCTCCTCCTTCGATGCCGTCTTTATCTCGTCAAGCGTAGCGTAACGTCGTCCTTTCATGGGCCTCTTCAGTTTAGGAAACAAGAAAAAGTCACAGGGGGCCAGGTCTGGGGAATACGGTGGCTGCGGCATCATTAGTGTGTTGTTTTTGGCCAAAAAGTCGCGCACAAGCAACGATGTGTGAGCAGGGGCGTTATCGTGGTGCAAAAGCCAATTTTTGTTCTCCCACAAATCCGGGCGTTTCTGGCGGATTGCTTCGCGCGAATTGCGCATAACTTGCAGGTAATATTCCTTATTGACCGTTCTTCCCTGTGGTAAGAACTCATGATGCACCATGCCCCTGCAATCGAAGAAAACTGTCAGCAAAACTTTCACATTCGACCGAACTTGGCGCGTTTTTTTCGGTCTTGGTTCATGCGGCAGCTTCCATTGAGATGATTGAGCTTCGGTTTCCACGTCATAACCATAAATCCACGATTCGTCACCAGTTATGGCCCTCTGGAGCAAATTTGGTTCGTCGCGGACAGAGTTTAACATCTCATTAGCAATGTTCATGCGTTGCTGTTTTTGGTCGGAATTGAGCAATTTTGGTACGAATTTCGCGGCGACCCGTCTCATGCCCAAATCGTTGATAAAAATCGAATGGCACGAGCCAATCGATATATTTAGGTCCTCAGCAACTTCTCTAACGGTGATTCGACGATTGGCCAATAGCATTTTCTCCACTTCATTAATTTTTTCGTCTGTTGTTGAAGTGCTCGGGCGTCCGGCACGCTCTTCGTCGTTTACATCTTCTCGGCCTTCTAAAAACATTTTGTACCACCGATAAACATTGCTTCGGTCCAAGGTAGCTTCTCCGTATGCCACAGTCAACATTCGGAATGCATCCGCGCACTTAATTTCGTTTTTCACACAAAATTTGATACACGTTATTTGATCCATTTTTTTGAATAAGTAAAAATCGAAGACGATTGAAAACACGTGCAAGTAAAGCAGCTATCACCAATTAAGTGAACATTCAAAATGGCCGAGCTTGTCGGCATAAGTGACAGACATGAGTACCAACATAACGCCACAAAAAAATCGAATTCGAATATACGTAACCCGCGAAAATTCAAAATTCGTGATACTTTTTGAACACACCTACATCTAAGGAAGGTGATATATTTACATATTCTACTATTATTATTAAAGTTAAGTGAATTTCAACTTCTAAGGTATTTGTTATTTATGTACTCATAAAAATCAACAAACAAGATTGTGTCATCTTTAAAATGTACATTTTCAGCAAGAGCTAATAGCCTATACTTTGCCTGTTGAAGCTGGGGAAAAATTACTCAACTTTGCTCAATATTTTCATTTCAAATGGCTGATATCACTCGTTGAACGGATTCTCAAAGATCTGCATAACATATGTATGTGTATCCTTCCTATAACTTTCATGCATATTCTCACAAGACCATAGTGCATGAGCCGATTAGCAGCACATAATGCTCCATAGCCATGTAGCGGTGTTGTTGCAACGCTGAAAATTGAAACCAGTATATTTTCGTTAAGGAAAATTATCTTAAGTCTAGCCTCGGATATATTTTTGATCGCTAATTCTCTCTTGTGTGTCATCGTTTTCTCGTCCAAATTAGTATCCTGCACGGCTGCTATAAGCCTGTTGTCCTTCACCGGGTAGTCGAAAATTAGCACGATTAGAGAATACTTCGTCGTTGCACTCACTCGTGTATTCAGCGTCCATTGAAGCTGTCGTAGTTCGTCATCCCAGGATGACACACATCGAATATAATTTTACTTCGATCTCTAAAGAAAAGGAAGGAGTCCAAAGACAAATCGGAACCGCTGGTATGGAGGAGCGTGACGGCTTTCCACCGTTTGGGGGAATCTGACTAAACGTCAAATGTGAAACTAGCGGCAATCAACAAAAGAAAACATAATCAAGAAAACACCACAGATGGCGGATACAAACAACAAATAATCAAACTACAAAAAGAAGATCTATGCAAGAAAGGAATGACAACTCAAAAGCCACAGAGCAATAGCAAGTCCAAAAGGAAACAAAGGTAAAAAAGGGCAAAACCATCGATAATTACTGGCAGCACTAACGATAGTCATAATTATTTTGCAGCGTTGGACGGATTAACAGAATAAATGGAAGTTGATGGAAGGGTCAAAGGTAATTCTGATAAAGATACTAATATGAATTTTGTCAATATATAAAAAATATAAACAAGGAGAATAAACCAACTTGCAGTTCTACTGGTGTCAAAGAAAAAGCCAGCGGCAAAGTAGAAAAAGTTTCGACAGTAATGAGTTCCGCCAATAACATGGAAGAGATATGGTTCGGCTATTGTTAGCCGAAAATGAATTAAGAAACTTCGAGATCAAAAGATTAAATGCCAAAACCTAAAAAATTCACTGAAATTAGTGGTCGATTTCAAGTCAATTTAAGACGCACTGAATTCTGAGGAGGTTCTACACTTCACCTATACCCCAAAAAGTGAATAAAGTCAGACCTTTCTGTGAAAGAGTCTGGACTGTGCTGAGGATATGGTTGACCTTCTTCAGGTGACAAAGGAAGCCACACCGGAAATGAACTAATTTCTATCTAAACCTTTGCAAAACGGAGATCGACTATCGAAAAGAAGAATTGCCACTTTATCTGGTACAACTTTCTAATAAAAGCAGACCAAGTGCCCATCAACTGATGTTAACAATTTGGTCATTTGGCTGGATAAGTACCCCATGCACTATCGGTGCGTAAAATGGCTCAATTGGCTCAGAGGGAGCCCAAAGAAAAATTGTATTGCATCAGGCCCTTTCGGTCCTTTGGTTAGAAATAGTTCAAGATTCCCAGCATCCATGTATATAGTCATCCAGCATCATATTGAGCATGCCTAGATATCAAGATGCAAAAGTTAAATTTATCAAAACAATCGAACGTACACCGCATTCTGATACCCTCCAACTTCTTCAAGCCTGGAGTATCATTTGCACTTGGCGCTAGAGAACCAGCAAACAACAATGTAACTAATGTAAGTAGTAATGAGCTGCTTCTTAAAATTTACCAGCAACCTAATTCTCCATCGGAGAGCATCAACAAACAAGATTCGAAGATTACCTTTGTTTTTCAACGTTTAGATCTTTCAAATGTTTCAAAATAAATTGCCATCCAGTCACATTCCCATAAAAAGGCTTCATCTCATCTCGATCAACGTCAACTCTATTGTTACTCTACATTGACATGACTATCTCTTTCAATTCATCGTCAAGCAAAAGCCAGACATCATACACCTCATTGAAACCCACTTCAATTAATGGCACCCCATGACATTCAAGGATTTGGGTTAGAAGTCCAAAATATTGATAAAATCAAATTCAAAAACTTCGAATTTCTTGAAGTGTCCGTCGTCATATGGGGATAACCTCTTCGTTATATCAATGGTTCCTAGAGATAGAAATCTAACTAAAAATGAAATAGATCTATACTTGTCAAACTTAAAAAATTAGACCTCGGAAACGATTGTGAAATAGTCCCTAAGATTTAATATCGAAACAATATGGAATTATATGAAACACCAACCATTGCAAGGTTCAATTGATAGAAAAGCCTGCATCTCACTCGCGCCAACAATATTTATCGCTGATTTTGAACTGTAACAATCCCTCGTTGTCTTTGTTGAAATGACACCTGAAGAATGTCCGGAACATAATCTGTTCATATTTCAGGATATCAATGGGCAGAAAAATTGAAGGGTATTCGCTCACAGGACCCAGAGGGCATTTTCATGAAACTGAATGGCTTATTTCGTAAGAAGTCACGAGCAAAGGTATCGGATCTTGAAGTCGCTAGTGAGAAGATAAATCTTGTCAATAGGGTTGGTATCGAAATTGATAGTACGGCTCTGGATAGAAATGGAAACAGGATCATATGTGATGAATTGTAGAAACTAGTCCTGATTGGATCACATTTTGACCAAACCCTGAAATTGGGAGCCACATACTTTCAAAGTTCATTGAAGCAAAAGTTCCCGACTCCAAATCAAACCTGAACGGTGAATCAATTCTTCATTTCAATGAAACTTTGACATCTGACCTCACACCGAGCTTAAATCTTATTGAGTTTTTTGTCAGCTATTGTAATGATTTTCACCTTTTTAGGTCCGAACGCGGAACCGACCTCTCATCGGTTCTAGACGTTAAGTCTGAGTAGTGCCAACGGATGGTACAACCGGTCAACCAATCCGTGCACCGTAACTCATTCACGCGGTGGCTGCTTGTCGGCCAGCTAGTTCGGAGAGGATTTCGGTCGCGGGTCTCCGAATGGGTTACGCTCAATTACAATATTCAGCCACCTGTACACGCCCGTTTTCAAAACGCGTTAGAAAAACAAAACCATACGGAGAGGAAACCTATTCTACGTTACTCCGTATTTCTTCATTATCCAGTCAAAAGTACAAAAGCTAATTTTTATTTCGCGTTCCCGAATTTCCGACGCGGTACCGAAAAGTATGCTACGCTAACTCAACCCGACGAAAACTACGTTAAAGAAAACTCAAAGTCAACTAAGGTACCGCGTTCCGCGCACGACGCGAAACCGACCTCAGCGGATTTTTCTAAACCCTACCCTCGCGACGGCATACCTACCCTGCACTTCCTTTCCCGCTGAAAAAAAAGAACCACTGAAAAGGAAAGTCCGTTTTTTTTTGTTAGCAATTCATTTTGATTTAATTTCAAAGCCTTTAATTAAAGTATTATAAACTAAATAGTCTCAAACATATCTTTTTTTAGAAATTAATAAACTATAAGCGAATTATGAGCGCAAATGACATCCAAAAAAAAACACGAATAAAACATCTTTATTGTAAATCAACACCTGAAGAAAATTTCAAATTTTTTTTTTTTGTTTATACTGTTTTGAAGGCGCAATTAATTCAACATTTCCGATTACGTACCTGCATTTTAATTGATTAACAAATTCATAACAAATTGAAAAGATGTGTCATTGCGCTGATATTTCTAACACAATATTTTAAATGTCATAAATGAATGTAATTTAAAACGAAACTAAGTCCCTATCTTTTGCGGCTATGTTTCTTAAAAAAAAAACAAATTTAAATATATATGTTTAATTGCATCTTACATCCAATTTTATTTATATTTTAACATTATGTTGCGAAGTACAAAATAGTCTCTAAAACAATACGAGTCAGAATCCTGCTAATGAAAAAAAACTATCTCAACCTTTCTAACGTTTGCAATATTTTCAATCTTCTTTTAGTATTCTTAATTAAGAATTTTCAGTTTCAATTATTCACGTCGCGTCGTATCGTTCATTTTATCCAAAAATAATGTTTACAACTCGCGTTTTAAGAAGATAACAAATCATTTTGAGTGATTTTTTTTTTCAAATCATTTTATTCGCACAGCATACGAATATGTCCGTGGGAACTCTCGCAATCACTAAATTTATTAAGTTCTTAATAGGATCTGAATCGTCGAGTTCTCATAAGCGCGAATCATGCCTCATTTGATATTTTTAAAATCAAGTTGAAGACAACGTATTTAAAAAAACTATTGAATAATTACAACAAAACAGCTCATAATGGGCTTGACATCTCCAAGAATTTGGTGGCCACCCGATTATGTTTCTTTGTTATAATAATTATTTTTCATGCGTTTAACTTTAATTAATAAATAACATAAATATTAAAAGGAGATATAATATATATATAATAAAAATATGACTGAAGGTCAAATCCTTTGCTAATTACCACGAGATGAAAAAGAAGGAAGCGGGGGAAGGAATATTTGAAACTTTGGGAAAAAGGGCGGGAAAAGGAAGCTCTCACCCGACTTCAGCTTTAATTTTACTTCTGTAAAATATTTAAATGGATTTCCATTTCATTCAATTCCTCTACTTTCGTTCAGTTTGGTACAATGATTTAGTTATTTCGTTTGTCCTGAAATTTTTTTTTTTTTTTATTGGGCCGTCATTTCAGTAAGACATGATAGCCTATGCCCTTTCCTAATTTAAGTAACGTAAATAAATATAATTAAATAAAATAATATACAAAAGAGAATATCACTCTAGCGTTATTTCTGTTATTTAAATTATTTTTGCATTATCACTATTAGTACTATAATTTTGTTTTCTTCTGCTGCTTTTGTTTAACTGAAGTTCATTCTTTTCCAATAACCAAACATAATTGTTTTTCTACTGAACGATTAACAATACATATATAATATATTATACCCCTCACATCAAAGTAACACATGTTTTAATTCAGAGAATCAGCTAGTTATATTAGTGTTCGTAACTGGTGGAAACTTCAGTTAGTAGAGTTTTCTTATATTTCCATTTGTATTAATAAATGCCGTGCCTTGAGTAAAATCGCCTATTTAAAACAATGTTCCCAAAAGCTTTTTCAAAAACCACGTGGAAAAAGAACTGTTTTGTCAGTCTTGTCTTCTAGCAATTTACTTGCTTTGCTTTTCGATAGTTCTACAGTTCGTTTCCTTCACCACATCTGTATAATGATTGGTATTCTGATTATAATTGCAAACCGCTCATTGTTCAGATATTTTGGAGTATCTATCGGTCTGAGTTTGAATAGCCTTCCGGTCTGTGATACGTATAAAAATCTCTCCAATTTCCGAGACAAAGGAAATTGTGCATTAAGTTTTATATTTTGCAAGTACACTTTGTCGGACAAACTGCCAATGTCACTCGAAGGATGCACACAAATAGGAAAATCCGCCAACATTTTGTACTCATATTGAATTGATAACTATTCGTTCCGTGTCCGCAATCAGGTTCTATGTTCCCTTACATCGGAAAGTGTTCGACATTTTCAGATTACGATGGCATTTTCATAATATTTAACACAGATTCTTTAACGTAATGATAAGTAGACTAATGGAGCACTTTCTTCACTATTACCTATTAGAACCTAATTTATTTTAAGTAGAAAATTTGCGGGAACACAACCGAGACACCACAATGCCCGCACTTTTTAGGTTATCTCCGAATGACACTTCCAACCCGTTTCCACGTTTCTATCAATTCGACGTTTTGATGGCAACTGTCGGAGGCATTGCCAGATAGATATGCTTCGAAATGTATCGGTGTTTAATTAATATTATTTTTCAAATATTTATATACACAGATATAAATGTTTGAAAAAAAAAATTTTTCTGCGCAATGATATCCGCACGAAAGATGAAGTCCGCTTGCACTTCGAAGACATACATATCTGGCCGGATGCCAGGGTTCGGGATCGGAATCACTTCGATTCCCGGGCGTAGGCGTCACATTACACTATGTACACTAAAATATATCACCTAATCAGCTTGCTGCCTAACATCAGCAAGGTGTGTGAAGCTGGGTTTTCAAGGAGGCCCTAACTAAAGCCAAATCGATACTCAAATGATCCGTATCCTGCAGGTCAATTTGCACCGAAGCACAAACGCCCAGGACCTACTTGAGCAGTTTGCGAGGAATAAGAAAGCTGACCTCCTGTTGCTGAGCGAGCAACATCATAACAAGGACTCGCAAGCGTGGTACCCTGACGAATCTAGTACCTTGGCCATCTGGGTTCGAGACAGCGCCCGCCTTCAGGTGCAGGGCCATGGACGCGGGGATGGTTTTGTGTGGGTGCGGTGTTCAGGGACAACATATTTCTGTGTTTATCTGACGTCTAACGAGGCAATGCGATCTTTTCAAACCAAACTCGATGCCCTGGAGGACGCTGTCTCGAACACAGAGGGCCACACGCTGGTCGGGGGAGACTTCAACGCTAGAGCCATTGAATGGGGTATGCCACAATCCGACCCAAGGGGAAAGCAAATCTTGGACATGGCGGCCAGAACAGCGCTTTTTGTCCTAAATACTGGTAACACCCCTACTTTCCGCCGCTGGGGTTGCGTAGGAACCATACCTGATGTGACACTCGCTTCGGAGTCCCTGGTACCCAGAGTACACAACTGGCGAGTACTAGAGGACTACTCGGCTAGTGATCACCAGTATATAGCGGTTGAGATTCACGACGGTGCCACTCTGCGTGCATATGCCCAAACTTCAATCCTCGGATGGATGGACGTTGAGAGGTTCGCTGACGCGCTTACGGCAGGCGCACCGTTGCTGGGAGCTCCGCCGGCGAGAGGAGGGCCTACAGCCAAGGACTTGGTGAACTCAACTATGAGTACCATCATAGCTGCTTGCGAGTCTTCCATGCCCCGTCGGAGACCCCAACATGGTAAGCCTCCAGTATACTGGTGGTCAAACGAGATCGCCGAACAAAGAAGCGAGTGTCACAAACTTCGGCGAGAGGCCCAGCGGGCGCGAACACGGGAGGAGACAGACACTAGGCTAGCAGCATACAGGTCCGGCAGGAAATATCTTCGCAGGCTTATTAACAAGAGCAAGGCCCGATGCTGGCAAGACCTCGTGGACGATGTAAATAGGGATCCGTGGGGCCTTGGCTACAAGCTGGTCATGGGGAAACTTGGTGCCCTACGGAAGCCTTGTATACATGACGCGGAAAAGATGGACGCGATAGTGCGGGGACTCTTCCCCGCCCATCCCGTCCATGTTGACGCTGTCCATGGTGAAACAGCAGTCGAGTGCCCACACTTCACACACCAGGAACTGGAGGAGGCAGTCCTCTCCCTGAAAGCGAGGAAGGCTCCAGGTCCAGATGGTGTTCCAGCTGAGGTTTTGCAGCTCGTCTATCACCATTGTCCTGACTTGCTGCTCAGCACATTCAACGCTTGCCTACGGGACGGGGTTTTCCCGGTACGATGGAAGGTGGCGAGGCTCGTGCTGGTCAGCAAGGGGAAGGGAAATCCCGAATCGCCGTCTGCATACCGCCCGTTATGCATGCTAGACACGGCTGGGAAAGTGCTAGAGAAACTCATCAAGGGAAGACTCACTGACGCGATTCGTGCTGCTGGGGACCTATCTCCTCGGCAGTACGGCTTTAGAGCAGGACGTTCTACCATTGATGCGATTGCAGAGGTGGTGAACGCGGTCCAAAAGGCAGAGGCATATAGTCGCACCAAGCGACGGATCGTCCTGTTGGTGACACTCGACGTCAGGAATGCCTTCAACTCCGCTAGATGGGTGGATATTCTGGACACGCTGGAAAACTCTTTTCAAGTTCCAGAATATCTAATGCGACTTTTGAGGAACTACCTAAAGGACCGAAGCCTGCTCTACGACACGACACAGGGCCAACGAAGGATGGAAATTACATCGGGTGTTGCCCAGGGATCTATCCTTGGTCCGGACCTGTGGAACGTGTCTTACGACGGGCTACTGAGACTTGAGATGCCAGATGAGTCGCGCTTGGTCGGCTATGCGGATGATGTTGCGGCTCTGGTCGCCGGACGCACCGTTGAACAAGCGCAACTTAGGCTAGGTGTGCTAATGCGCCGAGTGAGGGACTGGATGACTGCTCGCGGGCTCAGTTTAGCACTGGAGAAAACCGAAGTGGTCATCTTGACAAAAAAGAGAATCCCTAGAGTAAGGATGATCAGTATTGGAGATATACAAATCGAATCGAGGCCAGCGGTGAAGTACCTGGGGCTACTGATCGACTCGAAGATGAGTTTCTCTGAGCAAATCAGGGCAACGGCTGAGAAGGCTGCTTCGGGAATATCGGCCCTGAGTCGACTTATGGCCAACGTAGGGGGACCCAGCCCATCAAGAAGACGCCTCTTGATGAGTGCTGGAGGGTCAGTGCTACTGTACGGAGCAGACAAAAAAGCTACAATAGTTCAGAGCAATTATCCAAATTTTTTTAATGATGTGCTGTTCTACACCGACAATTGGCGAATGAAAATCAATGCGTAGTAGTGCGAAACAATTTTGTTTCGAACAACACTGTAGTTGGCCAGTCAAGACATGAAAATTAAGTGGAAGAATTTCCACATTAACACAGCACAATAACAGTACTCTCCCGTAGATGACTCTTTCATACCAGATACATTGATCAAATGGTTAAATTTATCTATTAGAAGACTCTGGTTGGATCAGTTTTGACATATCGATGTCAGATGTGGTACAACCAGACTGCCAGTACTATAGAAAGATTGAGAGTTTTTGAAAGGAAATATCTTTGTGCATGTACTGGTTTGTATAGAAAGTCTGAGACGGTTTGGAAACACTACATTTCCAATAGAAGAATTTATCAAACTGCTAAAGTGACAAGAATCAATATTTTCATATTGAGACTTCTTAGGAACTATACCCCAAAATATGTAACTGTGAGCGAAAACCCCTGAATTTTACAGCCGTTTCACCCTGCAGATGGGTATATTGAGACTTGTCTCGCTCCTGGATTCATTCCTCCAGAAACATTCGTGCATTTGAAGATGAATCAATATGTTTTTGTTTCTGACGGTTTCCCAATTATATATCACATACTCGTATATAGGCAAGCCACAGATAAGAAGATAAACTATCTTCCAAATTTTAGCTACGAGACCAACAATTCCAATGGAAATACTGATTTGTAAGAATTGTTGGGGCTGGTCGAGCTAAGATGTAGCAATCTAGGTATTGGTGGCTGATATCTAAATAATTTGTGGGGTTTTTTCTTACATAGTTTTGAGTTTCAGCTAATTCTTGCTGCATGTTGGTGTTAAAAATTAGGAATAGGTTTCGATATTTAGGATAGGTATATGTCATGGTATAAAGAGTAATAAGGTATGCTCGCTCATGAAAAAAGCGGTTTATGTGACGTCACATGGATTGGAGCTTTCCAATAGAATGCATTTGTTAATGAATTTTATATAGATTTCAGGACTTGTTTGAAATAAAATAAGAGATTTCTCATGAAAATCCATTTTCTGACTTGATTGTTACCTTTGTAATTAATTTTATGTTCATACTAATATGAATAAATCTTCAAATTCAAGGAATACATATTATGATAGAAGCAATTGTTCTGCCTCGGTATAGGTGCGCACTTTCAGCTAATAGTATGTTGAATATATTATTATCTGATCTGATTAACACTTTTAGCAAAGATTTTTAATACATTAACTAGTTTTCTTCTCTGGAATATCAATCCATTATTATTAATTTTACATACATTTCAATTTATTTATAAGCAACAAAGTAAGTGATGCGTGCAAATGTAGAAAAATGAATATTTGTCACTTCTTGAATTGTGAGACAAACCTTTTATTCAATGTTAAGTTTTTCAGTAAGCATAAACGATTTTCAGGAGGTCGTTAATTTTAAAATTTTATTCAATTCAAATTCAAGGACAATCAACGAGACACGTAACGTTCTCATTGACAAATCCTATGGAATTTAATGAATTCAAATATTGCAAGAATAAGCTGCATGCAATTTTATTTTATGCAGGTAATTCGGCTTTACTACATATTATAAATATCACATTGCTATCATGGATATATTTTTCACACTTTTTATATTTTCCTTTATATTTAATCTTGCGCATATTTAAAGTCAGTTTGACTCGAAAATATGTTTTGCATCGATGAAACACTCCTTTGGCTTTACTATTAAGATCAATACTGGTAGATTAAGTTATTAAATTCTGAATATACCCGGGTCGCATATGATATCAACATTTGCCGATCCAACCGATTCGATCCATGTCACGTCACAAAAGCTTTAAATGGCGATCGAGCTTTCGTGAGCGAGCATACCTTGTTATTCTTTATACCATGGGTATATGTGATGTTTATTATATAAAGTTTAGAGATAATGTTTAACGTTTAGGTTAGAAATATTGCAATAACATTGTAATAGTATAAGATAAGTTTTTTGATTGAATTTTATTAGAACTAGGCTATAATACAAGTACATATATTAGATGTAGGATAAATGTTCACTATTTTCTTGTATTACAATAATATTATAATTAATTTTTGAATAGCGTTGGTTGTTTTTTTTTCACCTTTTTCAAATTGATATGTAATAATTTTAATTAAATTGAATCTGACACTTTTTTTTAATTAAAGATTTCTAATTAATAATGTTTAAATTTAGAGAGTCATTTGGACCATTAAGATTTGGTATTTTTATTGTTTGAAATTCGCTATATATTCTTTGAAAATGTATATTATATTTATACATTATTTATGAATAAAGCGCTTTTGACTTTGACTTGCTGATCCGATACTTCTGAAATGTTCAGAAGCCTAACAAGTAGCCATCCAGATATCAAATTTCATTGGATTTAATAGCCACCTCAAGCAAATATCAAATTGATAAATCATATTAGTGCCAACAAAGTTTGGCGGATTTCAACTGCTGAGGTATTTGTCGTTGTTGTACTCATAAAGAACTATCTGCATGATTTTTTTCAAATTTTCCTTGTTCTTCCACTTCCCCTGGCTACCTTGCCATCGATATTGCAATTTTAATAACGGATACTTTTCATTTAATACCCTACACGGCTATCTTCGGGGAAAAGTTTTTTTTAAGACATTAACACCCTATTATGGGGATACCCACTTTAAACCCTTTGAATTTTTTTTCTCTACAGAACTCTCATTAACCAGAAACTTCTGAGGTATTCACAAAATCAGATGATTATGGCTTCACTTGTTTCTGAGAAAACCTGCTGTGACGCACTGACGAACGGAAAGGTACCGATTTTAATAGGGTATTGTTAAACTTTTTTTACTAAACCCCAATAATCTCCCATATGAGGTCTTTCCCCTTGAGCTATTGATGAATGAATAATTGCCTTGAGGCTTAGGAAATTTTCTGGGGCAAATCTGATAGACACTCATTTAATTTAGTGCGTTCGGCCAGGTCGTTAGGAAATCTCAGGAGCCATGCGTCTTGTTTTCTTTGTATCAATGACGCATCAGTCCCTTTTAAAAACACTTGATTTACCTGTTTCAGGACGGCAGCAAGCTGCTGCGTATAAACTCCAGATAAACCAGGAAAATCCAAAAAAAAATCTTGACGTTGAGTGCTTCCCGTCCAACAAAACTAGATTTACCTGTTTGAAGACGACCGCAAGCTATCGCGTATGAACTTGCCCATTGTACAACAAGCCAGCAGTCTCTACTTTGATGAAGCTACGAAGGCTGCAATGTGTAGGCCAAGTGCAATGAATGGAAAAAGGCGAGTACCTAAGAAGGTATTTGTCGGCATAATTAAGGGACGAAAAAAAAAGTTAAAATCGAGAAAGGGTTGGTCCAACTTTGTGGATGACGATAGCAGATCACTACCCAATCGAGACAGCTGGACGAAACGCTTGTGAGAGCTAGACTGGAGATGGATAGAAGTACGATGATGACGATATTGTTCTTAATAATACTACTCAAGCTAAATTACCCAGTATCTTGTAAAGTCTTTCGATTGAAAGGATTGACTAAAATGCTCTGTTAAATTAAAGAATAAAGTAAACTGGTTTTTATCAGCCATACTAAAAAAATCAATGTTCTTAATCCAAGAATCTGAATCGACTGAGTATTCGTACATTTCATATAAAGGATTAATAATACATATTTTTCCAACTGAAATATATCATATTTCATTGTCAACATCTACAGAACAGAATACAAATCTGTGATAAGATCTGTGCTATGCTATGGGTGTGAAATATGGACCCTAACCGAAGCATCCGCAAACATATTGAACGCCCTCGGAAGACGGGTCCTGAGGCAAATAAAGGAAGCGAAGCTAACCGGGAGTCAATACTAAATTCGATGCAACCATGAGCTGTATGAAATTTTTGATAAGGCAGGGGTCCCAACGATTCTAAGACTGCGGAAGCAGTAATGGGTTAGCCACATGATTCGAATGGACGAACAACGGATACCCAAAAGGTATTCTTTGGATGAACTGAAGGGCCAGGACCAGTGGGGGAACCGAGGAAAGCTCGTCTAACTCGGTCGATGAAGACAGTTCATCGTTGCTCTGATTTCGAGATCAGATGGCGCGGTCAATGGACCGACACAGTTCGATGAGCTTGTCACAGAAAGCTAAGGCCCAACAGGCGCTGTATCGCTACGAAGAAGATGAAGATCCACTGAACCCTTTGAGGGAATACAATTCAGAGCCAAATTATTTTAGAACAACTTGTTGTCCCTTGTATGCAACCTCAACAATGCAAATCCTTATATGCTTCGATCAGTTCTAATGAAAAAATATCGCAAAATTTAAAAAATCTGTCATTTTATCGACAGTATTTCAACGTTAGATAATTTGCATTTCTTTCAAAGGCAACCTAATGTAAGTTAAGTCCAAATAAATAAATGTAGGAGCAAAACCGATAACCTTTGCTCCTTGGGAAGTTGTTTAAAGGAAGGAGACAAACCAATCAACAATCTAACAAATTAATTTTTTTTCCATAAGAACAGTGAAAATTCACACAAAATCATTCATAACTGAAGTAGACAACATTAAGACAAACTAAGCTAATATATAAATAAATTAAGTAAATTATATCAAGAAATTAAGACAATCAATCAAATTTGATTGCGCCTAATCTACATCTATAGCTAAGGGGCCTGATTACTCAGTGACACTGTATCTAATTTGTGCTCCAAAGCCTCATTATATACTCGTATTTCATCAAAATTAATTAAAAAGTAAAATTTCGAGTAGAAAAACCAAACTATGTTATAATATAAATTGAAAGCTAACTTTTTAGATGGACTATGAATTTTGGTGATTTACTTTGACTCTAGTATAAAATGCGACTACAAATTTTTAAGCAACTTCCCAAGGATGTTTGGAGACTTGATTGTTATTTTACGCCAAGTTTTTTGTCGCTACATTTTCAAACGTTCAAATACATATACAGGCAGTTGAGGAGTGCGTACTGTACATTAAGATTAAAAATTAAAATAAAATTAAATAGACTGTATCTGGCCGAATAGCTGCAAGTCATAGTTATATGGTTGAATGCTGCAGCTCCATACCAGTCCTTTAACCAACGCACAACTTTCGTATTTTACTCTGAAATAATCGTCAAATTTAATTGTTTTCTTCAGACTTGACTGAATTAATTTCACGTTATTCAGGATTTATAATGTTTCCATTTCGATACCCGATTTAGTATGATTACAAGTATATGTAAAAAACACGAAAGCGAAAATTCTCCTAAGGCAACCTTCTAACAAGCTGATAAAGGGTGAATGAATATTGCATACATATTAGTCGCAATTCGTTAGGCTATAATTTTCATTTAAGGGCAAAGAAAATCACATTTTCTAACTACTGACTCATCATTTACATTATAATTCAAACTACATACATAATTGAAGAATAACACTCAGCAAGTGATATATGTTATGTAGGAAAGAAAAAGTTAACTCTCTGTTGAATATATATAGGTCGATGATATTGTCATCATTTATCATAGCCAAATCCCAAAATAGAAAAATATATAAGCAGCCTGAGGTGATAAAAGGTAATTTGCATAATTTACGCGCTAGTACTTTTCCTTCTGTTAGCTGGGATTATTGACAAACACGTATTTATTTCCAAATCATGGTACAGACTTAAATTATTCTGTTGACTGCAGTGCGCTAGTTATTTGAAGCCATTCCTCGCTCATTCTCACGATTACTCAATTTGATTTCCAAATAATGGGACGCAGCCTTGTATGTTATTTATTAACTTTATTGGAACTTTTAAAACGATTTATTTGGTTAAATGGTAGTAAATTTCCGATGAAAATAAATTTCCTTCTAATCCAAAAATTACATGGAATAAACCGATCAATATAAATTCAAAGCAATTGAAGTACGACCGAAAGATTCGTTCGTTTGCATTTCAGGATTTCGGGAAGACCTACATCTAGTAGTCGTTGCGTACAGACGTGTTTTTCAATTGCTCCAGCCTTTAATTTTAAAAAATTCTTTAAATTGTCAATCAGAAATTAATTTTTACTGGAAATTATCACATCGTTGAAGCAGTTGATTCAAGCAATGTATATCGAATATCATTTTACTTCGATATAAAGGTATAGTATAAAGAAAAGCGAAGTATTTCAAGGCAACATCCCACCATTAGAGGAACCCGGGAAACGTCTAACAGCAGCTGACAGCAATGATCACGAAAAGAACACAATCAAGAAAAAAGTGAAGATAGCAGATGTAAATTAAAAATAATCGCGAAGAATTGAGAAATGAATAAAATAAAGCTTCGGATACAGTCTCTCGAAGAACTAGTCAAGAAAGCGATCAACACTAGCAGTAAAGAAAAGTCCAACAGCAAATAAACGTCAAGAAGAATGTGAAACAAAGGATTCCAGAATAAATTTTAGCTACTCCTGGCACTACTGACAGTCAAAACTATTTTGCAGTGCTGGAAGGACTGACAGAAGATATGGAAACTGGAAAAGATCTCAAAGGTAATTCTAATAAAGATCATAATGTGAATTTGTTCAGTTTTTCAAAAATAAGAATAAACAGAAACCAACAACTCGTGGTTCCACTAGTTCTTCCAAAAAAGACAGCAACAAAGTAGAACAAGTTGGGTAGACAGACCTATGCTCATGTCAGAAGAGTTTTGTACTCAACTTACAAAATGCAGTAACCAGTAACGAATAAAATCAAGAAACACGTCATGTTCGAGGATCATACTATTATTAACAAAGTTGAAAGAATTTTGACTTCTGAGGTATTTGTTATAGTTATACCCATAAATATCTCCCTTGATAATTTTTTCAGATTTTTTAGATCACGGGTGTCCATTCGCGAGGGAGGAAACATATTTTCATGTATTTCCCCCCCTGCGCTCCCACTGAAGCAAAAACTGCCAGTTTAAGAACTGTTTTGAAAAGCTCTCATAGAGAACTTTCAGTTGATACTCATATCGGCTACCTTTCATGAAATTTTTTTTCATGGGCCACTCCCCTGTACTGTAATCATCGATTCATGGCCTGTTTTTTCGAATCTTAGAATGGTTACAAAGCCCTTTTGCTAGGAGCTCTCTCCTGCCTCTTCGACTTGTTTCAATTGTATGTACTCATCTTCATGATACCTATCATTCCTGAAATTTTCATGCAAATTCTAGCAAAGCTGTAGTGTCTAAGTCGGTAAAAAGCGCATATGGCTCCATAGCCATATGTTTCCATAGTAATACAGGGCATATTGTTCCATAGTAATACAGGAAAATTCAAATCGCTATAACTTCGTTAAATGCTATTCGATCTTTATGAACCTTTCAGAAAAGATCAATCTTATAAATGATCATCCGTTTGCTAAATTTCATTGAATTTAAGGGTACAGTTTATATTTTATTCAAGAAAACATAAAATCGATAAATCATACTATTACTAACAAGGTTGAGTGAATTTCGACTTCTCATGTATTTGTTGTTGTTGTACCCATTAAAGCCTACATTCATGATTTTTTTCAGATTTTTCGGATGGAAGGTGTCCAATCGCGAGGGGGGTACGCGAAAAGTTCGAACATTTCCCCTTTCCCTGCCCCCCTCGGTACTCATAAGGCAATTTTAAGACTTGTTTTGAAAAGATCTTATTGAGACCTTTCCAATGACACCCTATTCGACTACCATTGGTGAAAAATTTTTTTTGAGGGGTCACCTCCCTATATGGGGAGACCCCCTTAAACCCCTTTGAAAAACTTTTCCACCCTTGAACTTTCAAGAAGTCATCATTTCTGACCTTTTCACAAAGTTTCATGGCTGTAGCCTTTATGGTTTCGGAGAAAAAGTGCTATGACATACAGACGGACGGACGGACGGGCAGACGGACACAGGTCGTGATTGCAATAGGGTTTTGTATTTAAGTACAAAACCCTAAAAAGTTTCGCCCATGAATGTATTCGGACAAAGTGGAAGAGATATGGTTCGTCTATTGGCAGCCAAAACTAAATTAAGCAAATTCGAACCTAAAAAAATAATCGCAGAGAAGTTAACAATTGAAATGGGATCACTGGTAGGCTTTATGTCTGCCAAAGGTACTTTGATAAAATCAGAACGATAAAATCAGAACTTTCTAATGAAGGCTCTGGGCTGCAAAAGGACACGTTCGATCTCCTTTAATTTGCTCAAGGAAGCTTTATCAGAAATAGAATTGGTTCAGTTAAAACTTTACTACATGGTGATGCAGAAGAAAAATTAGTCCTTTTATTTAGTAGAAATTTCTAATAAAACCAATTCAAGTGTGCTTCAAGAGATAAGGTACTTGGATCTCAGAGTGATAAGGTGAGAATGGCTCCATAGAAGACAAGTCAATCAGTGTTACCGTTGTCAACGATTTATCTATTCGGTTGCCAACTGCACCATGCATTATCGGTGCATAAAATGCAATGACATTTATAGCCCCGGTAAGCGTAAATTAGCTCAGACGGAGCCCAAAGGAAAATTATCTTGCGGTGTTTTTGGTCATCCAATATCATATTGAGGATAACCCTGATATCGAACTGCAAAAGTCAACTTTATTTCAAAGCACACGCAAGTTCACCGCAGTGGGATAGCTTCCCACTGCTTCAAGCCTCCGTCATCATTTCCACTTGCCACTAGAGGATAAGCAGAAAAATCTGTAAATAATGTGAGTACAAGACAAGCAGAAAAGCCTGTAAAGAATGTAAAAAATGTAAGTACCAACAATGAAAAGTTTCTTCAAATCTTCTTCTTAGCTCTACAGCGCCTCTCGGGCCTTCGCTTCCTGCAAACAACGCCTCCAACTGTCTCGACCCACTGACCACGTCTTCCAATTCCGAAATTCAAGCAGCGATGAACTGTCTTCGTCCACCGAGTCAGACCAGCCTTTCCTCGGTTTCCCCACTGGCCTCCAGCCTTCAGTTCTCCCAACGAATATCTTCTTGGGTATCCGTTGTTCGTCCATACGATACATGTGTCCAGCCCATTGCAGCTTCCGCAGTCTTACAATCATTGAGACCCCCAGATCGGCAAAAATTTCATACAGCTCATGGTTGTATCGAATTCGCCATTGGTCCCCGTCTTGCTTCGCTCCGATTATTCGCTTCAGGACCCGTCACTCAAAGGCGTTCAATATATTTGCGGATGCTTGGGTTAGGGTCCATGTTTCACACCCATAGCATAACACAGATTTATATACTTGGAACTTTGATTTTCTGTCTATGCAGCTGGTCTTCAAGATCGTCAATACTCAATCAAATATCTTATTTGAGAGCTGTATTCTACGGCGTATTTCGTCTCTTTCATTGCCTGTTTTCGTTATTTAGGCGCCTAAATACACAAATTCGCTAACATCCTCGATACTGTATTCGCCAAGTGTGATATTTTGTGTATTTGAGATATTTTTCCTCGACTGCGTCACGAGCTTTCTTTTATTTTCATTGATTCATTACAGGCCGATAGAAAAGCCCCTGGTCTGATACACAGATGGCGGTGCTAGTATTAAACCCATATGATTTTTGGTTAGTACCAACCTTCAAATGATACGCGTTAAAATTTGACAGCAGTCCGACCATTAATTTGTGAGATATTGCGTTGTGAGTGTAGCTAATTTTGTTATTTGAAAATAGATGGGAAAAAAGAATTTCGTGTGCTGATAAAATATTGCTTTTTGAAGGGAAAAAATACAGTTGAAGCAAAATCTTGGCTTTACGAAGAGTTTCCGGGGTCTGCACCAGGAAAATTAACCATCATTGATTGGTATGCTAAGTTTAAACGTGGTGAAATGAGCACCGAAGTGGCCGCCCAAAAGAGGTTGTCATCGATGAAAACATCAAAAAAGTTCACAAAATAACTTTGAATGACCGTAAAGTGAAGTTGATCGAGATAACAGACATTGTAAACATATCATCTGAACGCGTACATCATATCATTCACGAATATTTGTACATGAGAAAGCTGTGTGCAAAATGAGTGCCGCGCGAGCTCACAATCGATCAAAAGCAACAACGTGGTAATGATTCTGAGCAGTGTTTGAAGCTGTTTAAGCGCAATAAACCTGAATTTTTGCGTCTATATGTGGCAATTGATGAAACATGGCTCCATCATTTCACTCCGGAGTCCAATCGATAGTCAGCTGAGTGAACTGATAAACCGAATCCAAAGCGAGGAAAAACACAACAGTCAGCTGGCAAGGTTATGGCATCAGTACTCTGGGATGCGCAAGGTATAATATTCATTGATCACCTCCAAAAGAACCAGACAATCAACAGCGATTATTATATAGCGTTATTGGATCGTTTAAAGGATGAAATCGTTAAAAAACGGCCTCATTTGAAGAAAAAAATCCCCGTTGGCAGCACCAGCCGGAAAGGTAAATTTCTCGTATGTAGCGTAAGATTTTGGAAAAGAATTTGGCTTCCGAACTACCAAACTTCTTACTCTAATTTTGTAGCACCACATGGGTATTTATTACATAAAAAGAATCTGCCAACGTTCGTATTGAAAGACCCTGTATAGAGCGCAAATATTTTGCTCATTCAATTGAGTTGCACATTTGTGGATGACATATTGAAAATCGGCAGAAAATAAATTGTTATAAACATTTAAATACAGATGTTGTCACATTTGCTGTTTACACAGTGGTTACCACACAAAGGTGATAGCTTGTCGGCTTAAATAGCTCAAATAGATAATTTCAAAAGATTTCCATAAAAGTTTAAACAGCACTTGCGTTGCTATTAATATAAATTTTTTCCCCTGATGGGCCACCATAATTCAACTTGCTTTAATAACTTATAATTTCAAATTTCATCGGAATCTGTTGAGAAACTTGGCATTTCCTCCTATGAAAGAATCAGAAATAAAAAAAAATTTAAGTCAGCCCCTGTATGAGGAAGCCCCCCTTAAACACTTTAAAATATTTTCTTGCACTGCGCATTGCGAGAGGCTCCACTTTTGACCTACGTAAGTGGTTTGCAAGGAAACTTACCGTGACGCACGAACAAACGGACGGATGGACAGACATGTCACGATTTCATAATTTTTTAGAGTATTGTAAAAATATTTTAACAATATCCTAAAAATGGTCTGCTTTATAAATACTTTTACGTTTTAAATGACTTTAAAACTTTTCCATGAAGAATATTCATTATATCAGTTGCTACTAAAATAGCGAATTGCGCTTGCCTTCTGACCTTTAGAGGCCGCCGTTTTCAATGCAAGCATTTGATTTTGGATTATTTTAAATCTTTGTATGCTAGATACTCATCAATCAATGTGCCAAATGTCGTTCAAATCAGAGTTTCACTCTACACAGGGCAAAATTATACAGTTATTTTTCATTCGATTTATAAAATGTTCGGCATAATACAAGAACTTAATACAAAGATCCATAACCTCAAGTTTCATCAAAATTCGTTGGAAAATGTGACCGCAAGAGGGCCACGAAACCTTAAAAAGTAGCATATTTACAACGCCGCCATTTTGAAAATTGCTCATGCATGATCACCAAAATATCAACATTTTGAGACCTAATTGATTTCTATCTTAAAATCAAGTTTCATATACATCGGATTAAAATTGGGACTTTTAAAAGACTTTGAAATTTTGAGTAGCAACCGGCCAGCATTCTATTTTTTGCGACCTGAGCTCGAGTTTTTTTACATAACTCCTTAGACACTTATAGTTTCTATCAAACTACTGAGTTTCATTAACATTGGTTGAAAGCTTTAGTCAAAACTACAACAACAAAATTTTGTACGTTTTTTTACCTTTAAGCAGCCGCCATTTTGTTTCAGCCAAACCGACTTTAGATTTTTTTATTGTGGGATTGATCATATATAACAGTGAACATTTGTGCCAAATTTCATGCAAATCGGAGCTATTCTTTGGTTAGAACAGAAATCATGATTTTTCGTCTAAAATGGCCGCCATTTTGCTTTCGCTTGGTCGATATAGCTGGTTCAGATTGCAACCTCTAGCGTGGTCACAAATTTCTTTATATCCCATATATATATATATATATATATATATATATATATATATATATATATATATATATATATATATATATATATATAAGATACTCTCCACAATAGGTACATTTCTCTCGAGAAATTTACCTAAAAAAGTGCTGTTTCTTCAAGACAATGCACCGTGTCATTAATCAATGAAAACAATGGCAAAATTGCGTGAATTGGGCTTCGAATTGATTCTGCATTCACCGTATTCACCAGATCTGGCCCCCAGCGAATTTTTCCTGATCTCAGACCTCAAAGGAATGCTCGCTGGAAAGCAATTTAACGCCAATGAAGAAGTAATCGCCGAAACTGAGGCCTATTTGGAAGTGAAAGACAAATCGTACTACAAAAATTGTATCGAAAAGTTGGAAGATCGCTATAATCGCTGTATCGCCCTCGAGGGCCACTATGTTATGTTGAATAATAAAATCGAATTTTGCCAAAAAAAAATGAGTTTTACTATGGTAGACCAGGGACTTTTCAATTGGCCTATTAGCCCTACGAATTTTGCTTCGCTGTCAAGTTTCAGGAAAAGTTCTTTGACAGTTTTTAATGACCGTGACAGAATCTTGATGTCATCCGTATTGGCTACTTCTTGGCTCGACTTGTATAGTAATGTACCTCGCGTGTCGACAGGTAGCTTCCGTATGACGTACTCCAGTGCCGAATTGAATAGCGATGGGGCCAAGCCATCTCCCAGCTTTAGTCCAATATTTGTGTTAAAGGCATCGGTGAGTTAGTTATCGATGCGGACTTGGGAGGCCATCGACGTCATTGTCATTTTGGTAAGATGGACCAATTTGGCTGGGATGCCAAAGCAAAGCATTATTTGATACAGTAGGTTACAATCAATACTGCCGTATGCTTGCTTGAAGTCAACAAAAATTTGGTGTACGTCTATGTTGAACTCCCAGCATTTTTCAAGTACCTGCTTGACTGTGAACAATTGGTCTATTGTTGATCTACCTGCCCTAAAACCACCTTGATACTCCCCAATATTACTGTTGGCGTATGATTCGATTTTATTTTCTAAGATTTTAGACAATATTTTATACGCCTACAAAGCAGTGATATGCCTCTATAATTTTCGCACTGTAGCTTGTCACCTTTTTTGTGGATAGGAAATATAATTGATTGGCTCCACTCTTTTGGCATATTTTCTTGTTGCCAAATGTGCTGGATGACTTTGTGAATAGCTTGGTGAACACTACTGCCACCATATTTGATGAGCTCCACTGGAATCTCATCAATGCCCGGCGCTTTATTATTCTTTTAGGATTTGATGATGGAACAAACTTCATGCAGAGTTGGTGGGGTCAATGGAAGCTCTCCGTTGACATCTATAGGCTCCGATGTTCTGGAGCAGTGTGGAGGATTAAGGAGTTTCTTGAAATATGATGCCCATTTTTCCTTAATCTTGATTTCATCAGCTATTATATTGCCGCTGTCATCACGACAGAGCGTGGTTTTGGGCTGATAACCACGTTTTAGGCTTTTCACTACTTTGTATGCTTGTCTTGTGTTGTTGCTCGCTAAACTTACATCTAGACTTCTCCATTGGTCGTCATAGTATTTTCTTTTCTTAATCCTAATTATCTTACTCGCTACTCTTCTGAGATTTTCATAGTGTTCTCTCTTCGTCCTGGTTTCCCTACGTACATTTTCTTTGTGTGCTTGATTCTTTTTATCACTCATCATCGAACCAATAATTCCTGATACGCCGGCTTGATGTCTGATCGTCTGTTCTGCACGGTCCTGATAGCCGCTTTCACTTGCATCCAGAGCTCATTGCCCGTCTTTAACGATGCGTCAAATAAGATGGAAGCCAGCTGGTTGTCGAGGGTCTCCGTAAAATGTTTGGCCACAGACGCCGTTTGGAGCTTTTCGATGTCAAATTTTTGTAGTGGGCTGGTCTTCGCTGAACATGCCTTAACTACGGTTAAGGAGATGGTACCAGCATATTTGTTGAAAGGTCTGGGCTGTGGAGAGGTTGCGATTGATCTTTTTCAACTGCCCAAAGAAGCTGCACCGGAAATGCATCCATTTCTGTCAAAACGTTTGCAACAAGGAAAAAGATAATCGAAAAGAAGGCTTTACGACTTTATCTGGTACAAATTTCGAATAAAAGCAGTTCAAGTGCCCTCCAACAAATAAAGTACTTAAATTTCAGAGTGTTGAGGTGGGAATGCCTCCAAAAAAGAAAAGTCAATCAGTGATACCAGTGTCAACGAGTAAGCCATCCAACTGTAAACCGCGCCATGCCCTATCGGTGCGTAAAATGCAAAGAGATTTATAAAGAATTTTACTGCATCTACTCCGTTGCATTAAGTCATCCACAATCATATCGAGTATGCCCCAGATATCAAGATTCAAAAGTTAAATTTATGACAAAACAAACATAAGTACACCGCTGTGTAATAACCTCCAACTTTGTCAAGCCCGAGGTATTATTTGGACTCACCGGTAGAGTACCAGCAGACAATGCTGTCAATAATGTAAGTAGCAACAATGAGCTTCTTCTCAAAATTTACCAGCAACTTAACTCTTTACCGGAGAGAATCAACAAACAAGATTCGAACATTAACTTCGTTTCTTAAGTGAAAAGGTCTTTCAAATGCCTCAAAATAACTTGTCATCTAGTCCCATTTCCATGGATAAGCTTCATCTCATCTCGATCAACGTCAATTCCATTGTAACTGTACATAAACGTGACTACCTTCTGTAATTCATCGTCAAACAAAAGCTTGACATCATGCTTCTCACTGAAGACCACCTCGATTCATGGCACTCCATGACATTCAAGGATTTTGAATTCATTAGAAACGATAGGGTAAACGATGATGAGGGAAGTGGCTCCGGGAAATTGGTTAGAAAACCCTATTGTTTCAAAAGTATCGATAAAGTCGAATTCAAAATCTTTGAATTCCTTGCAGTGTCCGTTATCAAAATTTTACTACCAGGTGCGGATAAGCTCTTCGTCATCTCAGCCTAGGCAACTGATCGAAACATTCTCAACTTCACAGAGGAACTCAATTCCTTGCTTGAAGTACTCAAATTGAACAGGCTGCATGGTTATTATATTCTTGCCAGTGACCCGAATGCCCGGCATACCACCAAGTTGAATACTGGTGCAATCTATATGGGTCAGAGTTCCTAACATACCCTAGGATAAATTTATATTTGGACGTCTGCATTGTTGACGCAAGACTTGAATTCAGCTTCAATAAGCCGCAACGGAAACTGCATGTGTTTCCTTATGAAAGCACCCATAACGTAATCGTCATGAAAATAAATCGTCGAAGGGATGATGTCTTCCTCATTCCAGTACAACATGACAATCATCGGTAGAATTAAAAAACAAACGGATTGGGGGAAGTTTTACAAGATGTAATAGGGATTACCAGAAGGAATGTCCTCCTTCTGATGATGGCAACGCTTGCTCAATGGTTCTTAATGATAGGAATCTAACTAACCAAGAAATATATATCTAATTGTCGAAGTTAGAGAAGCTGACTGATTTTTGAGAAATCAATTTTCTCACCCGTTCCAGGATTGAATAGATCTAAAACTTTTGGGCATGCTGTTTCAAAATGTGTGGTCGCAGCATATGACTCTGATATGGACAGTTAAGATTCTAAGTCCTTATCAGTTGGCTCATAATAATCTGATACAGATACGAATTTTCGTGTTATGGTTCTAAATAGATCCAAGCCAGGCTTTATTTCATTTTCTGGATTTTCCGTTTCAACTGTTGACAAAACCATACCAAGAAACAAACCCTTAGCGGTCACTTGAAGCGTATAACTCACTAGCGATACATAAATATCGAATAAACGTCCAAAATCCTTTGTATTGGCTATTGGATGATCGAACAAACAAATGCATCGAATTACTTGGTTTTTTTGCGTACCTTATCAGGAACATAGCTTAGATCACAGTAAACTACTTTACATTTAGCCACCTCCGAGCCAGAATGTACACCAATTATTTTAACCTCGAGTGGGTATGGGAATCCCCACGTTCGCTTGCCCCTCCTCTCATGAGCTAGCCATCGGGCAAGCTCTCCCTCTTTTCTATGTTGCAGGGGCTCTCCCCGGGATGCTTGGCCTTTCACACCAAGGCATCGAATTTGGATTCTTGATCCGGTTGGGAAAGGTGCGCACGGGGATCGCCACCACCTGGATGCCCCACTCTTATTTGTAAGCCGTGACCGTCCTCGGCAAAGACGAAATTTTCTTACGTTTCATGTGCAGTTAACCGGGTATTCGTCGTGAAGTCTCCTTTATAATTCGTTTCGGTTTGTTACCTAGCCTTGATGCCTATGGAGTTCAATTGTTTATTGCGTGTCTTACTGACTCTGGTCACCAACGAAATCATAAGCGTGAAATTTTGGGGTGGAACCTTGCGCTGGCAGAAAAAGCCCGCCCACTGATACCAAAACGCTAGCTCGCATCACGCTTACGCGTCACCGGGCAAGACCATTTCCAGCTCAATGAAGCCGCCGACAACCACTGCAAACCTACACAGACATTTACACCATCCCAAAACACTACACAAAGTTGAAAAGATTGTAAAGCCTTCTTCTCCTATTTGTCAATAATATTTATCGACGATTTTTGGACTACAACCATCCCTCGTTGGCTTTGTTCAAATCATACCTGAGAACTGCTGGAACTTAATCCGTTCATATTTCAGGTGCAAGATCAGCTATCAATAGGTGGGAACACTGAGTAGTATAAGCCCCCAGGACCCAGATGACTTCTCACTAAAGTGAATAGCTTATTCCGTAAGAAGTCTTGAGTGGAGGCATCAAATCTTGAAGTCGCTAGTGATGTGATAAATCTTCTCGACCTTGCTGGTAGCGAAATTGATAACACGATTCGGGATAGAAATGGGAACAGGATTATATGGGATGGATTGCAGAAACTTACTCTGATTGGAACTCATTTTGAATTGGTTCATGTATCAAACCCTAATAGAGGGAATCAAATCCTTTCAGAAGTCGTTGAAACAAAAGTTTCCGCCTTCAAATCAAGCCTGAACAGTGAATCAATTCAGCTTGAATCTGATTGATTATTTTGTCGGCTGTGACGATTTGTATTTTCTGTTTGGCAGGGCGAACAACAAGAAATTATGTGGTATCAACGGTGTACCAAGTATAGTTCTCCGGCATTCGCCTGAGGATGCTTTTAGGAATTATTGCATATGGTTCAACAACATGTTGAGCAATTCATATTTCTCAAATGAGTGGAAAATGGCAAAGGTATTTCCGATCTTGAAGAAAGAAAAGGAATCTTCGAGCCCTGAAAGCTATTGCCCAATCAGCTTGCTGCCTAACATGTGTTTGAAGTGATACTCAACAAAGCATTAAGTGCCCACATTGAGATACATGAGTTGATGCAAAATTGCCGATTTGGTTTTCGTGCCAGGCTTTCGACCATATACGCGATAACGAAAGTAACCTCATACATCTGTTGGAAACTAAACAACAGAGAATGTGTTGACTATGTCTCATTGATATGGAGAAAGCCTTCGATAGGTGTAGTAAGATGAACTAATTTTCAAACTCTTTCAGGACAGGTTCCCCGGACACCTTGTCGCCATGATGTGCAATGTGTTATGCGGGAAATCATTTGTTGTAACTGATGGAAATCTGACGATTATGCGAGACTTTAAGGTCTTGAACGAAAATACTGTGCCTCTACTTTTCGCAAGCTATTGAACGGTTTCAACGTTAAAGCCTCATCAACGTAATCATTTTTAGCGTTTTTTAATGATCTGATCACTTATACGGCCGACCAAAAAGCTACAATGATTCAGTGGAATCAACATAAAATGTATAATGATGCGCAGCTCTACACTGACAATTAGCAAATGAGAATCAATGCGTAGAAGTGCGAAACAATTTTGTTTCCGACAACGCTGCAGGGGTTCAATCAAGACCTGAAACGTAATTGGAAAGATTTCCACATCATGGGTGGTGAGGGTAGTTCAGAACGGGTTCCATACAAATTATGTGTTCGATACCTCAGTGTTCATCTCGATACCTCGGCGTTTATTTTCTATACTGAACATATCAAAATCATGCTCCATAAAGCACAAAAGGTAGCCACGTATCTTCGATGAAGCTTTAATTGCAGATTGATTGATCGAAATGTCAAAGTTACCTATGATAAGACTCTGTTTAAACCAATTATCACAGATGAATGTCAGATCTGATACAACCAGAGTGCTAATACTATGCAAGGATTAAGCGCATGTATTAGTTTTATATAGAAAGCCTGAACTAGAACACACTATATATGGAATAAAAGAATTTATCAACCTGCTTAAGTGATGAGAGTTAATGTCTTCATATTGAAACTTCGTCAGAATCAGATTACAAGATCTGTAACTGTGAGTAAAAACCCCTGGATTTGACAGCCATTTCTCCCTACGAACAGGTATATTGAGACTTGTGTCGCTACTGGCTTCATTCCTCCACAAACATTCGTGTATTTGGTTAAGAATCTATATGTGTGTGATTCTGACTGTATCTCAGTTATATATCACATACGAATATAAAGACGGACCACAGATAAGAAGATAAAATATCCTCCGAATTTGATTTCACGAGACCAACAATCCCAACGGAGATACTCATTTACTAGATTCGTTAAGGTTGGTTGAGCTGGAACGGATCAATCCAGATCTTGGTGGCTGAATGACAATGTCTCAATTATTTGTGGATAGCTTTAGCTAATTTTTTTTGCGTTATTCGTTACTGCTGAACTTTTATCATGGTGTTGCTCACTCAGCAGCATAAAGTCGGCTTTCATGTCCCTCTTAAACTGCTCAAGCAGGTTTTAGGCGCTTGAACTGCGGTGTAGGTTCAGCTGCAGTATGCGGCTTATTGAAGTTCTGATTTTGCTTTGGGTAAAATAGAGAACTCATATCGGGCCCTTTGCATATCTGTGCGGTATGGCCATAGCTAATGCATTTAAAAGATTGAAGAAGCGCTGCTTCTAGCCGCAGCCTGGAGACAGCCTGTCCTTTTCGGTCCAGTGAATGATGGCCATACGTTGTCCCATATGGTTTTCTAGTGTCAGCCTCGCTTTGATCCTGCCCACGCTTGGGAACTCCCTTTTGATAGCGTCTTCTAACTCGGCCGGGCCCGTAACGCAGTCAATGTCTCTTATTTTGATCCTTGCCATTGGCTCGAGCGAGGCTATAGTTGCGCGTTTGCCGAATACTTTTTTTAACTGCGTCGCAAAATGCTTCTTTATTGTCGGCCTCTGCTCCGAATTCGACCTTTATGTGGCCCGATCGCGTTGGTCGTACCACTTTAATGGCAGTGTTGGTATCATAATATATTAGATGTAGGACAAATGTTCACTATTCTATTGTGTTAGTATTGTCGCGTGTTATGGTTTGCGGCCAATAATTTTTATGTTCCGGGAAAATGAAAACGCAATGTCTTTTAAATTAAATCAAACGAGTTTATTAAATTACTTAAAAATGCACAATCACTTATTTGGTCGATTTCACAATTATAATTTTCACTATTAAAATCTAACTTCCACTTGTCCATTAACTTCTATCGCAATTGTCTTCTAAGATCACTTCACAATCAACGAAAATCACTTTTCTATTACTCGAACAATATCGCTTTCCACACACTATCGCAGTTTTTATCGCGGTCGAATGAATGATCCCCCCATTCATTCAGCTCGGCTTTATATAGGGCCTCTATCTATTCACCCATTTCTCGTACATTGGCGAATGTTCTGCCAAGAGGTACCTGGTAGATTCGAGCAAATTAATTAATGGAGTGACGTCACTTTCAGATGTTGATCATGCTTGGTGGGTTCTCGGGGTTTCGAGTAAATTCATTTTGTTGATGTTCTTAATGGTTGTGAAAACAATTGCGACAGTAGCTCGCAGAATTCTTTGTACATGTAACAATATTATAATTGTTGTGTTGGTTGATTTTTTCTCCTTTTTCCAAATGAATCCTAAAATATGTAATAATTTTAACTAAAATGTATTTGATACTGTTGAATAACAAATTAAATCAGCCAGGTGTGAAATTGTCGTGCATTTTCAACAAACAGAAAAAGTTTTACAGTGATAATTTGTTTCAATTTTCTTTTCAAGTATAGGGTTTCTATAGTTGAATTAAATAAATTTGCATTAAAATTTATATAAATTCACACAAAATACTTGTAATTTTTGATTTGTATGAACTATCGTATATGTAGCTTTGACTGAAATTTGTTAGCGGATTCAGAAATCAGCTCAAAGCTGTACGAGTATACGACATTTGCTCTTGTGTGAATAAAGGATTTGACGGTTTGATTTGCAGAGAAGGGAACATTTCATCACTTATTTTACATTTAGGCCGGAAGATTCCAAGATTCAAAAATCAAAACAAAACTAAGGTATTCAATAATTTAAGAAAATCAAAAAGGTTCAGCTGTATATTAAAATGATAACCCTTCAGTTCATTTTTTAAAAAACTAGATTATACGAAATAATACGAGTTCAATATGTTAGTTCTTGAGGCATTCCCCACGATTAAACGTAGTTATAAAATTACATATTTCAGTTCGCAGAATAGCTTGTCAATTATTCTATCTTAGATATCTTGAAATTTTCTATCCCATCCTTCTGAGCTTGTACCCGCATCACAGCATTCACCTGTCCTAAGCGCCATCTCATTGCATCACCATCCCTTGAAGCGTTTCAGCTATTTTCGGGAATTTATGATTCCCAACACAGAACAAGATTTCGACATGTGATAATAATTGGGACAAAACAACAGGTAGCTCGATGTCATATATCAATGTTGACGCATACGGCGCGCTCCTTTGCAAGTCAAGTGACATTTTATGGATTTGTTCTTGTTGCATTCACAAGATCTCGATCGACCGATCGCAAAAGGAGAGCATGACTTGCGCGATCATATGTAAGATCGTGATCGTTAACAAGACATCTTACGAGGGTGCATGTGTGGGGGTCTGTCACATCAGCGCTTGATAGACACTTTATCCCTTCGCTGCTACCAGCAGGATCAACGAATGACAAGCTACAGCAATCCTTGATGTATATCGCAATAGATCATTCTGATGAAGGCTCTTGAAGTTGTCAAGGACTAGGATCAGTTTCATTAGGACGATATCACACAGGCTCTTGGATGCATCTGAATCATTCAACAGCATGTAAGGAAAGAACGTTCGCATTAAGGTGAAATATTCTTCCAGCGCACAAAGTAGAAAGAAAAGATGAACCATTTAGTAATTAAAGTACGAGTACGTTTCGGCTTGAAATTAACTTATCATTTGTTCCTACTCTAGTCGCAGGCAAGAGTATTCGCAGGGCCGTAAATTAAAATCAAAGTACAATATGGAGCTTGTTGCTTGGGCAAATGTCCGCAACGCGGTTGATGCAATCGTTCAAATTTTACGAGCTCACATGCAGCATTAACGACTCTCTCATGTTACAAACTGTACTCGAATCGAAGCATAAAAAATTTGTATCATTTTTAATTAGTTCAAAATACCTTCAAATTTTCCATTTATTTGAAGAACAGTTTTTGCTCGGAAATAAAATTTTACGATGTGCACAACAATTTTCAAGGTAGTAAAATAGAGAGCCAGTGGGAAGACAAGAAGCTCAACTGCTCGCCGATGCTCCAAGTTACATCCGAAGATTAGAGCGCAGACATAATTGTTATTACTGGCACCTGCTTGTTACCTTTCGTCTACCATCCATCGCTCCATCGCGGCTGATTGTTCTCGACCATGTGAAAATTCCATTTAATTAAATGCCTGTTTACATTGCTCGCATGTGAGATAAATAAAACGAAGGCGGTACGTGTATATTGCGGCGCTAGTTAAATGCGCTCGTTTCGAGGATGGTAAACGTACCGGGATTCGATGGTAATTGTTAGGTGATTACAGCAATGAAGATATGTAGTTGCGTAGCTTATGGATTTTTCACAGCTTTCCTTTGAGGGGATGCGTTTCGGCCGCTTTTGTTGTATCCGCCAAATTATTCGAAAAATGTTAAGCTTTTGTCCGATACAATGGAATTCGGTCTATATGCGTTTTACGAGTTGATTCGAATTGCTTTCGTATGTTTGTCTGGGTTATTCAAGATCTCTTTAATCTTAGCGGAAATTTAGTTTACGATTTCTAATTAAGATTGTATAATTGGTGCAAAATATAACGTGATGAAGATTTTTCTACTGAGTCCCAAACGCCAAGTGGTCTACGTGAACTGTATATTCTTTGTGTTAGAGTGGAATTCAAAGGATTTAGTGGCTTTTAACCTTTTCAAATACCATTTCCATTTCAGTGGAAAGTAGTGATAAAATCTTCGTTCTCTTGATGCCCAGAAATGAAGACTTGTAAGCCACGGAAAGGATCGGCACGTTTTTCAATAAGCACAAGCGCCATGATTTATAGTCGAATCAAGAGTTGTAAGATGATTAGACTTTATTTTTTCAAGAATAAACTTTATCAGAGCTATTAATGATAAAGTTTACCTATGCACTTGAAATTTGGTTCGCAATTATAGAATACATTGGAACTAAGAAACGCTCTGGTTTTGTGAATTAATCACAATTTATATGACGTCGATAGAAGAGTGGAATATCAGTTTCATCCCCAGATGTGATTTTTTAAGTATGACTAGGCCCAACTTTTAGCTAATGACAAATGGATGAATTGTTTCTTGTATCGTTTTCTGAATATTTTCCATTGATTCCCATCTCCAGAATATCACCATCTAGTCTACCTGTATGTTGTCTTCAAGATAATTCTCATCACAGAATAAACATAAAGCTTCATACAAATTCGTTCGAATTGCTTGGAGACCTACAGAATTGTGAAATTTTGTAGTCCAATACAAAAATTTGTTTTAAACGATGGCTACAAGGTCAGTTATTTGAGTGAAATGCAAAGCTTACCTTCTGGTGCATTAATTCTATGACTTTCATGGCAGTAATGAGCAAAAGAACTTGTCTCAAATTGTTAGTTTTTTTTGTCATCTTTGTCACTCCAATCGATTATTGCTCTGTGTCACTAACATTTTTTATTTTTTGTGGTAGAGAGGTGAATGCCATTTATGTACAGAGTGTGTAACTCCCATGCTCGCAGGAAGGCGACTGGACTACCCACTAAACACCTCCCCTGTCAACCTGAGAACCCAACCTGGAACCGTTTGACACATTACTTCGGGCCAGGTCTCGTTTTGTTACGCCGTGAGGCGCCTTCAAGCTGGGGGATCCCTTTCCTAGCGGGAGGGAAGAGGAAATACCAGACAAGCCACTAATATTAAATGCTCATCAACCAACACCGAGTGAGGAGAAGAATTTTTTGATTCCTCAATCATTTTGCTTTTCAGAACAGAATGAATTTTAATGAATTCATTTTGAATGTTTGCTGCAGCTCTTAATGTTTTTTTCAAAATATTCTCCCACATCTCAAATTTTTCGTATGCACCCTTCGTTTGAAAAAGCAAGTAATAATTTGATTAGCCACCACTTTGAAGTCAAACACTTTCTAAGGAAAATATTCTGTTGGATACTACTAACTATGGATACGTTGTAAGCCATTCAGTTCGGAAAGCTCGTTTAGCATCAAATTTATGGTCACTTTTATAGTTTTGCAAAAACATGTACCTTATTAAAATCGGTCCCTGTCCGTCCATCCATCCGCCCGTCTGTCACAGTAAGTTTTCTCAGGCAAGAGAGAATGCAGAGTCATCAAATCCTGTAAGCAGCTCAGAAGTTTGTAGTTATTGAAAGGTACATAGTCAAAATAGTCGGATAGAGAGTGTCCTAACCGGTTAGACGGTTTGTATGCGGGAAATAAACTACGATTTGTGGACCAAAACCCGACTAAGTTCAAGCGTTGACAACACACTACTTAGTATTTACTTGTCATGGAACCAGAGCCAACCGCCTTGGATCAAATTGAATAAACAGCAACGAGTTTCACAACGAATAAATAACATTTCTTTTGGAACTTAGAGTGTTCGATTATTAAACAAGCCAGATGCCCTTCGCTAAGTTCTGGATTAAATAAAGAAATATAGAATGAAAGTCCTCACAGTGCAAGAAATTAGATGACACGGTGAAGACATATTTGACATTCGACACCGTGCTTAAAAGCAGTTTGGAGTGGCTTCCATGGGTGACAGCACATTTAAGCAAATTATCACCAGCTTCAAGCCCAGTAATGTAAGGATCTGTGCGATTCGTATCAAAGCTAAATTCTTTAGTGTTTTGCTGGTCAACTGTCTCGTACCCACAGAAGACAATAAGGAGACAATCAAAAACGAGTTTCACAGCACTCTGGAATACAAAAAAACTGTATCCCGAACTATTTACTTAACTACCTCGCTTGTCGACCTCCGCAATTCAATTGTCCCGATATCTACCACTTCAAGGTCCCTTTACACGTCGCATTGTCCGGGATTTGCTTAACGGCTGTCCCCAGGGGAATTGAACCTTGCATTTTTTTGAACTGGTGTGTTTAACCATCAGCAGTTGTATAAATGTATCCATTTGGCGCTGGCATTGGCGATACTGCTGTTTGTGTATTTTCACGCAGTTATTGCACTTTCGGGTGCTTCTAGCTTCTCTTTCCCTATGCGAACGATGTCAGCTATGGTGATTAACAGTAGCCATTGTTTATATTTTCCCCCGACGGCCGCCATCGCGTAGTAGTTTTATTCAAAATATTTTATTTTTGTTTTTCAGCAGTTGATTTTATTTTCATTCTCAGGTCTTAATGCAATATTTTTACCATCCTTTGACTTTTTCTTTCTTATGTTTTGAGTATCAGATGCTTTTAATTTCTTGTTAACTCTTCAGTTCCTAATACACCCTCCAGGGTGCACTTCTTCTTGTTTCCTTTAAAAAGCTCAACTCGTTTTTCTGTGAGCTTGAAAGCTTTTCATGCAGTCTTTCGTAGCTATTAAACGTACCATAGCTGTCCCAAGCCACTAGACTTTTATCAAGATTGGCAATAATCTTCCAAAGTCAGTCACATTACTGTTTTGAAATGTCATCAGAGCAGCCTGTTGATTTTCGGTCATCATGTCAAGAAAAGTGTAATTTCTTGCTTTTTTGTGGTCTATTAGTTTTGAAGTAGTTGCCAGTTCTATGTGTGCAAAAATGTTGAGGAAAACATAAAACTTTTGCCTCAAACATAAACTTAATCAACAGTGCACCCTGTAGGGTTCACTAGGACTTTAGTCAACCTTTGTGTTTTGATCTTTTTGATGAATCTTCGACTGTTTATATTACTAATCTTAGAATTTCACCGATTATTATTTACATATCAGTAGCTAACTCTTTCAAACATTGACTTTTTTTTATTGTTTGGGTTCCATTACATAAAGTAATAGCTCTTTTAGAGTTCGGCTCGAATATCGATGACCTCGAAATAACTCTTTTTCCACCTGATGATGAAAATAACACAGAAGAAGAACGTGGAGATGAAGCAGAAAACGCCTTCAACCATTTACCGAGAAGTGTACGCCGAAATGAAGTTGAAGTAGCCGTTGAAGATGTGAACAGACCTGAGTCTGACCTTGATTTTGAACCTGATCGTGAAATTGATCTTGATGTATCAAACCAACCATCTGCATCCGAAACGAAACAGAAACAAGTTGAGTAAGTAGGAGAATGCCCCTACCAGAAGGTCTTTGTAAACATCCTAGGGTTAGAAACAAGTTTTCGAATAGCGTGAATCGATAACTTGTATTATTATATTTGGATATAAAATCGTTCAAATTTATAAAAAAGATGCACAGTTTATTTCATAAGCACAGTGCACCCGCCATTTTAATCTAGCTTAAATGATTTTTCTAAATGCTCGGCCGATTGAACATATTGAAGTTAAACACTATTCCTTAAATTTTCATGAAAATTGAAAGAAAATAAAAGTGCCTAGGTAAATTTGAAATATGTATCAACCAAAAACGCGTGTTATTGTTGTTGCAATTCCATACAATTGAAATGGCTGTAACTCACTTGATTATGATTCGATCTCAATGTGAGCTTATATATCTTATATTAGTCTATATAATTGCAAAATTTCAAGAAGTTTAAAGGTACCGTTTTGATTTTATGGGCGAAAATGTAAATCTATATATCATACTTTTATTAGTTGAGTGAATTTCGATTTCTGAGGTATTTGTAGCCCTTGTACTCATAAAGGCCCATATCCGTGCCAACTTCCAGATTGTTGCGATTCTTCTACTGACAGGTTTACTTTCTACAAAATACATGCGCATGTTTTGAGAAGAACAGAGCGATACCTACAATAAACTGGTAACCCAAAGCATCAGACGTGACAAATTTTTGAGATACAACATTATCTTCACTTATGTGACAACCACAATTTGCATCAGAATGACAAATTCGCTGAAGTAAGAAAATATTTTTCCTTACTTAGCCAAAATTTCTTGGACGATTTCGACACCAATTTTTCATCCCACATTATAATCGATGAATCCATGGTACCATAATATGGTCCCTATGGATCAAAACAGCATATAAAAGGAAAGCCTATCCGTTTTGGATATAAATTGTGATCCAGGGCAACGCGAAGCGGTTACCTTATTTTGTTCGAACCCTACCAATGTTCAAAGGGCTCCCTTTTGCCGCTACATGAAGAGTATGGTTTTGGGGCTGGTGTCGTACTTGAACTATCATCTAGGTTTCCTTCTTCATGTGGTCCCTATAACTTTTACGTCGACAACTTCTTTTCATAACTGCCATTGGTAAATCAGATGACCAACAAAGGCTACAGTATCTGCGGCACAACAAAGGAGAGCAAAACGGAAGAATGTCCGCTTTCTTCCATAGCTGACATGAAAAAAACTGTAAGAGGGTCAATTTCTATCAGAGCCGCGGAAGATTTTTGTATTGTACGATGGAATGACAATAGCATCGTCACTTTATTTCGAATTACCATGGAATGAACCTAATTCATAAAGTTTATCACATTGAATTTGTGGAAAAAGGAAAACAAAAATTACTGTAAATTGCCCTAACGGGACCACAATGTACAATCGATATATTCTTGGAGTAGATAGATTCGATGAAAATGTAGTATCCCTAAGATTTAGTTCGCAGGGTAAAAAAATGGTGGTATCCGCTTTTCATTTTTGGTCTCGACACTTCCTGCCAGAATATAGATGGCAGCTACGAAAAAAATTTTCACTTGAAACTTATTACGATTTCAGAAAGGCTGTAGTTAAAACTTACTGCTTTCAGTACAGATTAGCCCCTAAACGAGTGAGATCGAACAATCGAAAATGCAAAAAAAAAAACAAATTGGGTAGACAGACCTACGCTCATGTCAGAAGGCTTTTGTACTCGTTTAATGAAAATCTACTGTTTCTCCATTCTTAACTAACAAAATTACTCAAATCATAAAATCCCAAAAGCATTTATGTCATCGAGCTTATCTGAAAATTTTAAAGAAGATCCAATCAAAACTGCAGTGTCTGATTCGATTTAATATCCATAAAATACCAAAATAGTGTGTTATTGTTGTTGTAATTGGAGAAATTTCAAATGGATATAACTTCTGTGAATATGATACGAATTTCATCAAACTTACAGAGTATTAGGATCTTATGTAAGGCAATCTTTTGTTGGGTTTAAAGACATCCATACGATTTTATTGGAGAAAATGTGAAATTCGAGGATCATACTATTATTTAAAAAATTGAACGAATTTTTACTTCTGAGGTATTTGTTATTGTTATACTCATAAATATCAACCTTGATAATTTTTTTCAGACTTTTTAGATCACAGGTGTCCATTCGCGAGGGGAGAAACACATTTTTTGTGTATTTTGCACCGTGTGCCCAACTGGAGCAAAAACTGTCAGTTTAAGAACTGTTTTGAAAAGCTCTCTTAAAGATCTTTCATTTGATGCTCATATCGGCCATCTTCGATGAAATCATTCCTGAAACTTTCATGTAAATCCTAGCAAAACTGCAGTGTCTGAGTCGGTAAAAAGCGCATATCGTTCCTTAGCCATATGGTTCCATAGTAATACAGCGCATATTGTTCCATAGGAATGCAGGAAAATTCAAATCGCTAAACTGTGTTAAATAGTTTAGGACAGGTCAATCTTATGAATATTCATTTGTATACTGAATCTCATTGAATTTAAGGTTGCCGTTAAGATTTTATTCAAGAAAACGTAAAATCAATAAATCATACTATTACTAACAAAGTTGAGCGAATTTCGACTTCTCATGTATTTTTTGTACTCATAAAGGGCTACATTCATGATTTTCTAGATTTTTCACATGAAAGGTGTCCAGCGAGGGGGGGGGGGGGGGTGCTGCGCGAAATGTTCGTACATTTCCCCTTCCCCTGTCCCTCTCGGTACCGATAAGGCAATTTTAAGACTTGTTTGTAAAGATATCATTAAGACAATGACACCCTACTCAACTACCAATGGAGAAAATTTTTTTTAAAGGGTCAACTCTCCATATGGAGAGTGAAATACAGACGGACGGACAGACGGACACATAGACAGACTCAGGTCGTGATTGTAATAGGGTTTTGTTTCTAGTACAAAACCCTAAAACAAAGATTCAACAGATCATGAAAAAATTGCATATGGACAAAGGCAATGCAGAAAATGTCACAAAAACAACAGATTCATGTGCAAAAAATGTGAAAAGGGCCTACATGATGACTATTGATATGAATTTCATGCAGCTCTTCAATGAAGTTTTATGTTTTTTCACTGAATATTTCGAAATAAGAATTCTAGTATTTGAGCTGAAAGGAAAACTGAAAGTTCCGGCGTATACGCTGTCTTGTTCAATGTCCCCAGTTTCGCTAATTCACCTCGAAATATCGTGAGAAAGCCGAAAGCTTAAGTGAAAAGCATTCTTTCGCTCAATATCCCCAGTTTTGCATGTTCACCATTCGAGCAAGCGAGATGGAGCCAGGAGAAAAAGCTTTGGCGGGACGAGAGCGCAAGTGTTCGACTACTCAGCACCTTTTAAGAGAATTGAGGTTGAAAGCTCACGAAAGAACGGTATTTGAAGTTCTTGGGCAAAGCATCCCAAGCAGTCTTGTTCTAGTCCAGTAAGGAGCGCGCTGCTACCCATTCTTTAATTTCATCGCTCAAGTAGTGACGTGACATTTGCGGTTTAAGTTTGAGTTGGAAGTGCTGTTCGGTGATCAAAAGTTGGTAAGGGGTGAGGTGGTGGCTTGCGCCGCGATTTTCAATCCGCTTTTTGGCGTTGCACGCCGTGTGGTCACCCCAAACCATTAGCACGTCAAGTTGATTCCCTCTACGAGCTGGCGCTCACCTGTGAAGCGCGACAAGTAAAGTGAAAAGCGCTTCACTCAACATTGATAGAAGTTTAAAATAGTTAAATAAGTGAAAATGTAATTACTCAATTCGGTTGTAACCTAAATGTTTAAAAAATGACCAGCCAAATAAAGTTGAATCCTTTCAAATAAACTTTCGTCTTTGATGTTCTAGTTTAGATGGATAGAGTAGCAGGTAAATGTCGTGCAGGAAGATTTCTCCTCGGGAGCTTTGATGATGTATATAGGATACTCATCAATGCGAGCTCCTAGTTCATACCAAAATACATAGGGTATACTGGTTATGTAACAGAGTGTTTGACTTTCAAAGTGGCGGACAAAACTTGATTATTTACTTTTAAAAACAAGAGTACCTGCTAGAATGCATGTGTGAATGCTGGTTTCTTAGCTATTGTTGTTTCATTTATGTTGCTATCAGAGCCTCCATTGGGCATCGAAATTCAAACGCAGATGCTGTTGATCCTTGTTGCAACCTCGGAAGTCACCGCAGTTGCAGACATTAGCAATTACCAGATGGGGTGCTTAGCCCGGGGTGGTATACTGAGACCGGCTACTGCTCAGTCGTGTCATGGGTGATCTGGAACACCTTCTGCTTGTGCTGTACTCACAAAACCTTCTCACAAAGAGGAAAGAAGGGAGAAGAAGGGGTTAATTTTAAGGTCAAATAAAACTAGTTTTACAAATCCATGACCGTTTAATTTAATCATTAAAAAATTCAACTGCAATGAACGCAACAATGTTTTAATACAAATCAAAACAAATCCTTCAAAAATTATTTTGTAAATAAGCTAAATAAGATTTTAACAAAATCAAAATGCAAAAAACTAGATTGATACTCAAAAGAGAAAAAAATGTTTAAAAAAAGAAATCAATTACTCTTTTTTCTTGGGATCTCCGAGCGCCGAAACCCTACTCTCTCGACGGCATACTCACCTTTTGCCTGAATTAACCTTCTGAAGGACGTGATTCAGTTAGCAATTCATCCTACTTTATTTGGATTTCATTTACATGTAGAGTTTGGACTAGTATGGGGTTGTATGCAATTTTTTTTAATAAATTTATTAAGTAAATCTTATTTAAGCTTGAAAGGCCCATAAAGCTGGAATTTTTGTTCTTGGCTGATTTTTTCATAATTCGTGTCTTACTCACTAATATTAACTAATTTTCACATATTGACTTTAACTTTTGTGTTGCACTTGACAATAAGTAGAGAGTAACTTATTTCAGACATTGTTTTGCAGCTATTTGATTTCGAAATCAACTAAATGAAGAAAACTTTAGTCTGAATGAATGTAGCGCAAAATGGAGGCTTAAATGTATTTTGAATGGTGTCCTTATTAAATCTGTTTATTTGCTCAAATACTTGCTTCTAGCAATTGGAACACTGAACTGAATAAAAACTAATTATAAAGCTAAACTTTTTAATTGGATCATTTCACCCTTTTCACATCAACTTAATGTAAATCTATACGACAAATTTGCTCTACATTTGAAGCTTATCTAACGTCGCGCGGATATCGATCACTCTTTCGGATGGCTCCGAAAGCTTTTTTAAATTACTTTTTATGGAATTGTTTGCAGCTACATATAAATGAGTTGCATATTTTGAATAATAATTTTTCTGAAAAATTATTAGAGAAGAAAAATGTTAGAAGAAGATGATTTCGACGGCCATCACTCTTAGATACACACCGGTGATGGCGACCACCATACTCAGAGGTGAGGGAGTTATCCGCGCGACGTTAGATAAGCTTCAAATGTAGAGCAAATTTGCCGTATAGATTTACATTAAGTTGATGTGAAAAGGGTGAAATGATCCAATTAAAAAGTTTATACAAGTACTTACAAGAGAAATTTACCTTGAATATAACTTGCAGATACAAAAACATATTGAGTTTGCATAAGTAGAAAAATTAAAAACTAACTCCCTCACCTCTGAGCATGGTGGTCGCCATCACCGGTGTGTACCTAAGAGTGATGGCCTGAGGAGAATTAGTGCACACGTCGAAACCACCTTCTTCTAACATTTTTCTTCTCTAATAATTTTTCAGAAAAATTATTATTCAAAATATGCAACTCATTTATATGTAGCTGCAAACAATTCCATAAAAAGTAATTTAATTATTAAGGTTTTATTTTTGTTTCCCTGTGTATTATTATCATTCTCATTACTTTTAGCTGAACTTTCAAAGCAAGAATACTTTTAAACAATTCTTTAAATACGCGGAAACGTAAAACAAAATGAATCAACTGAAATTAAACCGATTACAAATAAGTGCCATTGTTAGCTAAAATTTATCCAACCATGCAATCAACAACCTAAATTTGATGTTATTGCTTGTATATAAGAAGATCTTCATTACAGTAGGAGGTCAAATAAATTAACTTCCTTAGAAATCAAGACGGTTAAAACATTTTTCATTAAACGGAAACTAGGCCTCGTTAATTGTTGATATACAGGTATGTTTTTCTTTAAATACCTTATTGTAATTTTCTTGTGATCTACTACATAATATTGCATAAATACATATCATATGGCGTGAGGTGTGACTTATTTATTGCAAAACATAGCATAAGTTATTAGCAACGTTCATGTTTTCTTGTCTTGTGGCATGTATGCACTATACTTTGGCGTTTTAAACCGATTTTATTTCCATCACACATTCCTTCAACGCACAACGATTTACATAGTCCACTACACAAAAACTTATAAAATTCATTAAGCTCAAATCAATTCTTCTGAGGACAGTTCATACAATGTTGTCGATAAGACTAGCACAATGAAAAACTAGAAAGTATTAGTATCTTAGAATTAGTATCTTAGAAGTTATTTGCAAACGGTTTGGAATTTTTGTCTCGCGTATAATCGAACTTCACCGATCACCAAAAAGGATTGCGGGTAACGATCGGAATCTTATTTTCAATTTAATTCAAGCAATTGGTGATGCTGTGTAAAAACCATGGTGCACAAATTGCGATCTGAGAGAATCAAAAGATGCGCGAATTCAGGTTCAGTCTTTCTAAGCCCTTTAATGCACATAGGCCCACTTTCCTAGAAGCAGGATTTAGTGAGATTTACACTGTTCAAACATAATGCACTGAATGTCAACACTCGAGGATATCTGCTGGATTTAAAAAAAATTATAATTACTCACATTGAACGATATTTGCATAACGCTGAAAAGTGTAAGTATACAAAAGCAGTACATGACGATAACACTATTTATAGACTTTCACATCGGCGAGCACTATGAATCATCTTAACTTTCGCACGATATTGCATGGATGCAAAGCTTGCCTGGTACTTCCTCATTGCTTATCAATTTCAGATCAGTTTCTGCTCAAAAACTGAGTCCGCTGGATCTCTGTGTGAAGTAACTAGCAACAACTAGAGTAATCGTCTCAGCAGCGTGATTTTCCAAAGGTGACCGTAGCCAGAATCTTGCAATAAAATGGTATCCCTCAAAGGGAGTAACCAATACGGTAACAATAAATAGCACAATCGCCTACGTGACCAACAAGCCATATGATTCTTACATTGCATTGCATTGCAGGGATGAGGTGAAAGGGGAAGAGCGCACTGAACTACACTGACTGGGTCATTTTGCTCAAGTTTGTTGACATGCGACCTAGTCTCGAAAATCCTACAGCATCCAGTGAATCATTTAGAACCAAGTCCCTGGCGCACTTCAATGCGTGTGAACAATTCCAGCGATACTTCTTCATTGATAACATTCCCCTTTTCACGACAACATTAAGCCGTGCATCACACACCTGGTTCCCTGATTGTATTGAATCGATTTAAATTATCAAAATGTTGATATGAATTTTACAAACAACAATTGACCCACGATGGCAAATGTAGGTTAGCAGCAGAGACAGGGGCGGGTCGTGAATTTGTGTGGCCCTGTGCTGAAACTACTTAGGGGCCTATCTAAGTACTTAACTAATAGCCATGTCAAAAAACTGTTTCTATAATGATATATTATTATTATATATTCTATATTGCACCAAAAACAAGAATATCACTTAAATCTACGCAATTATTAGTTGTACAAAAGGCAACCTTATTGTTGTGGTACCAAACTCTTCCAGGCAACCTTTGGGTGAGAGAGAAACCGAAGTAGTGATATACGAGTATATATAAGAATATAAAAAAAAACAATAAAATAATTTTATTTATTTATAATGAATTAGTAAAAGCAATTGACAGGTTATGTGTGTGACAGTTATGTTACATAAATTATAATTTATAAATCAACCTTTCTGCATTTTTGTGCTGCAAATTCTTTTATTTGGTCATCACATTGCAAGTCTTTTGTTAGATCACAATTTATGGAAAGAATGATAAATTATTTAGCCGATGGTTCGACATTGTTGTCCTATATTTATTTTCTACATAGGACATCTTGTTAAAAAAAATCTTTAAAATGGTATAGCAGTTAGGAAACATGTCAGTAAGTTTATTTTCATACATGAGCATAAAAATGTCACTGCAAGAGGTGTAAGACTCTGGCTTAGATTGGAGTAAGTACGATTTTAATTGAATGCACTCATTCACTAAAAGCTCGTCTACGTCATCGGAATAGTAATCAATAATATGACGTGCACTTTCCAAATCTATGTTTTCGAAAATTTTGGCTTGCGAATCCATTAAAAATTTTAATTTTTTGCTTTATGTCTGTAAGACTTGGCTCCTTTTATTTAAATCCATAATCAGCTTATCCGACGCAACGTTTAACGTGTCCCTATTAAATCTATCTGCACCGTATACTGAGAATTCATCTGTAGACTTATTTGAACATTTTGGAGTTATGCGTCCCTTGTTTATGTCACAGTCTATTCCCACACTAGTACTTAATTTTTTAGCTTTTTCTTCATATTCCTTACGTTCTAATCTGAATGGTGTCATATGTTATTCACAAAGTCTTTTAATGACACAATTAACTTGTTGCCTTCACAAATGTCTAAGCCAGGGCTCTGTATTTTTTTTATTAACTAAACGAAATCCCTCCAAAACTTCTTCCCAAAAGATAATCAAAATAATTGCAGTCTCGGGTTTCACCTCTTTCCGGGAATCAACTTTCTCAACTTCATTTTCGCTGAAACTTTTGAAAATTTTCATAATTTCATCATAATTATCTTTTAAGGCTTTGTCAGCATCATAGTGGCAAGACTATCTGGTCTGGCTTAAACTTTTTAACGTGAATTTTAATTTTATTTCACGGCTCAACAGTTCCCACCTAAGGGTCGAAGCAGAAAAGAAACGTATACCTTGCACTACTCCAAAAAAGTTTACAATTTCGGGTGCAACCTTAACAAATTCTACATTACACCAACTAGATTAAGGGAATGCGCAGCACATGGCACATAATCCGCGGTGTTATTTTTTTGTTTTAGTAGTGCTTGTACACCATTGTAGTGACCCGCCATATTGGCAGCATTGTCATAAGATTGCCCCTACAATTACTCAGTAGTAATCCATTTGTTTCTATAAAGTCTTGTAGAATATTAAATAAATGCAAGGCATTCTGTCGCTGAACACCAATATCGTTTTCCGTTTGATCAGAGGTAGTCAAGACTTTGCACATTTTGCGATGCGAATTAACTAACTGTCATCCAAAAATTACTCTTATTAAAAAATACTTTGCAAATCTGTGTTTCTGGTCATAGGATTACACCATCCTACCAATTGGTCCAGTAGTTTCGGAGGAAATTGGCTGTGACAGACAGACAGGCGCCCGAGTGATCCTATATTCGTTTTTTAGTTTTTCTGTACAGAAGCCTAAAAATGCCATAAAAAAGAAAGACATGATTAGCAATTATTTTTACTTACCAAATAAAAGCAGGAAATCTTATACTGATTATGTATTTCAATAACATAAATAAATTTTGCTTATTTAGATATAACTTTTAAGTTATCACTTATTAGTAAACTCACTCATTAAACACAGTTCTAACAATTAACACAGTCAGTTTGTCATTTTGATGACGCGAACAGAAGTGCGGAAAAAAAACAAAATCACGTCAGACGTTACGTTACGCAGCGCGGAGGAAAGTCCCTCGTAAGAGTATGTAAAAATATACCGACCAAAAACAAACGACAGGGAAATTCCCGTTCCGTGCCATGAACGCGCACATACATTGGTTGATTGATCTCAGGGTTGCCATTATTGCCAACCTTATGATAGTTCTTTTTTTTAATTTTAGATTTTTTGAAATTCAAATGATCGCCTATGGTTTTTAGCAGGGTCTGGGGGCCCCTTGTAACCTCGGGGCCCTGGGCTGCAGTCCAAGCAGCCCTTAGGTAGATCTGGCCCTGAGCAAAGATCACAACCAATAGTATAAACAAGTGCTAAACTCTCGTATCTCGCTTGAAGCTTTCTCTCCTTCCAATGTTGGTACGCCCAAAAATTTTCACAAGTCCCGATCAAAACGCTGCTTCCTCAAAGCTCGTGCAGTTTGCTATGGAACTCTCGTATCTTCCTTTCAACTTTATCAAAATAATCGTATTAGATCACTCCCTTCACTAATATATTATACTTTTTACCTAAATCCAATCACATTTATGACCAAAAGAATTTACATCCATGAATTGCGCATATTCCCAATTTCATTTTTCCCCGCTTTCAATACTTTAATTAGTTAGCATTCTGATGTTTACTTGTAGTTTTGTTTTTACTTAAAAAGTACTTCCAAAAAATTTTTTTTAGCGCTACATGAGCTTACAAGCTAAAAGTATGCTTCTTCAGCCAGCATGTATGGGATTCTTAAATGTAGATGTTACTTGCTTGTATATTGGCTTTTCGCCCGTATCCTATCTAGCACTTGCACATTTCTTTCGGGGTAAGCAAACTCTCTTCGATCACTTATTATTGTTAACAATTTCCACAAAAATAGAAATACCAAACCAATTAAAACATAAACATACAGCACATTTACCTATATGTATGTGCCAAATGTAGAGCACTTAGCTGAATGTTCGTCATAAACTGTGGCCGCGTTGCTCGAAAGAGCAACTACATAGCATTTCCAAACGACGACTCGGACTTTATCGAATCACTGAAACCGAACACATTTTCTATTCCGCCGTTATCCTCTTTTCAGTTTTTCAGTTCATTCACCACCCGTCAACGTCAGTGGCGTTCAGACACAGCGATCTCAGGTATTCAATTCATTCATCACCCTTCGATGTCAGTCGCGTTCAGTCGCAGAGATCTGTCATCCAACCTTATCAGCTGGCTAGCAAATTTTATGTAGGAGTGACCGATCTCTGCAGAATATCGATTCGCAGGATTGCGGTTATCACGCCGTGTACGGAGTACGGGATCCTTTCCCAATGAAATTTCAACGAAACAACTAATTATTAGATTTAAAATGTAACGCAGTTTATGTGCAGAATCTTTGAAAGACCTCTAGACAAAACCTGATACTTTTGAACGATTTTTGACCCCCAAAATATTCTTTTGGTTTAAATTTCAAAAATTGTCACCATCTTTCCAAACCCCCATCCCAAAGGGAGCTAGAACAGTTAAAAGTTGGAAAACAAGCTTAAGAGTCTCGCTTTCGAAGGCAAAATTGTAAAATTTCCAAATCATACTAGGATTATTAACAAATGATTGAATTTTGGCTTGTAGATATTTGTTACCCTGGTACATATCAACACCTACATCTATGATCTTCTCCCCTTTTCTCTGCTCCCGCCTTTAAACAAATTAATGCTTTAAGACTTGGTATTGAAAGATCTTACTAAGGCCTTTGCTTTGATACCCTATGCGCCTGTTTTCAAAGAAGAAAAGTTCAGTTGTTACATATTTATGAGGAGAAGCCCCCTTTAAGATCCTTTGAAATATTTTCCGACTGTGAAACTTTTGAAATACCACCACCTTTGACCTTTCTACAAAGTTTGATAATAGTTCCTGAGAAAACAGTGGTGCGCTTTCTTAAGTCGATTTTCCTGTGTTCAGTCCGTCTGCCAGAATGGCCCATAGGAAGCGTGGCTTCAATAACATTGTAACTCCTATTTGCTCTAAAAGTCTAAGAAGAATAATTGAATTAATCGATTGAATCGAAAAATAATATCGAACAGGAAAAGAATACGTCCCAGTTATGTCAACCAAAATTACATACTAACGTTTTGTAGTTCCCGACCAAATAACACAACCAGCAACTTTAAGTTTACTTCGTCTTACGCTTATTCGCATCTTCACAAAAAAATTAATCCGATCTAAAGCAGCCTAAGTGTCGACTAAAGAATTAAAACGCATTTTCGTACAAATATCAATACCATGAATTTTGATACAAGATTATCCCCAAAATTCGCCAAACCCCTATAAACAAGCTGAAGTTCGATTTTGTGCTATGAATTACAAACCGCTTGCCAGTGCTAAATACTTTCAAGTCCTCCCACTAAATCACGCTTCCCTCGTGTGTTTTCCGGAGTTCTAAATTTATTTTCGGCTACTGCTAATGAGTGTTTCTGTTGACCAATAACAACAATCAGCTCATATGTACATTTCATTGTCCATTCAAACATTCAAATAAACAGTATCACAAGTTGGTACAGGACAAGGAAATGTATCTTCTGAATGGAATCGATTCTGCAAACAAGAATAGTAGACGAGTTTCACTAAATTTCCACGCAATCGAAAATAACAAGGAAAATTGCGTAGCAATGCTCCAAAATGGGACTCGGGGGCTCATGTGATAAAAAGATTGTTGTCAAAGCCTTCCATTCAATTGTTGATGAATGAGTTGCGATGTCAACAACAAAGTTGTTACAAATTCGCGGCTCTTCCAAATGGCTCAGCTACACCTACAACTCGTTCGCCGGAGCTCGCTACTAGGTAAAGTACACAATTTCTCGCCAGGTACACAATTATTTAAAATTATTCAAGTGCGGGCGCTGGAGAATCGTCGAATTCGTGAAGAAAATAAGAAAACTCAACAAGAGTGTAGTCCAAACAGAGCTCGAGCTCGAAGCGTTACACCGTGACAAGAGCGTATTATCACTAAAGTCAACAAAATGACGACACGTAGCCAAATAAGAGCCCCAAAAAACGACAGCCAACAATTGTGCTGGGTCGCTATTGAGTGCGCAAGTCTAGCTCGAGGACCCCGCACTCTCTTTTGGCGGCCACAAGACCCTTCTATGCCAGCCATCCCATCATGCTCATCATCCGACCATCAGTCGACAACGGCAGCAATAGTAGCATATTGACATATGCTAATTCAAGAACAAACAGAAAATTATAAATAATTTATAAACGCGATTAAAACACCTTTCAATTAATGCCATGCCCGCGGGATTATTCCACGGAATTCCTGGCTACGCTGTTCCTGCGCTTGCCTCTCATCGAGCCAGCGGAGGTCAACCGTGCAGACGCGAAGAGGCGCTTTGGCGCTCGGTCCACGGTCCCTACTCGAGATTCAATATTTTGTAAGACTTTGTTGACTTTGTCACTTTTTAACACCCAACTAAATGATATTTCTTTGACAGTGACTACGCTCGGATACCTTCCATCAAAACTCGATCTGCTAACTGCCAAATATATGATCCAATACGTGCTACCATCAACAAACACTTGACGTAAGATGCTGGCCGTTGGACACTGGACCAACACGATGACGACGATAAGATGCGCCAGAATATGTATGTTAAGGCACAAGATTTCTTGTCGTTAGACGGTGAATGGACTATTGACTAACAACTTGGAATGGTAAACTTAAGGGGGTAGTAATGATGAAGCTTCCCAATTTGGAGACAGGTAAAGTACACCCGTATGACGTCAGCTTTAATTGATTCTATGTACTCTTAATTATGTGTAACATAGAAAATTTTCTCAATTTATGAGAAAATAGTTAGATTTCGGTAAAAAATTACGACGCTAGCACAATTCTGACCGAAAACCGCCTAGCATCAAATAATAACAAAAACAAGTTAGGTAGGCAGACCTACGCTTATTTCAGAAGGGTTTTGTATCCAACTTACGAAATGCAGTCACCAGCAACGAATGATGTGCATGTTTAAAAGAAAATCCATTGTTTCTCTATTTTCAGCGGTCACCATTTTGTAGCAAACGAACAAAGACATTTATGTTATTAATCTAATTTGATAATTTCAAGAAGATCAAATCAAAACTGCAGTGACAGATTCGATGGAAAGTCCGTAAAACACCAAAATCGTGTTATTGTTGTTGTAATTGGAGAAATTTCAAATGGCTCTAACTTCTGTGAATATGATTCGATTTTCATCAAACTTGCAGGGTATTCGGATTGGATATCATTGAGCGGAAGGGTATGCATACGGTTTCATTGGGGAAAATGTCATATTTGATGATTATATGTACTTTTATCAACAAAGTTGAGCAAATTTTTGCTTCTAAGGTATTTGTTGTTGTTGTACGCATAAACACCTACCTCCATAACTGTTTTCAGATTTTTCAGATCACAGACGTCCAATCGCGAGGAGGAGACACAATTTTTTCGTGTATTTCCCCTCTGTGCGCCCGTGACGCAAAAATTGCAAGTTAAGACCTGTTTTGAAAAGCTCTTATCTTATTATCTTATCTTACCTTTGATGAAATTTTTTGGGGGGCCACTCCCCGATATGAGGAGACCCCCTTGAATACCTTATGAATTTAATGTTTCTAGCTTTCCCGTAGGGAGACTGCTGGCCGACGAGAATACTCTTGGAGGCTAGCATTCTTTGGGGAGTTCCACCCCCACATACCCGAGGAAATTCGCGCAGGGGGAATGCCGGTCGACAAGATCACTCTTGGAGGCTGGTATTCTTTGGGGGAACGCCACCCCCACGGACTGGAGGATATGGGGGGCGCCGTGAGGCTCCCTCCTGGGGTGACTGGTAACGACCCTGATTGGATCTGGACTACGCTTTGGACAACGAACTGGAATTGATGCTTTGGGCTGGCGGATATGATGGTTTGGACCTAGTTGCTTTGCACAGTAGCGCCGAGGTGAAACTCGTGTGTGAACGGCTCCAACTCAACTATCATACCGTTTCCGTCCCGGTAAAACCTTGGCAGGCCTCGGAGTACGTTCAAATTTCGCACCATTGGGTTGGTGGTGTAGGTTCGGTTGAGACGGACTCCCGATTAGCGCTGGTCTGGCTCTGAGCACTTGCCCCCATAAGGGCTTGTGCCAACCCTCGCATGGCCTCCCTGCTCTGCAAAGATAACCATGGGACCAAAAAGGCGCCTACACACACGAACGGAGATCTGAAGCAACTAAAAGCACTTGAAAACGATCAAAAAACCCAAAACAAGAAATCAAAAATAAAAACAATGACGAGCAACCAGCGGTTGCAGCCACGATGTTAAGAGTGCATCGAGAGCGGTACTAACGATGACAAAAACGACGATTAATAGAATGACAGTGAAGACGGACGAAAAACAGAGATTAACAGACAGTCTGGTCCAGACTGCGATTCCTGCGGCGTTCGGGCGCAGCAAAAAAATGATGCGAACGCTAGAGCGCCCTAAAAAGAAAAAACGAAAAACTCTGCATATAAAGAACATCGAGAATTCGATGGTCACTGCTGCGATCGTTACCGAAGCGACCGATGAAAGGGTCGTAAATCCCGTTGGTTAAAGGCCGAAGAAGACCCAGAAGGCCGAAGAAGAGCAGAAGGCTAAAGAGGCGCTGGGGGCAAAATCTAAAGGCCACGTGCAGATAGCTCCACCATCAAAAATCAATAAAAGAATGGCCCAATCGAAGGAGACCGGGGCAAAAGAAGGAAGGAAGAGGCACTTGATCTGCATGGAGCGCCTGATCAGGGGTTCCAGACAGTGCTTACAAAAGGAGCGAAGAAAGATGCAAAGAAACTCCTTCAAAAAGTGCCAGAAAGTAAAGTTAGTACGGACGCTCAACAAGAAAAACTACCTGATGCAAAACAGGAGAGAGTGAAGCCCCGACAAAGACCCCGACAGCAGGCACTGCTCGTAAAACCCCATGATGGTCGATCTTATGCGGCGGTGCTGTGGGACATCAGGGGAAACGTAAGGCCCGAAGACACTAACACTTCCATTAAAGCAGTACGACCAATGCGGTCGGGCCACATACTGGTGGAATTCGGAGCAGAGGCCGACAATAAGGAAGCATTCTGTGACGCAGTCCTCGGCAAAAGCCTCGCTCAAGCCGATGGCAACGATCCAAATAAGAGCATTGACTGCGTCACGGATCTGGTCGAGGTAGAAGAGGCCATCAAAAGGGAGTTCCCTAGCGTGGGAGGGATCAATGTGAGGCTGACTCCAGAAAACCATAGGCGACACGCATGGCCATAATTTACTTGACCGAAAAGAACGCCGAACACTTTATAAGGGCAAAGTAAGGATAGGTTGGATTGTCTGTAGGATACGGCAAAGAGCAACGCCTCTTCAATGTTTCAAATGCCTTGGTTATGGTCATATCACACAAGTAGGCAAAGTACCCGATACGAGTTCCCTATGTTACAAATGCGGTGAAATGGGTCATAAAAGAAAAGAGTGTACGAAGGAGGTACACTGTATTCTTTGCAAGGATGCTGATCCAAGACCTAATTTTGGACACGTCTTGGGATCAGGAAAATGCCGGGTGTTCCAGGAAGCTTCGATGACCCGCATCCTACAGCTAAACCTACACCACAGTTCAATCGCCCAAACGCTGCTTGAGAAGTTTGCGAGGGACATGAACGCCGACTTTTTGCTGCTGAGTGAGCAACACCATGATAAAAGTACTGCATTATGGTATCCTGATGAAACTGGTACTACCGCCTTCTGGGTGCGGAACAGTGATTTCCAACCGGAGAGTTGTCGACGGGGGGATGGTGTCGTGTGGATTCGGTATTTAGGGACCACCTTCTTTAGCATGTACCTAGCACCGAATGAATCGATATCATCTTTCCAAGCGAAGCTGAATGCTCTGGAGAGCGCTGCCTCGAACGTAGAGGGCAACACGCTCGATGTGGGAGACTTCATCGCAAAAGCAATCGAATGGGGCATGCCTCAAATGGGTCCACGGGGAAAATGAATCCTTGAAATGGAGGCTAGAACGGCGCTTATCGTACTAAGCACCGGAAATACGCCGACTTTCCGCCGTATTGGCTGTGAAGGAACCATACCGGACGTGACATTCGTCTCAGAGTCATTAGTACGGAGGATACAGTTCGAGAGTATTACAGGACTATTCAGCCAGTGATCACCAGGGCATACTGCTTGAGATCCTTTATGTTGTCTCCCGACGTCCGTGCTCTCGGGTTTCTACAACTGGATGGAACATCGGAAGGATGAAAGTCGAGAGGTTCGTCAAGATGCTCACAGCTGGTGAGCCGCTGCAGGTAGAACTGACAGCCCAAGACGTGGTGAACTCAAGCATGAGCATCATTACGACTGCTTGCTTGCGCTTCTATGCCTCATCAAAAACCCCGGCACGGCAAACCCACAGTGTACTGGTGGTCAAATGAAATCGCTGAAAAGCAAAGGGAGTGTCACAAACTTTGACGTGAGGCTCAACGGGCACGGAACCGTAACGTAGCACACCACCGGGTGGTAGCATATAAGTTGGCCAGGAAATGCCTTCGAAAATTGATCAACAGTAGTAAGGCTCGCTGCTGGCAAGACCTAGTGAACAATGTGAACAAGGATCCGTGGGGCCTTGGCTACAAGCTAGTTATGCGGAAGCTTGGCGCCCTACGGACGCCTTGCATACATGATGCGGTGAAGATGGATGAGATAGTGCGGGCACTCTTCCCCGCCCATCTCGTCCGTGTTGACGATGTCCATGGTGAAACAGCAGTCTAATGCCCACTCTTCACACAGCCGGAACTGGGGAAGGCAGTCCTTTCACTGAAAGCGAGGAAGGCTCCAGGTCCAGATGGTGTTCTGGCTGAGGTGTTGCGGCTGAGGTGTTGTGGCTTGTCTATCACCATTGTCCTGACTTGCTGCTCAGCACATTCAACGCTTGCCTATGGGACAGGGTTTTCCTGGTACGATGAAAGTTGGCGAGGCTCGAGCTAATCAGCAAGGGGAAGGGAAATCCCGAATCGCCATCTGCATACCACCCGTTATGTATCCTAAACCCGGTTGGGAAAGTGCTAGAGAAACTCATCAAGGGAATACTCACTGACGCAATGCTACTGCTGGGGACCTGTCTCTCAGCAGTACGGCTTTAGAATAGGACGTTCTACCATTGATGCAATGCAGAGGGTATAAGCACGGTCCAAAAGACCGAGGCACATAGTCGCACCAGGCGATGAATCGTCCTGTTGATGACATTCAACATCAGGAACGCCTTCAACTCCGCTAGATGGGTGGATATTCTGGATACGCTGGAAAACTCATTTTCATGATCCAGAATATCTAATGCGGCTTTTGAGGGACTACCTGAAGAACCGAATCCTGCTCTACGACACGACACAGGGCCAACAAAGGATGGCTGTTACATCGGGTGTTGCCCAGAAATCTATTCTTGGTCCAGACCTGCGGAGCGTGTCTTACGATGGGTCACTGAGACTGGGGATGCCAGATGAGTCGCTCTTGATCGGCTATGTGGATGATGTTACGGCTCTGGTCGCTGGACGCACCGTTGAACAGGCAAAACTTAGGCTAGGTATGCTAACGCGCTGATTGAGAGACTGGATGACTGCTCACGGGTTCAGTTTAGCACTGGAAAAAACCAAAGTGGCCATCTTGACAAAAAAGAGAATCCCTAGAGTAAGGATGATGAGTATTGGAGACTTGCGAATCGAGTCGAAGCCATTCGTGAAGTTCCTGGAGCTACTGATCGACCCAAAGATGAGTTTTGCTGAGCAAATCAGAGCAAAGGCTGAGATAGCTGCTTCGGGGGTATCGGCTCTGAGTCGACTTATGGCCAACGCAAGGGGACCCAGCCCATCCAGAAGACACCTCTTGATGGGTGCTGTAGGGTCAGTGCTACTGCACGGAGGAGAAGTAAGGAGGTATACCATAAACGCCCGCCATAGGTACAGAGAAGAGGAGTGCTGAGTATTGCATCTTCGTACCCGAAAGTCTCTGATTCAGCAGTGAAAGTCATTGCAGGCGTGATACCTGTCGGCCTCCTTGCTAGAGAGCGCCGCACTATTTACCTGCGCTGAAACGAGGATGCGAGGGAGATGATTGTCAGCGAGGAGAGACAATGCTCACTCGACGATTGGTAGTAGTCTTGGGTGAATTGCACGAAGGGAAGGTGGACTGCGCACCTCATTCCAGATGTGAGACTGAGGCTAAATCAGCATGGTGAGACTGACTTCTATCTGATGCAGCTTTTGAGTGGGCATGGGTGTTTTCAGTCTTACCTGCGCAAGATTGGTAACTCATGGTCCCCCGATTGTCAGTATTGTCCAAGAGAGGAAAACAATGCCTGCCACACATTTTTTGCGTGCAAAAAATGGGATAGGCTGTGAAGGGACCTCTACAGGGAGACGGGAGAGCTCACCCCGGATAATATAGTCGCAGTGATGCTCGAATCGGTTGACAAATGGAACCAGGTGGCACATTGTGTTCGGGCAGTCCTAAAAGATAAAAGGGACCCACAGTAGCCGGGGGCGTTGGGGCTGGGGGATCGCTTGTCTAGCGCTCCCTCTTCCCCGCTCTTCTCCCGCTAAAAGAGGGACCCCCCAGCGTAACAAAACGAGACCTGGCCCGAAGTAATTTGTCAAACGGTCCCAGGCTGGATTCTCAGGTTGACAGGGTGGTGTTTAGTGGGAAGTCCAGTCGCTTTCTTACGAGCATGGGAATCCCACACTGTGTACGTAAATGCGCACTCACTTCCCTACCACAAAATTTTTTTTTCTAGCTTATAATGTTTACGAGGAAAATTGCTTTGACACACGGAAAGACGGATGGCCGGACAGACATTTTAGCAAGGTTTTGCAAAATTATTTTACAAAACCCTAATGAATGATTTAACCTTTTCCATATATTTTGTATATATACATATAGATATATATATATATATATATATATATATATATATATATATATATATATATATATATATATATATATATATATATATATATATACATCTTTATATATTCGTCAATATGTGCATACCATGTTGATGTAATGGAATATCCTGCAAAGCTGTATTATTTATATTTCGTGGCAAATATTCGTTTTTAGGTTTCAATTGTTAAAAAATCACACGTAGGAACAAGAATCATTTTGTCGTATTCATATAAAACCTTAAAAATTCAATGTCATTTAGCCTTTTTGTTAAGTTTAGTGTAAATCAAAACAAAATTGTGATTCCTTTAGGCACTCAAACATGAAAACTTTGGCTTTGTTTAAATTCGTGGGTAGCCCAATAAAACTTCAACCATTGTACAAATGTCCATGTACATATGTCTATTGGCCGCTTTGGTGGCTACTATAACATATAATCTTGCTTGTTTTTGACATCTGAAGGGGCGCCATCAGAATTTGATCGTCTGATTTTGGATAAGTTCTGCAGAAATCTATCATACAGGGTCTGCATAATGAGTAACCGGACTGACCTCTGGAAATTTTTTATTCGCAAATGTACAATTTTTCTTTAGAAATTTCAGAGTAGTCCCCATTGGAGTCGATAACATGCTGATACCGGATTTTCTAATCCCCGAACGCTCCCTGAAAGTCGGCAACCTCGATGCTGTCTAGAGCCCTCGTCGTAGCACGTTGAACGTTTTCAAGAGTCCCCTCAAGGTGTCTCTTGATCTTGGGGAACAGAGAGAAGTCCGCTGGTGCCATATCCGGGCTGTAAGAACTCCGGTTCGGTTTGCAGTCGATCAAGGATTTCCGAAGCGACAGCAACACGACGCTCCTTTTGCTCATCAGTCAGGTGTTTGGGTACCAGCTTCGCGCAGATCTTTCTCATGCCCAGATCGTTCTTAATAATGTTGTGAACGGTCATCTTATCAATTTCAACCCCATCTGCGATAGCCCGAATGCTCAGACGACGATCACTGTTCAACACATCACGCACTTTTTGCACATTTGTGTCCGTGTGATTCGTTGATGGAGGACTGACGCGCTGTTTGTCATGGACGTCATCGCGGCCCTACCGGATATTTTTGCGCCACTGAAACACTTGAGTTCTGGACAGAGCATCCTCACCGTAAGCCTTTTGAATCATTTAAAGAGTTTCCGTTGCCGTTTTCTTGAGTTTGACACAAAATTTGATGCTAACACGTTGCTCGATCGTACGCTCCATTTTCACTCCGACGACGTAACTGAACACGCACTCCGCTCGATGCTATCTCCCCAAGCGCTTGGAGGCAACTGCTGCAGCCCGGTTCCCTTCCCCCCCACCACCACTACAGCACCAGATACCGGTTAGCAGACGCTTTGACGGCGCGACCCTGTATAGTCCAACCATTGAGCCAAAATTCATTTATATTGGAACTCTGATTTGCTTGAAACAGAAATCAACGCAAATTAAGTTTCCGGCCATGTTATTTGTAATTCAATTTTCGCAATTTTTCTGAGGAAAGGAGATCTGGAGTTGGAAACCTATAAATCTAAATTGCATCCATATTCGTGAAACTTATACTACTGAAAGGATTCACAGATTTCATCATTAAATCTGATTGACATAAAAAAAATTTCATCGCATGTATGCAATATGGTTATCAAATGATAAGTCTTGATGAGAACTTTTCAAAACAGGTCTGAAAATGACAAGTTTTGCTTTAAGGAGCGCAGGGGAAGGGGCAACGTACGAAAATATTGTGATTGAACACCTTTGACCTGAAAAATCTGAAAAAATCACAGAGATAAGTCTTAAAGAGAACAAAGGCAACAAATACCTCAGAAGTTAAAATTCGATCAACTTTGTCAGGCTAAGAGTACAAAAAGATGGACGCTGGTTAAGATTCTAGAGGCTATGCGCGGAATATGCATGTCAAATTTTAAACTTGGGTCAAAAACTACTCCCGAATCAATAAATTTATCCACAAGTGCGAGCAACGATCCATCAATTCGGTATATTACTGGATAAAATTTGTTTGTGTTTCGCTGGAGTCAGCAGAAAACAGAAATTATTCCATATAATAGTGCAATATCAATAGGATAAGAAGGATAAGATCCAAAAATGGATTGAGTCAGTAACGTGGAATGACCGGCGTTTGTTAGCCAGAAGGCCATCATATCAAAGGCTTTAGCAAAATCGGTGTATAAAATATCTACTTGTTGGCACTTATCAATAGCAAGAGAGAGGGTATTCGTAAATTCTAACAGATTAGTTATTGTTGAACAACCTTTCATGAAGCCATATTGTTCATTTGCAATCACGATACTTATGGCATCGTATATTTTCCTATACAAGATTCATTCAAGGAGTTTACCAAAACAAGACAGTAGAGAGGTAATTCGAGATTCCACTAAAATCCCCGTCTTTATGGACTGAAGAGATATTAGCTTGCTTCCAGACATCGGAGAAGCAGCAGAAAGAAAGTTTATGTTGAAAATAATTAACACAGGAGTAAATAATGAAGAGGATAATGACTTTACGAACAGATTTGGTATTTCAGCAGGACCAGGACAACCATTAATGTTAAAAATGAGTAATGCATTTTCTATCTCTGATGTAGAGGTACAGGGACACGATGAGTGCACTGCAACTGCTGAAAGTATTAAATTAATGCGTTTTACCGCGTATTTTTTTTTGTGGTCATTTCAGACACACTTTCAGGTGCTTAAGTAAGGCTTTTGATAACCTTAATGTGTGTTTTTACTATGGGTCCATTCAAATGCGTCTTGAGAAAAGCAGTGTCGATGGAAACGTGTCGTGGCTACTTTATTCAGCTTGGATATTATACCGTCCCCTATCTAAGTTCTATTCAAGCTTATCTCGCTTGACTTTGATGACCATGTTAGAAACGGATTGTCGATTTTCCTAACACAGCTGCTCCTGATTAAAACAATTGTTTTGATAAGAAAGTAAGGGTTTTGTTTTTGAATGAAACAAAAAAAAAAAAAAATGAGACATCGTGCTGAAATTTATTAACATTTTATGCGAGTGTGTTTGCTACCTTTCCTTGAAATCAGTCCTACACTCTTTTAAGGGAGGAAATACCTTCGCATATATGTATTTTTAGTGACTTTCAGTAATATTTTGGCAATACAGTAATAAATATAATTGATTGAAACTTCCGGCATATTTTATAAATATGTCAAATTAGAGATAAAAATTTGGTTTGAGAACTACCTCTACTTGTAAAACTAAATTTTGTTCGATGTAAACCTAACTTTTTCTATAAAAATTCAAAACTAAAATTTTATTGGTGTTGGAAGAAAAAAGCAAAATTTATATTTTCCAACCTTTTTTTTGCAATAAATATATATTTTAAATAATGGTGTCACTCTAATCTTAGTTTCAAATTAGAAATTTTCAACAATCAATTTTTAAACTGTTTCAACTAAAATATACATAAATTCAAAATCAAAACACGCGGGTCTATAAAAATATTCAATGGCTATAGATTGCACGGGCCTGGTGGGAGTCCAAGCAGACCAAGATAAGATTACACGATTACATAACTTCCTCATAAACATAGATCAATTCTTTGACAGGCTGTCTAGTATGTGATACTGAAATGTTGAAATCTTGATATCCTTAGAGAAATATCATACCCACCCATTGCTGGCCAAAAATAGTCTTCCATTCTGGCACGATAGTGACATTGATTGAATGTAACAGCGATCATTTCACTTTGCGAATACAATGGAGACATTTTAAGCGCACGCACATTTATTTTTCTTATCAAACAACGCGTATTTTGCTCATCAATGTAGCCAATATTCCAATCCTTAGCCTCATAGTTGAAGATATAGATTAGATAGAATTCAATATTTTCTTCTAAATTGTGCAGAGCCTATTCGAAGAAATATTGGGCTTCAAATTATGCAGAAGCTTTAAAACTTTAGTTTGGTTAAATCTTGTAAGGGTGAAGCTGAAAACCTTTACACAAAATTCACCATAATATGGATTGAGAGATCCCTAATTCCCGTAAGCAGGCAAAATCGACTGATGTTGCTGAAATCGAACTCAAAACCTAACCACTGTGTTTCACTGGCACAGAAATATCAACAGTGAAAACGTTGACTCAGCTTTATCAACTGCAACATAGATAGTCTCTCTAGTGGAATGGTTATTAAGACCATAAGTTGGAATAAACGTCGTTATAGTTGTAGCTTTTGACTCGGAATATCGGCTGTTAACTTTACTTTTCACCATTTCACTAGCATTTTGATGACATATCATTAAAACAATGTTCAGGTGTTTCCATTGAAAATCCGTTAACAAATAAGTTGAAAGAGAGAGAGAGAGAGGATTTTGATGCCGTTAATCAAACGCTTTGTAAAGCTTCGGGCTCGTTTTAATTTTTTCAATAAAAAGTCCTTAGCTTTCAACATGATGCAGAATAAAGATCAAACTTTTTCCTAATGTAAATTGAGTTTTCTTTATTTGATATCCGCAGGCCAAATCTCTTTTTTCTTGAAAAGCCGTCGAGCCTTGCTTTGAAATGTGAGCAGATGCATGAAGATGACTCAAAAAAGTTAAAACGCGTCTGCTCACATAAAAAAGCAATTATTCAATCAATAATTGACTACAGAGCTGAAAACTTCAGAATTAAAATTACGTTAATTGGACTCGTAGTATTCCTTTATAGGTATGTTTTGTTCTCTATTTTCAAACGACTTTAAATTTAACGTGTTAATTTAGTCCTTACTTCAATTGGATTTACCACAGTTTACAATATAATACGTTTAAGATGACTATACCTGATGGATTTTATACTCTTAAGTCTGAAAAGTTGTGTTGGGTGTATGACGGTGAAAATGAATATCTTATGTGTTCTGAAAATGAATATCTTATGTGTTATTTTACCAGAGTTTGAAACGTGTGTTTGTTTTTAAAATATATCATAATAACACACCAAACGCACTTGCTATTGGTAATTCAATATATTTGGGGCAAATTATATTTCTACGTTTGCAGCGATTACATAGAGTTTTACTTTTTTTAACACACTTCCCATTTGCGATGTAGCCACCATAGCTTTGTTAAATACTATTTGATCTTCCAATTTTATTCAAGAAAGTGCAAAATTCATAAATCATACTATTACTAATAAAGTTGAGTGAATTTCGACTTCTGACGTGTTTATTGTTGTTGTGCTTATAAAGATCTATACTCATGACTTTTTCAGACTTTCCGGATAAAAGGTATCCAATCGCGAGGGGATATGCAAGAATTTCGTGCATTTCACCTTCTCGTGCACCGGCCGATACTGGTAGGATAATTTAAAGACCTGTTTTGAAAAGATCTTATTGAGGCCTTTCATATGATTCCTCATTTGACCGCCTTTGATGAAAAGTTTTTTCAAGGGCCACTCCTCTATATGGGGGGACTTACTTTACACCAAAACGTTCTAGAAGTCATAACTTCTGACCTTTTCTCAAAGTTGCATGGATGTAGCTTCCATAGTGTCTGAGAAAAACTACTCTGCCCTACAGACGGACGGACAGATGGACACAGGTACCGATTCCAATAAGGTTTTGTATTTTAGTACAAAACCTTAAAAATTACCTTTAATCAAATTATCACGATTTTTTGTTATAAGGGGTAGTTTTCAAGGCTGCAAGATCAAAACACTTAATAATGTTGTATGCTTCACATTATCTATTAATTTTGATCCGTCTATTTGATCGATTTAGACTTTCAAAATATTTAAATCAAAAATTTTTCACCTTCTTCTTATTGGGTGTCATGTTAAAGATTGATATTAAGGGATCGAAAGAAAAGGATGAAGGAAACATTTTACAATCACCTGGAAAGACTAGTCGACTCATTGCTTACAAAAATAATTATGAGTGATTTCAACGCTGAGGTTGGCAATGATATATCTCATCCACGATGAAACAAATGACAACGTAAAGTAATCGAGCAATCGTCTAAGCAAACTGTGCGGAAACCTTCATAACACCTATCCGAAACTTCGATTGCAGATTTGAAAAAGACATTTTTTTTATTATTTCAATTTAATTTATAAATTATAAAACATTTTGATTTCTCTTTATTTTTATCAAATACAAATCTTAGAGCATTTTTTCTATATTAAATTTAGACTCTGCATTATAGTTACATTCTTTATGAGTTTTAAATTTTCATATAATTACTTAAATTTTTCTATCGTGCTATTTTTTTTCATACTTTAAAAAAATTTAAACCTGCAATTAAAATGCGGATATGGCAACACCTTTTCCCGCTGCATATGCACGTATTGCATTAGCGAAGGCAAATGTACAGCGGAATGAGTGGAAGGCTCGTCACCTGCCGTTGGAAGTGGTCCCGCAAGGTGACACCGAGAACAACGGGGAAGTCTTTTTGTGACGGCGAGGCGTTGCGGACGTCGGGAATGAGCTGTGCCGGTGACCGCGGAAAATGAGTGCAGAACGCACTGAGGGGTACGCGGAACCATCAAGAGGATAACGTTTGCGGATACTTTTGTTCCAGCCCGAGTTCACGATCGCCGTGAATCATTATATGATCTTCAAAATTTTCTTCTGATATTAATTATCAGTGGTGGAGCATCCGCACAAATCCTTGTGAAGTCGGCTTTATAGTGCAACTATCTAACACTGCAATGCTTAATTTCTCCGTAGTTTCAGATTATTAGGTCTTTGTAAAAAATTTTTTTACAAAGACCTACTAGTTTTGCGACCTGTCTGTCGGTGCGTGACAGTAAATTTCCTCAGAAACTATAGAAGCTAGAATGCTCAAACTTTGTGAAAAGGTAAGAACTGATGGTCTCTCAAAAGTTAAGGTCTTAACAAAAATTTAAACATTTCAAGGGGGGTCTCCCTAGTAACGAATTATCTCTTAAAATGTTTTTTGGTCAAAGGTAGTCGAGTGGGATATCAAATGAAAGCTCTTGATAAGAACTTTTAGAATCTGAAATAAAAAGATCATTTTATGAATTAGGGGGTCAGGGGGAAGGCAAAATGTAACAACAATTTTTCATAGTATTTCTACCACATTTTTTTTTTTTTGTGGTAGGGAGGTGAAGGCATTTGTGCCCACCGAGTCTGGCAGTGTGGAACTCCCATGGAGGATGCCTTTGGACTGCCCACTAAACACCTCCCCTGTCAATCTGAGAACCTAGCCTGGAACCGTTTGACACATTACTTCGGGCCAGGTCTCGTTTTGTTACGCCGTGGGGCGCCTTCAAGCTGGGGAGTCCCTATCCTAGCGAGAGGGGAGAGGGGAAGAGGAATTGCCAGAAGAGCGATCCCCCAGCCCCAGCACTTCCGGCTGCTGTGAGTCCCTTTTATATTTTAGGACTGCCCGAGCATAATGTGCCACCTGGTTCCGTTTGTCAACCGATTCGAGCATCACCGCAACTATATTATCCGGGGTGAGCTCTCCCGTCTCCCTGTAGAGTTCCCTTCGCAGCCTGGCCCAATTGGTACACGCAAAAAATGTGTGACAGGCATTGTCCTCCTCTCCTGGGCAAAACCGACAATCGGGAGACCGTGACTTGCCGATCTTGTGCAGGTAAGACTGAAAACACCCGTGCCCGCTCAAAAGCTGGGTCAGATAGAAGTCAGTCTCACCATGCCTTCAATTAAGCCACGGTCTCATATCCGGGATGAGGCGCGCAGTCCACCTTCCCTTCGTGACATTCCTCCAAGACTGCTGCCAATCGTTGAGCGAGCGTTGTCTCTCCTCGCGTACAACCATCTCCCTCGCATCCTCGTTTCGGCGCAGGTAAATAGCGCGGCGCTCTCTAGCAAGGAGGGCGACAGGTATCACGCCTGCAATCACTCTCACTGTTGGATACGAAGATGCAATTCTCAGTGCTCCTCTTCTCTGTACCTGCGCCAATCGTTTTCGGTATACCTCCTTGCTGAGAGCGTCGCCCCATACCTCTGCTCCGTACAGTAGCACTGACCCTACAGCACTCATCAAGAGGCGTCTTCTTGATGGGCTGGGTCCCCCTACGTTGGCCATAAGTCGATTCAGGGCCGATATTCCTGAAGCAGCCTTCTCAGCCGTTGCCCTGATTTGCTCAGAGAAATTCATCTTCGAGTCGATCAGTAGCCCCAGGTACTTCACCGCTGGCTTCGATTCGATCTGTATATCTCCAATACTGATCATCCTTACTCTAGGGATTCTCTTTTTTGTCAAGATGACCACTTCGGTTTTCTCCAGTGCTAAACTGAGCCCGCAAGCAGTCATCCAGTCCCTCACTCGGCGCATTAGCACACCTAGCCTAAGTTGCGCTTGTTCAACGGTGCGTCCGGCGACCAGAGCCGCAACATCATCCGCATAGCCGACCAAGCGCGACTCATCTGGCATCTCAAGTCTCAGTAGCCCGTCGTAAGACACGTTCCACAGGTCCGGACCAAGGATAGATCCCTGGGCAACACCCGATGTAATTTCCATCCTTCGTTGGCCCTGTGTCGTGTCGTAGAGCAGGCTTCGGTCCTTTAGGTAGTTCCTCAAAAGCCGCAGTAGATATTCTGGAGCTTGAAACGAGTTTTCCAGCATGTCCAGAATATCCACCCATCTAGCGGAGTTGAAGGCATTCCTGACGTCGAGTGTCACCAACAGGACGATCCGTCGCTTGGTGCGACTATATGCCTCTGCCTTTTGGACCGCGTTCACCACCTCTGCAATCGCATCAATGGTAGAACGTCCTGCTCTAAAGCCGTACTGCCGAGGAGATAGGTCCCCAGCAGCACGAGTCGCGTCAGTGAGTCTTCCCTTGATGAGTTTCTCTAGCACTTTCCCAGCCATGTCTAGCATGCATAACGGGCGGTATGCAGACGGCGATTCGGGATTTCCCTTCCCCTTGCTGACTAGCACGAGCCTCGCCACCTTCCATCGTACCGGGAAAACCCCGTCCCGTAGGCAAGCGTTGAATGTGCTGAGCAGCAAGTCAGGACAATGGTGATAGACGAGCTGCAAAACCTCAGCTGGAACACCATCTACCACATTGCATATAAAAATTAAGAGAGTTCAAAGTCCTGAGATCAGTAGACTTTTGAGTTTCAAGGTGTGGCATTAAGTTCTCTGTGTGCGCTTTGTGATGGAATCACAACAACGAAACATAAAATTGTTGAAGTTGCTACTAAACTCTAGTTTTATCATGCTGGATGAATAAAGGCACAAGCAAATTGCGCTCGAACAACAGGAACAACAGTAATTTGGATTTTTACTTATCTCCTCTAAATTTACCGTAGCTACACTTGCGCTTTGCACATAATACAAACACACGTGCAAATGTGACGTTTGAAGACGTTGGCGGTTGTTCCACATTGGAATATATGTGTTTGTGCGGATGATTTTATGAACAATATTTGCCTTTGAAATTTTTCACTGCATGAAAATTTTACACATTGTGAAGCTATCAACATTCGGTTTATTATCATCAAAGGAGATCGCGGTGTTCCTGGAATAAGTGCCAATTTGGTCAATGACTTCGCTGCGTACGATTTCCATTACGTAATTTTTCCCAAAAGTAAATTCAAAGTTATCAAATTAAAATATCGAGGAGAGGCAATGAAGCGCAACAATTTCCAAATTAATTTTAAATACGGGAACAAAATTTTAAGTGTAGTGTGGAGTAATATACAATATATGGAACATTAGATTTAATTATGATAAAAATAACGATTTTTGCCGATTATATAAACATATTAATTGGCATTATAAAAAAATTATTTCAAATTTGGCTTCTTTATCAAAGTAGAAACATGATGTTAATTCATACAAACAAGACAAACTATGCTTTGTCTTGTTTGTATGAAGCCTGTTCGTCCATTCAACAGAATTTATCCAAGATATTATGTTCCTTTAGAACATATAAATGTTTAAGCTAACGTTTTCTATAGTTTGAGATTATTGAACTGCACAGTTTTTGCTTTAAAGAAATATTTCAAAAGTTTTGGCAAATTTAATAAACACCTTCAAGTTCATTATGATTCAATTGAAACAGATTCTCAAATGTTAAGTCTAATTTTGGAGCTGAAAATTGATAGAAGATAAAATAAATTCACCTGATTTAAGTTCAATCGGTTTCTAAATATAAAGAATGCGTTTAGTTAAGGTGATAGGTTATATCAGTTATCATGATTCAGACCAAAAGTGAAGGAAGCAAAATTACAATAATCAGCTAACTACTTTACCTTCTAAGAATTATTCTTAAAAATTTAAGACAGAATGAAATATTTATACACTTTTTGGTTAATTTATTTAGTTGATGGTTCTGAGTTTACATCTAGTCAGCTGTTTGATCTGAGCAAATTAGCTCTTCTTAGGCAAAAAAATTCTATTTTAAAAGTCAAATTAAAAAAAAAAGACAAAATACGTTCCAGTAAATTAAACTTATGTGTTTTAAAGTTTAGAATGAAGCTTGAACTTGGCCAAATTAAGCAGTCTTAGCTAAATCTGATCTCATAATTGAAAAATTGGCTATCAAACTCAAATTAAAAACGAGTCAAAATATGTTCCTCTATTTAGTTAAAAAAACTTTAATTTGTTATTATTTCAAATACTGGTTCATAAAAAAAGAAAACAGAAAAGTCTAGAGAAAAATCTACTTCTATTATTATTGCTACTATAAATAAATGTAGTCATGTTTTATATGACTTTAAATATAATAAAATGCTGATCCCTAAATAAAAATAAAAATTATCTATATGTACATACACAAAAATAGAAAATAGCAACATGAAAAATCCGAAAAATTTAACTTGTTTGTATAAAGATCAATAATGTTGAATTAAACCATAAATTCGATCTTTCTTTTCATTAACCCTGACCGGGTATCGGACCCGCAACGGTGGCAGGCCACTCCACTGAAATGAGTTAGCCATGGGGCGCGCTCTTCCTTTTCGTTTTTTATTGCGTTGTAGGGGCTCTTGCCCGGGTAGAGTGGCCTTCCGCTCACGTGCCCTTTTATGGTATAGTCTTATGCGTTTCCATCGCATAATACCATAACATAAATTGGCCACGTTTATATTCCTCATTTGATAGAAAAATTCATGCAAATTATGTTTGTATGAGTTCTTCACTCAAATGAGAAATATATGGCCACGTCTACATTTGGATCTTGATCCGGTTGGGAGGATGCGAGGGGGCACCACTTCTACCTGTATGCTCCAGTCTTATTTGTGAGCCATAAGTGTCGTCGGTAACGACGACTGTCAAGACCGTTCGTTTTTTCTAGGCCCAATTTGTTGTTTGAACAAGCAATTTGAACCCTTGATAGGTTACCTCAGCCTCAACACCAATGCGAAATGTTTTTGAAGTGGGTCCTTGTGCTGGGGAAAAGAACCTGCCCCTTGGCACCGCAACGCTAGCCTGCCAGCGCATTCACGCGTACTCAGACAAGGCCAATCTCAGCGGATCTCACCATCCTCTTCCACCGAGGCAGCAGACCATCGCTGCAGTCCTTCACGGACATATATTTATATCCACACTATTTCACTACAAGCGGCCAGCACCTGATTGATTTCGCATGTAGCAGAAGTCTAGTCAAACGTTTACCTTGCTTCTCCCATCGATGCACACATAAAATGTCCTGGGTACCATCAGATGGCAACACACAAAACCAGATCGACCATGGGCCTTGAGCATACTTTACGTCTTATACATGTTGGGGAGCCTATTGTAACTCGGATCATTACTTGATCAAATTACCCTATCGATGTCAAATGTCAAAGGCGTATTCAGCAAAGACCAGCCCGCGACGAAAATTTAACATGGAAAGGCTCCAAACGGCGCTTGTTGCGAAAAATTTCAGGGAGACCATCGGCAGTCAGCTAGCTCTCACCCTATTAGATACATCGTTGAAAACAACCAACGAGCTGTGGGTGGAAATGAAAGCAGTGATTAAGACCGTGGCAGAACAGGCAATCGGACATCAAGCCCGACGCAAAAGAAATGATTGGTTCGATGACGAATATGCAAGGATGCATTAGAGAAGAAGAATAAAACATACAAGGAATACGTAAGTAGGAAAACCAGGACGAATATCAAACATAAAATTCTCAGAAGAGTAGCGAATAAGACAATAGAACTCAGACAAGAAAATACTATGACCACAAATTGAGAAGTATAGATGTAAGTTTAGCGAGCAACAACACAAGAAAGCATACAAAATAGTGAAAACATGAAATGAGCTTATCAGCCAAAGACCACGCTCTGCCGTGATGACATCGGCAACATCATCGCTGATGAAAACAAGATTAATGGAAAAATGGCCATCATATTTCAAAAACATCAGAGCCTATAGATGCTGAGAGCTTCCATTGGCTCCACTAACTCTGGATGAAGTTTGTTCTAGTATAAAAGCCTAAAAGGATAATAATGCGTCAATCCATTATATTCCCTATCCACAAAAAAAGTTGACAAGCTATAGTGCGAAAAATATAGGAGCATATCACCACGTTGTACGGCGTACAAAATATCTTTAAAAACCTTAGAAAATAAAATGCCAATAGTATTCTTGGAGAGTATCAAGGTGGTTTCAGAGCAGGTAGATCGACGAAAACCAATTGTTTACTGTCAAGCAGATACTTGAGAAGTGCGGGGAGTTCAACAAAGACGTCCACCAAATTTTTCTTGACTTGAAGCAAGCAAACGACAGTATTGATTGTAACGTACTGTACCAAATAATGCTTTGCTTTGGTACCCCAGCCAGATCAGTCCGTCTTACCAAAATGACAATGTCGTCGACGAGCTCCGAAGTCCGTATCAATAACCAACTCACTGATACCTTTGACACCAATATCGGTACGTTACTATACAATTCGAACCAACTGGTATCCTATACGTATGACGTCAACATTTTTTCACGGCCATTAATTACCGCTAAAGAGCTCTTCCTGAAACTCGACAGTGAAGCAAAACTAGTAGGGCTACAAATCAATGAGAATAAAATAAAGCTCATGATGCAGTCAAGAAAAAACACCTTAAATAATCAAAATATCACACTTGGTGAATACAATATCGAAAATGTGGACAAATTTGTTGATTTCGATGTCAAAATAATGAGAAATATGAAAGAGATGAAATACGCCGAATAATATAGCTCGCAAATAAATTTTTTTTTTGTTGGTTCCCTATGTCTACTCCAACCACAACCTGTTATCCACCTTAGGATCCTTCAGGTCCTTTTTCACAATCGTCGTCTCTGCACAATTGCGAGAAAATTAGCTGCCCTTTAGTAATCGAGCAATTCGCCTAGGAAAACTGCTCGAGCATGTCATTAATTTATTGAAAGAAACCCTTTTTAACTGTTGTGATTGTCGCTTAATTTAACCCAATAAAAAAGCGTATTAGATCAAATGTTTTTGAGGTTGCAGGCACTTGAACAACGAGCACTCGTCCAAGGAGTGGGTAATTTGGGGACCTGTTTATACAAAATAACCGCTTCTACACCTAGAGAAAAACCTGGGGCAGTAGCACCTAAATCCTTCTTTTCCTTCTTCGTAGTACTACAGCCCCTCTCGGGCCTTCGCTTCCTGCAAAAAGCGCTTACGACTGTCTTGATCCCTTGGTCGCCTCCTACAATTTTTTAATCTGAGCAGCGATGAATTGTCTTTCTTTGACCGAGTCAAACCAGCGCATCCTCGGTTTCTACACTTGTCTCTGGCCTTCAGTTCCCCCAACGAACACCTTTTTAGGTATCCATTGTTCATCCATACGATTCATGAGGCCAGTCTGAGACCTCCAGCTCGTCAAAAATTTCATACAGCTCATGGTTGTATCGAATTCGCGATTGATCCCCTTCTAGCTTCGCTCCAATTATTCGCCTCAGGACCCGTCGCTCAAAGGCGTTCAATATACATATTTGCAGATACTTTGGTTAGGATCCATGTTTCACACCCATAGCATAACACAGGACTTATCACAGAATCTGCTAACATTTTGTATATTGTATGCAACAAGTGTGATATTTTGTGTATTTGAGGTATTTTTCTCGACTGTGTCATGAGCTTAGATTTATTCTCATCGATTTGTAGCCCTACTAGTTTTGCTTCACTGTCGAATTTCAGGAAGAGTTCTTTGGCAGTTGTTAATGACCGTGACAGAATTTTGATTTGATTATGATTCCGGCTTCCCACTCTTGAATATTGTGTGCGATCTCCTCTCTTCCAATCCAATTCGTTTCCTGAATTGCCAGTATTGTTAATTTATATTGACTAGCTTGTTGTAAAAGCTCCTTAATAGCGCCAGGGTAATTGAGAGATCTTACATTCCAGGATCCAATACTATAGTCCTTTTTCCGTTTGCGAAGTCGTTGTCATGAGTCCAATCCATTTCTGCAGTTTTGGAAACATTGCATGGTTTTCCAGGGATAGGTAGTTAGCCCGTGGCCCAAACTCTATCCCGATGGCATGGTTATTACTTCGATTTTGATATCAGGCGCGAAAGACTCGCCTTCACCCTCTTACGTCTCCACAAAGGTGGTGCAAGTAGGATTTAGTCGTAGTAGCAGAGCTCTAGTTGTATTCACAGTTGTTGGGATTTCTCGGCATTTAATGTCCCATTATTAGGGAACCAGTAAACCCATTGTGCGATCCCGAGAACATTTACTACCATTTAATCGGGTGGCTTAGGATGAGGAATCATGGAAGTTATGGGCTGGGAAAACAAGGGGCTCCCTCTTCACTTCTCAAATAGGCTTGAGACCGTCTGCGGCGGAGTTTCTTGACTATTTATTGTCTTTATTACTAAACTAACTAACTAATATATAACTTCAACTTACTTAACCTTAAGTATTTAAATTGATCACTTGGATAAACCTTGAACTTCGTTTGGCTGTCATGATCATCTGATTGGTTGTGTTGCGAAGTTCAAAAGTCTCATTCTGTTGCGACGCACATGTTGGTGAACATGTAGTATCCACAATACTCCCCCTTTAGCGATATTGTTGAGGAAATAATGTTGCGAGTTGATTGTGAGTGCAGGTGTTGTTTTCCTTGTCTGTCACAAGGTTCACCATTGGTATAGGATGCATCAACGTTGTTATTATTTTTTTGTCGGCTGTAGTCTTGGATCGAAAAGCTTCAAACTCGAGGAATATCCCATGCATCTAGTTCTATGTCTTTGTTTCCTGTGACTAATGAATGCAACTGCACATTGTTTTCATTCGTTTCAGGTTCACTGACGCTATTTTTATGTGTTGTTTTTGTCTTTGTTTGAATGCGATTGTTTGGGTGGTGTACCAGCTGGCCGTTGATTTCATTGTTCGATTTTGAAGACTTCTTACGGCTGATAGGCGGTCGAAAAGGAATGCTCGAGTTTAATCTTGATTGATCGTGAGCTCCTGCTATTGATTCCGTTGAATTATTAGCGTTTGTCATTGATAGCTCATCAGCAAGTTCTGATGGATGTTTCATAGTTTGTATTGTCTGTGAAAAACACGGTGTGTCGTTGATATTCTGTGTTTCGTGGGCCATATACGATTATGCAGGCTTGAGTCTTTCTGTTAACACGTTTACCGGCTGACCTTTTATTTTTAACATATGGCTGCAATCATATATTATCTTTACAATTTTGTGGGCTCCCGTGTTTGGGGGTTCCAGCGCCGTTCAGACATCGTCTGTCCTGGGGAAAATGTGGTAGCAAGTTTGTAGGATGTGATGAAAAAAAATTTGTTTTTGTTCTGATATATTGTGGGACGTGGTCGAATGTTTTTCATGTGATCTCGTACTTTCTCTACGAACGTCGCTGGGTCTACTGGGGTTTCTTCGCTTGACAAGAATTCACCATAGGTTTGACAGCATTCTGTAACCTCAACAATATAGTTGCGAGAAGCTCCGTCCATGGAGCTGATTGGTTGCAAAGATTACTGATAAGCGATATTTTGAACGAGCGATGCCAACGTTCAATCATGCCATTCAACGCTGGATGGCAGGGTATTGTGCGATATTTGTTTGGCACCGATCAAATTTGCCAATGTTCTAAAATGTGATAAATCGTATGGGGTGCCTTGGTATTTTAAAATCATCTTCAGAGTCCCAAATTGACTGTCCAATTGTTGTAGAATACTGCAGCTATTGTTTCAGCTTACATGGTTTTTAAGAGCATAGCCTCTGGCCAACGAGTATAACTGTCATTGATTGTTAGAAAGGGGCAATGTGACAATATCTAAATATATGTGCTTAAAACATGCATTGGGAACGTCAATGTGTGTTGGCGAGTTTTTAACATGTTATGGAATACTCGCTCTCTGACAACGAATGCAGCTGCGAGCCCACTGGGTGACATCTTTTTTAATCGATGGCCAAACGAATTTCGGTCTGATTAATTGACCCTTGCTTTGATTCCAGAATATAATAAACCATGCAAATTTGCAAAAAAACCGATGGCGCATTGTCAACGGAATGTAAAACCTGAACTTCCCTGTTGAAGTATCACAGTAAATGAGTGAATTTTCAATTTTTGTTTTTTCAAATTGAAGAGATGAGTTTTCACGAATTAGTATTTGAAGTTCCTCGTCGGTCGTTTATGTTTGGTCAAGCTCATCCATATCTAGAGTCGTTGGCATTGAGATTTCACTGATTCTGGAGAGCACGTCTGCAATCACATTATCATATCCCGATATGTGTATTAGTTCCGTGGTGTGAAGTCTTAAATTTCTCAGACAAATACTTTATTCATAATATTAACGAGTTTGATGGTCCGCCGTTTGATTCATTTTCTAACCGTAATGAAAAAATTAGTTTCCATAAAATACTTTTAATATATATGTAGTGTTCATATTACACATAAGCTGAAAAATTTACTTCAAGTCAAAAAACTTTAAAAATGTAAACCGAAATTCAATGAATTAAAATACACTTATGCATCTTATTCTGTTTTAAGGCGACGCCGAATATAATGCCAAAATAGTAACAACGTTCGTTTTCATGCGACTATTTTCTTCATAGTTGGAAGACTATATTCATATTTGAATTACTCTGTTCATCATTTGTCAACAACTAATTTCTGATTGATCAACTTTTAATGTTGTAGTTTAACCATACTAATTATTGTAGAGCAACTATGAAAATGTTTCCAAACCAATGATGCATTCTTACTCAAACACGAAATCAACTATACCGTTACTGACTCAAGCAATGAAAATGGTCAGTTTTTATTAAAATAATTAACTACGTCAAATTAGTTGAAATAACTATGTTCCTTGGTTGACGCAAAAACAAATAAGGTTTATAGTTGATTTTACCAATAGATTTCTTTCTGTGTAATTGCCGCATTTGCTACTCCATTGCCTTTTCCAGTTTCTGTTGGAATGCGTATATTAATGGCTTGTGGTCAGTTTTGACAATGAATTGTCAAGATTCTAACATGTGTCAAAAAAACTGAACGGAGGAATAGATTACTAATAATTCCCTATCATACGTACTGTAACGCCTTTCCGTTTTGCTAAGCTTTCGCTAAAAAATCCCAATGGTTGCCCCGGCCTGTTCTTATATTGTTCCAATGTTGCTCCCATTGCCACATCAGAAGCATCAGTGGTTAGTGACAAGGTGCAATTGTGATTGGATGGCTGAGTAGGGTTGTATTTGCGATGCTGGCTTTACAATTGATGAATGATTCTTCTGTGGTGAGTGACCATTTTATTTTGCGTTTGTCGTTCTTCTTCGAGTTTCTGAGGAAATCGTTGAGTGGTGCTTGTATGCGTGTTGCATTTGGTATCATCCCCCAAAAATAATTCATAGTGCCTAAGAACAGTCGAAGTCTATTACTATTTCCAGGTTGGAGGAGTTTGTTATTGCTTGCACTCTATCTTTTGGTGGTTTGCATCCATGAGCATTAAAGGTGTAACCGAAATACAGCACCTCTGCTTGACCAAATATGCATTTGTCGAAATCAATTCGGAGATTGTTTTGCTGCAAACATCCTGTAACCATTTTGAGATAGTTGTGATGCTCTTGAAAAGATGATGACATGTCTATAATGTGGTCCACATAGCAAACGACACAGTCCAGTCCTCCTTATATACAAGTATTATCCATGGGGCGGTTAAAAAGTTTGCGTGCAATTTCGTAGCCCTAAAGGGATTTACAAGTATTTATAAAGCCAAAAGGATGTACACACATCAGTTTTTGTAATATCAGATTCGTGGATGGAAATTCGATGATAAGCCTTTTCTAAGTTCAACGTAGAAAAAATTATCTTCCCATGCATTCGTTCTGCTACATCGTGAATAATTGCAATGGTGTATCGATCCGGAACCGTTTGAACATTCAATTTCCAGTAGTTGCAACAGGCTCGCTATTTGCCATTTTTCTTTTGAACCAAGTGCCACGACGATGCCCAGCAACTCGAAAAAGGACGACAAATGCCTTGTTTTATTGTATCAAACGATTTCTCTCTTCTTTTGCTTCATGCAGTTTTTCTCCAGATAATCGTCGTGATCTTTCATTTGCTGGGGGCTCAGTCATCACAATATAATGTTCTGTTACACTTGCCTCTGAAGCTAGTTGTTTTTTGACTGAGGATATGGCTACCATGAAACCCTCTACGATATCCCTTAGTTTGTTATTGATGTCGAGGGTCGACAAATTGTAGACACCAGTTTCCATAGTTTCTCCGAAATACTACGATGGTTTTGTGGATTACTGATATTCTTGTTTTATAAGTCAATCAGTAAGTTGTGGTGGTTTCTGAAATCGATTATTGCAATGTGAACATCTGCAATCGTGAATGACCATGTAAATTTCTCTTTGAGACCAAGGTTAAGCGCCAGTGTTTTTGATCCGTATGTTTTAATCAGCGTATTCTTAGCTGCATATTGCGTGAATTCTCCTTTTTTGGAGGATGGAAAAATTTGCGATGCAAGAATGACCGTTAAAAATGATCCGGAGTCTATTAAAAACATTAATTCTGCAGTTTTATCCTGAATATGAAGGCGGTATTCGAATTGAATTTTGTAGCACAAGTATTTCCCGTCCAGATGTGCGATTCCAAACGGCATACTACTTAGTTTTCCGATAAAGGGGGTTGTTTGAACTTACACGGTGGAGAACAACGATTTGCCTGCTTGCGGAATTTTCTATGGTAAAAAAAAATCCTTGTGTTTTTGCAGCAGAATCTTCTTTACGTTTTTTTCATTGTAGGGTCTCGACTATATTTGTAATTTTTTCTAATTGACCTTTAATAGTAGTTGATCGTGCTTGTAATGAAATATCTTGACCTGTCGAAGTATGGGAAGTTGCCATTACTCATTGTGGTCCACAGTCGTCTACAATGTTGTCAACAATTTGGGCCACTTCGCACGCTGGGACATTAGAGTAGCTGAGAGTATATTTACTGGTAAACGTCCTAGCCATATTGTTTTCATAAAATCAACGGGCAGTTGTATGGGCGTTTGTCTTCCAAATCAATTCCGCCGAGAAAACGTCAAAATTTGTCTCTCTTCAAAATGCCGAATCTTTTGATTATTGCCGTTTTAGATGCACATATTTACCTGCCTTTGGTGAAAACTGAACAATGTCAGTCTGCTGTTGCAGGGTCTCGTAATCGAATGCAGCGATTGTAGTAAAGTATTTGCTGTTATTATGTTTGATTAAACTGTGCATCCGCGTGATGAAACCATAGTTCAAGGTCATTGTTCCAGAATTATTTGATTTGCTGAATAGCCGCCATAGTTGTGTTTGCTTCATGTGGTGTAAGTATGGCTGATTGTTCTAAGGGTGGAACTGGTCTTAGCGTTAGAGGACCATTTGTTGGTCGATTGCTCACCGTTTCCAATAATGCATTTGCTCCGGTCTGTTCATTGGATCGTGCGCGCTGACAAAAATCACCCGGTCCTTGGACGACTGGTGTATTAACAAGGGACATGTTTCATGTGTTCTTCGTCTATCAATTAGGACATTTCTTTGGATGTACAATTTGTTCGTATTTAAAACGAGGCTTAGGGTCACCAATTGTAGTTCTTGACTATTTATTGTGTTTATTACTGAGCTAGCTAACTAATATACAACTTCAACTTACTTGACCTTAAATATATAAATTAATCACTTTGTTAAACACTGAACTTCGTATGGCTGTCATGATCATCTGATTGATTGTGTTGCGAAATTCAAAAGGCTCCTCATTGATTGATGTGCCTCTGGTGGTGGGGCATGTGGACGCTACTAACTCACTTTGTTGCAACGCACCTGTTGGTGAGCATATAGTATCCCCGGAGACTTTAAAGAAAGCATCACTTTACACCTGTTTAGAAAACTTTATGTTTCTTGCTTATATAGTTTGCGAGAAAAACTACTGTGACACACGGATGGACAGACAAATAGATAGGTCTCGATTTCAGTAGGGCTTTGTAAAATTATTTTTACCAAACCCTAAAAAGATGATAGTCTTTTGAGTATTTATATCTATTACCTTCTGAGATCCTATGCAATGTATTTATTTTCAAGAATAATATACCCAATAACGAGCAGCCATGTGACTTTTCGAATCAAAAATGCTGATATCATGGGCTTTATAGTGTATACTCCATAGTTACACTTTTTTATTAATATCATGTCCATTTATGAAACTAAATGACTTGATAATGGGTCAGAAATTATCTTGCACTTGTAATTGAATTAATATGTTTAAAATCTGTCTTCAAGCAGTCAGGAAACCACCTTAATGTTTTTCTTTCACCGAGAAATCACACAAAATACGAAAATAGTCAATATTTGTCCGAATCATTAACGTTTTTCTGCTGTTGAACATGAATTTCCGTTCTAAAGAATCATTTCAAGCATCACGCTAGTCAATGTAACAACTCAACGATGCCAAACCTCATGTGTAAGTACTCGTATGTTTACGTATAAGATCGTCAGCATACCTCATATGTACACATGTAAAAAGGCAAGAAGCCTCTCTAAACGTCTCTCAAGTCTGGAGATCTTTGGATAATTTATTCATCTCACTCCCAACTTAGCCTAATTAGAAGGTGTCAAGTGCTGAAGAAAACAATGACATGTATCATTTGAATTGGGAATGTGTGAGATTGTTTCGTTGGAATCTATACTTTGCGTTCTATACTTTGCGTTCGCTAGATTCCTCACTCGGTTCAATTTTGGTTTCACTTCCAGTGAAAATTGGAATCAATATTAAATTTTCACCGGCAGCAAAGAAATTCACTATCGAGTCGACGCCAGCGTTGAGCCAATACTTGCCTTTGATTTGGATTGACGTCGAAGCAAATTGTTTGCCGACACAATACTCGAGGCTCACTCAAAGAGGGTTTAGGTTAGGTCAGTCAATGACGTAAGTTTGAAATCATTTTGTGAAATTCATTCTTAAGTTGAATAGTCGCACGTTAAGAAAGTATTTGAAGATCATTTAGATTGCGAATCTTTCGACAAAATAAATGTTAATCAAATGAATTCTAAGAGCTAATGAAACAGGTGCAAATATAAAAATTTACCTAAAAAGCTCACGAGCAAAGTGCAACTATGAGGGGGTGTCAATATAAAACAACGTAAAAATATTTTAAGCATTTTCTATATTCAGGAATCGACTTTAAGATGGAATGTATGTGGACTTTTTACCTAATTTTGACATCCATACTTAACGTATAATACTTTTATACACAAACATTGATTAAAGAAAATTGCTAACACTTCAAAAAGAATTGTGATGTGCACATTCATTCTTGTATCATTGCTTTCTACATTATGAAGTTATTAAGTGTTCAGTTTTTCATTCAATCGGTTTCAATTAAATAAGCAAATTATGCGAATTGTTTCGTCTTCTTTGTAGCACTACAGCCTCTCTCTGACCGTCGCTTCCTGGAACTGTCTCGGTCTACGACAGCATCCTCCAATTTCGAAATCCAAGCAGCGATGAACTGTCTTCATCGACCGAGTCAGACCAGCGTTTCCTCAGTTTTCCAACTGGTCTCCGCCCTCCAATTTCTCAACAAATATCGCACTCTTACAATCGTTGAGACCTCCCCCGTCAAGCTTTGCTCCGATTATTCGCCTCAAGACCCGTCTTTCGAAGACGTGCAGCATGTTTACAAATCTTTGGGTTAGGGTCCATATTTCACACGCATAGCAAACACAGATCTTATCATAGATTTGTACATACACTTGGAGCTTTGTTTTCCTGAGTATGCTGCTGGTCTTCAAGATCGTCAAAACTGAATAAAAGTTTTTATTTGTGAGTTGTATTCTTCTGCGTATTTCATCTGTTTCATTACTGTTTTCCATTATTTTGGCACCTAAATCCACAAATTTGCCCAAATTTTCGATACTGTATTCGCCGAATGTAATGCTTTAGAAATTCGGGGTGTTTTTCCTCGACTACGTCACGAGCTTTGTTTTATTTTCATTGATTTGTAGCCCTATTAGTTCTGCTTTGCTGTCGAGATTCAGGAAAAGTTCATTAGTGGTTGATAAAGATCGTGGCAAAATGTTGATGTCGTCCTTATAGGCTGCCACTCAGCTTGACTTGTGTAATGCCGTACCTCTTGTATCGACAGGTAGCTTTCTGATGACATATTCCAGAGTCAAATTGAATAGTAATCGGGTCAGCCCATCTCCCCGCCTTAGTCCTATATTTGTGCTAAAGGCATCGGTGAGTTAGTTATTGTGCGGTATTGGGAGGTTATCAACGCCATTGTCATTTTGGTAAGATGGGCTGATTCGGCAAGGATACCAGAGCAAAACATTAGTTGGTGCAGTGCGTTACGATCAATACTGTCGTATGCTTGCTTAAAGTCAACAAATATTTGATGTACGTCTATGTTGAACCCCAACAATTTCTCAAGTACCTGTTTGACTGTGAACAATTGGTCCATCGCCGATCTACCTAGTCTAAAACCACATTGATACTCCCCAATAATACTATTTCCATATGATCTGACTTTATTTTCTAAGATCTTTGATAATATTGGATAGTCAAAAAAGTATTGAGCCTTTTTTGTTGGTGTTCGCTATCATATATCGGGCTATACTAATCAGATTGAGTCAAACTGAAATGCGTTTGAAAGATGAGACTCCAGTCTCACATTTTCATCTACACAGTTTTGTATTTCGTCATTCGTGTCAAAAGTTGCATTCATTTAAAAATGAGTGAAATTTCTGAAGAAATTCGTCATATTTTACAATTTCACTACGATCAAGGTGAGAATGTATCGCAGGCTCCTGAAAAAACTTGTGATGTCTAGGGTCAAGATACTTTATCAAAAGCCACGGGCAAGAGATGGTTCACTCGCTCTTATTCTGGAAATTTTGATGTCAAAGATGCACCTCGCTCAGGTAGACCAATCACTGAAAAAGTCGATGAAATCTTGCAAAAAATTTAACAAGGCCGACACATAAGCAGCCATGACATTGCTAAGGAGCTGACTATCTATCACCAAACAGCTTTGAATCATTTGCGTAAGGCTGCATACACAAAAAAGCTTGACGTTTAGGCGCCGCATGAATTAACACAAAAAAATTAAATTGACCGAATTTCCATTTGCGAAATGCTAATAAAACGCAATGAAATTGAACCATTTTTGAAGCAAATCATTACGGGCAATAAAAAATGGGTAAGATACGAGAATGTTGTTCAAAAAAGATCATAATCACAAAAGGTGAATCATCACAAACGACTTCAAAGCCAGGATTAAGGTTATCCTGTGTGTATGGTGGGATTGGAAGGGAATCGTTTATCATGAGCTGCTAGAACCTGGCCAAACACTCAATTTGGCTCTGTACTGTCAGCAGTTAACCAGATTGCAACAATCAATTGAAAAAAACGGACCAAAAATGATCAATAGAAAGGGCGTTGTCTTCCATCATGACAATGCCAGACCACACACATCTTTGATGACCCGGTAAAAATTGAGAGGTCTTGGCTGGGAAGTTTTGATGCATCCACCGTATAGTCCAGACCTCGCACCATCAGACTATCATTTGTTTCGGTCTCTGCAAAACTTCCTTAATGAAAAAAATTCCCTTCAAAGAGGGACTGTGAAAATCACTTGGCCAAGTTTTTCGCCGATAAACCACAGAAGTTCTACACAGATGGAATAATGGCTTCATCCAAAAAATGTCAAAAGGACATAGATAACGATGGGCAATATGTACTTAAATAAAATCTATTTTAAATATAAGAAATATTCAATCGAAAAATGACAAAAAAGGCTATAAAACAGTGTACGCTATATAAAGCAGTGGTATGCCCCAATAGTTTTCGCAATGTAGATTATCACCTCTTTTGTTGATAGGGAATATATTTGATTGGCTCCGCTCTTTTGGCATATGCCCTTGTTGCCAAATGTGCTGGATGGCTTTATGAATGGCTTTCTGAACACCGCTGCCACCATATTTAATGAGCCCCACTGGAATTGCATCGATAACCGGGGGTTTACAATTCTTTTGGGCTTTGATGGTGGAATAAACTTCAGCCAGAGTTGTTGGGGCCAATGGAAACTCTCTGGGAATATTGATAGGCTTCAAAGTTCGGTAGCTGTGCGGAGGATTTAAAAGGTTCTTGAAATATGATGCTGTAGTGAATTGAGTGGATATAAAAATGTCCGTATAGGACTGCAGCGAGGATCTGCTACCTCGGCGAGCGAGGATGTTGGTGCTACCAGAAATTGGCATTGCCTGAGGACGCGTGAATGCGCTGACAGGCTAGCGTTGCGGTGTCAAGGGGTGTATTCTTTTCACCAGCACATGAACTCACTACAAAAGTCTTTTGCATTCACGAATTACTTGTTATGGAATTCGGATTGACAAGTGTCGAAACCACTGTACTGAAAGGAAAAGATTGCCAAAGCAAACGACTCACTGGGCCTGACTTGAGAAGATCTCATCTTTACCAGAGATAATTCTGGCCCCCAAATAATAGTAGAGCGTCTAGAGCGGTGGATCAAGATCCATTGTAGACGTGGCCAGATGTTTTCCATTTGAATGAAAAACTCATACAAACACAGTTCGCATGAATTTTCAACTTTTCTTATTTATGTTATAGTCTCATATGATGGAATCACATAATACTATATTGGAACGCAAGCGGAAGGCCACTCTACCCTACGAGGACACCTGGAACGCAAAATGAAACGGTGAGCTCACCCGATGGCTAGCTCATGAGTGGAGGGCCCAGCCAACGGTGCGGGTTTCATACCTGTTCCGAGTTCCAAACTTAATGAAAACGAGATTCTTTTAAATGTTAACTTTTCATTTTATTTCAACGGTTTGCAAACATATAAATTTATATTTACTTGTATGTACTTCATAAATGTATGTATGTAAAACATTTGCTCGGCTTGAAAGCGTTTTAACTACTCGGCATTTGAAGCATTAAGTTTAGTTAATTAAACATTTATCATCATTTTTATTGTGGTAGACATACTTATCGATGATTTTGGGAAAAAAATAAATCATATAAAAACTATTGTAATAATATATGTAAATGAACAGTCAACGAAGATTGATTATGATTGGTTACCACACAATTTTTATAAATATAACATTAATAAAAAAAATGTATAACTTATGTATGCTTTGGGCAATAGAAAAGAAAAAGGGAGCTCGTAGACGGGATGGGTAAGGCCCGTAAACATTAAAACTCGAGCCCAGATAACATTCATTAGAACAATTCTCAATAAAACTACACGAACGCTTTTAAAAGTCTGTCAATCTGTTTTAATTTCATTTCGTTCGTGATGCTGTTACGGATGGAGTAGAGAGGCATCAACATTAGCTCACCCCAAACACGACCATATCAGTCGCGTGACTCGTTAAACTAAGCAATACTAAGCCGCACTCGATTAGGGTTTTGGTTAATCATTTTTAAATGTACCCGTAGCAGTAATTTAAGTACGAGTACTTGTAGTTATAATATTAAAAAGGAAAAAAAATAATAAATTTAACGTATACTGGTAGATAGTTAGGCTGCTGTGAAAGTATATGCCACACGAGGTCCGGCGTTAACCAAACAACAGCTTAATTCAGAAGGAATGTCTTGAACCACTGGCCAGCAACATTCACATCCTGAACGAGGAGTATATCGCCGCATAACCAAATGCTACCGAAATTCCATTCAACAAATGTACATCAGGGTTAAACATCGTTTAGAGACTGAAAGCACACTAACGAGACGGGTTGTGGAGATATACCGACTGCATCATGACTGATACAAGGATTGCCTGCAGCTAAAGATTAAGGAGGCAAGTCAACATCTAAAGCTGATCAAAATTTTGGCAGCGATAACGACGACAGCGAAGACAACGTATGTGAAAAGGATGAGAAAACAGAAAACGCGAAAAGCTGATTAAAAGACAATTAAATCACACCATCATTTGCATCATGACCACACGCAGTAGACCAAACTTCTGCGCGGAAGCTGAGTTTAGTGCGATAAGTCACACAATATCTAACAACTCCATCAAAGTAGAACGCGAAGAGGGAAAAGCAATGTTTTTTACAGTACTAGTTATTTATACAATTTATTGAAAAGAAAATGATAAAATAACGTAGCAAAATATTCACTTTACCGGATATTCTCCTCCAGGCCAATAACACTAGTCAAATCACGTAAAATAAAACCCGGAAAAGCACTACTGTGTGTGTATGGTGGGATTGGAAGGGAATCGTTTATCATGAGCTGCTAGAACCTGGCCAAACACTCAATTTGGCTCTGTACTGTCAGCAGTTAACCAGATTGCAACAATCAATTGAAAAAAACGGACCAAAAATGATCAATAGAAAGGGCGTTGTCTTCCATCATGACAATGCCAGACCACACACATCTTTGATGACCCGGTAAAAATTGAGAGGTCTTGGCTGGGAAGTTTTGATGCATCCACCGTATAGTCCAGACCTCGCACCATCAGACTATCATTTGTTTCGGTCTCTGCAAAACTTCCTTAATGAAAAAAATTCCCTTCAAAGAGGGACTGTGAAAATCACTTGGCCAAGTTTTTCGCCGATAAACCACAGAAGTTCTACACAGATGGAATAATGGCTTCATCCAAAAAATGTCAAAAGGACATAGATAACGATGGGCAATATGTACTTAAATAAAATCTATTTTAAATATAAGAAATATTCAATCGAAAAATGACAAAAAAGGCTATAAAACAGTGTACGCTATATAAAGCAGTGGTATGCCCCAATAGTTTTCGCAATGTAGATTATCACCTCTTTTGTTGATAGGGAATATATTTGATTGGCTCCGCTCTTTTGGCATATGCCCTTGTTGCCAAATGTGCTGGATGGCTTTATGAATGGCTTTCTGAACACCGCTGCCACCATATTTAATGAGCCCCACTGGAATTGCATCGATAACCGGGGGTTTACAATTCTTTTGGGCTTTGATGGTGGAATAAACTTCAGCCAGAGTTGTTGGGGCCAATGGAAACTCTCTGGGAATATTGATAGGCTTCAAAGTTCGGTAGCTGTGCGGAGGATTTAAAAGGTTCTTGAAATATGATGCTGTAGTGAATTGAGTGGATATAAAAATGTCCGTATAGGACTGCAGCGAGGATCTGCTACCTCGGCGAGCGAGGATGTTGGTGCTACCAGAAATTGGCATTGCCTGAGGACGCGTGAATGCGCTGACAGGCTAGCGTTGCGGTGTCAAGGGGTGTATTCTTTTCACCAGCACATGAACTCACTACAAAAGTCTTTTGCATTCACGAATTACTTGTTATGGAATTCGGATTGACAAGTGTCGAAACCACTGTACTGAAAGGAAAAGATTGCCAAAGCAAACGACTCACTGGGCCTGACTTGAGAAGATCTCATCTTTACCAGAGATAATTCTGGCCCCCAAATAATAGTAGAGCGTCTAGAGCGGTGGATCAAGATCCATTGTAGACGTGGCCAGATGTTTTCCATTTGAATGAAAAACTCATACAAACACAGTTCGCATGAATTTTCCCCCCAAATAAAAAACATCAACTTTTCTTATTTATGTTATAGTCTCATATGATGGAATCACATAATACTATATTGGAACGCAAGCGGAAGGCCACTCTACCCTACGAGGACACCTGGAACGCAAAATGAAACGGTGAGCTCACCCGATGGCTAGCTCATGAGTGGAGGGCCCAGCCAACGGTGCGGGTTTCATACCTGTTCCGAGTTCCAAACTTAATGAAAACGAGATTCTTTTAAATGTTAACTTTTCATTTTATTTCAACGGTTTGCAAACATATAAATTTATATTTACTTGTATGTACTTCATAAATGTATGTATGTAAAACATTTGCTCGGCTTGAAAGCGTTTTAACTACTCGGCATTTGAAGCATTAAGTTTAGTTAATTAAACATTTATCATCATTTTTATTGTGGTAGACATACTTATCGATGATTTTGGGAAAAAAATAAATCATATAAAAACTATTGTAATAATATATGTAAATGAACAGTCAACGAAGATTGATTATGATTGGTTACCACACAATTTTTATAAATATAACATTAATAAAAAAAATGTATAATTTATGTATGCTTTGGGCAATAGAAAAGAAAAAGGGAGCTCGTAGACGGGATGGGTAAGGCCCGTAAACATTAAAACTCGAGCCCAGATAACATTCATTAGAACAATTCTCAATAAAACTACACGAACGCTTTTAAAAGTCTGTCAATCTGTTTTAATTTCATTTCGTTCGTGATGCTGTTACGGATGGAGTAGAGAGGCATCAACATTAGCTCACCCCAAACACGACCATATCAGTCGCGTGACTCGTTAAACTAAGCAATACTAAGCCGCACTCGATTAGGGTTTTGGTTAATCATTTTTAAATGTACCCGTAGCAGTAATTTAAGTACGAGTACTTGTAGTTATAATATTAAAAAGGAAAAAAAATAATAAATTTAACGTATACTGGTAGATAGTTAGGCTGCTGTGAAAGTATATGCCACACGAGGTCCGGCGTTAACCAAACAACAGCTTAATTCAGAAGGAATGTCTTGAACCACTGGCCAGCAACATTCACATCCTGAACGAGGAGTATATCGCCGCATAACCAAATGCTACCGAAATTCCATTCAACAAATGTACATCAGGGTTAAACATCGTTTAGAGACTGAAAGCACACTAACGAGACGGGTTGTGGAGATATACCGACTGCATCATGACTGATACAAGGATTGCCTGCAGCTAAAGATTAAGGAGGCAAGTCAACATCTAAAGCTGATCAAAATTTTGGCAGCGATAACGACGACAGCGAAGACAACGTATGTGAAAAGGATGAGAAAACAGAAAACGCGAAAAGCTGATTAAAAGACAATTAAATCACACCATCATTTGCATCATGACCACACGCAGTAGACCAAACTTCTGCGCGGAAGCTGAGTTTAGTGCGATAAGTCACACAATATCTAACAACTCCATCAAAGTAGAACGCGAAGAGGGAAAAGCAATGTTTTTTACAGTACTAGTTATTTATACAATTTATTGAAAAGAAAATGATAAAATAACGTAGCAAAATATTCACTTTACCGGATATTCTCCTCCAGGCCAATAACACTAGTCAAATCACGTAAAATAAAACCCGGAAAAGCACTACTTAAATTCACATGATTTTATACCGAACATTACTATTTAATAATATACAATTTTATCCGACGTTGTAAACTGTCAGAGATGATATTCAGCTGATTCAGCCGTAATTATGGTGATCGCCGCCAGAGTGGGAATCACGCCAAGTTTGAGAGGAACCACCTCGCGGGAACAGGAAGAACCACTTCAAAAAGGTGGCTGAACACAAGCTAAAGAACTTCGTCGGAGTGCGGTCAAGTGGCCATCAGAGGGAGATTTTTTAAGAGCGCGACGAATGATGCGCCTCCTCTTTCTCGGGATTGGTGACTCGAAGGTGAAAAGTTGAAGTGACGGCGGATGATACAGAAGACGAGCGTCGGCTGGATTTTTGGAATCAAGTGTGGCAGATGCGTACTAGACTAAATTGAGAAACATCAAAACGAACGAAGCATGGAAGGAGTAGTCGAAGCACTAAGTGGCAAACCAATTTCAAAAACGTCAACGGAAGCAGCGGAATGGGGACCCCTTCATACCTTGTAAAGCCGTAAGTTTTTTTTAAGATTTCTTCTTTTCCGCTCGATTGGAATTGTAAATTTAGTTTGGTTATTCGTATAAAGAAATTTGAAAAGAGCCACAAGTTTGAAAAACTGAAGTTGTTTTTGAAAAGTAATTAAAGGTAAAATCCAGTAAAAATTAAATTCTCAAAGTCAAAGTCAAAAGCGCTTTATTCAATACTAATCGGTATAAATTTACAAAGAATATAAAGCGAATTCCAAACAAAAAACATACAAAAAACTTAATGGCCTGAATGGCTCTCTAAATTTATACGTTATCATTAAAGTATTTCTTCAAAAAAAACTCTAGCAAATTCAATTAATTAAAATTATTACATATTTTGAAAATCAATTGGAAAAAGAAGAAAAAACCTACTTAGTCTTCTTTTCCCGTCTAAAATTAAATATATTGTAACACATTTGAATTTGATCAAGATAAGCTTCAGGTTGTAACGGGTGCGGCTTGGGTGTGAATTCGCGGAAAGAAAAGTTAAAGTCGAGTATTAGTATTCAGGGAAGGTGTGTAGAGTGTGACAAATTCTCAGAACTTTAATTTGCCTGATAGAGTGCAGTAGGGCCATATAATTCTCGTGTTCTTGTGTCCGGTATTTCGCGTCATGGAGAATGGTGTAAGTGTCATTTTTCGTGCTGCGAGAAAGGGAAACTGGCAAGCCGTATTCTCGCTTGGTGGCTTATTGTGACCTTGGTGGACAAGTGAGTGGTGCCCCACACCCGTCTCCGGACGAGCTTAATCACACTTAATTCACACACATAATGTGCGTATACAAAACGCCACCATCAACACATTTCAATTGTTTGCTGTACGTGCAACCTGCCCAACCAACACCGTTTGATTGATAAACAAAAGCATGAGTGTGTGTTTGTGTGCGGACACGATACTGCAACAATGTGCGAACTAGTTATGGGGGATTCTCTCGGATATTTTCTTTCGTGACCAGCCAAAATTAACGCCTTTATCCTTGCATATCACGTTCGTTTTCATCATCAATGCAAGAAGATTTACACGTTCACCTCTCGGACTGGTAAAACAAACACCGAGGGATTTCCAGCACTGGGCAAAATGCTTTATAATCAACAGAGCACTCTTAAATCCTTCCCTGCTTTTCTCATGCGAATCTTCCACTGTTCGCCACTAAACACAAATCCAAAAGATGCTAATTGCATGGAATACAATACAATAAATAGACGAATAAAATTTCTAACGCGATCATTTTTTTCTTCCTTGCTTTGGGTAAATCGCTAGTGCCGCCGCTATGGGCTGCTCATTTCATGACCGCGATTTTTCCACTTCGCTGATTTTTGTACAAATCCTTTTGGGCTCACAGTGCGGTGACAATCAAACTGTGATTGTATGGATTGGTAGCAGTTTGTTAATGATTACAATTTTAGGGACTATTGTCGAGCATATTTGCCGTGGATTATGGTTATTATCAATTGGAACACAAAGAAATTTTAGTTTTTCACAAAATTCAAGCAAAACTTTCTGTTTTGATTACTGACAATTGCATGTTATCTCACGTGACAGATAAAAAGAGAAGATTGCACAGCCAGAATCAATTTCACGAATCACAATTTTGGTCGCGATTAGTCGATATCGAGGGGTTAGCGCGAATCGCGATGCATTTTTGCGTGTGATCGGGACTGGCAACTTTTTTACTTGCGTTTATGGCATTGTCCCAATGAAAAAATGTTAAATTTAAGTTACAATACCACAATGAAGTTTATAGTTCGACCGAACACATATGTATGATTTTCGATTATAACAACGGCACAGCCAATTCGCTAGGTCTGACCCGGCTGGCGATAACAAGAGGGCTCTCCCGTCACTGGTCTTCTTCCATTGGTGAGCCTTCTGCTGCCGGCAATGGGTATTTTTCATTGCAAGATAACGCGATTCACTTTCCTAAGTTGCCTTGCAACGGAGTCCATCATCGAATTTTAATTGTAAATTTAAATATTTTTATTTTTAAATTTACAATTAAAATGGGATGATTTGCAAAGGGGTTTTTCGAGTAGTTTGCCTACGCAACTGCTCGATTACTAGAATGCCCATCTCCCCTTAGTACTTTTTTCATCAGCGATGATGTCATGATGGTAGAGCGTGGTCTTGGGCTAATAATCTCGTTTTATACTTTTCCCTACTTTGTGTGCTTGTCTTGTGGTGTTGCTCGCCAGACTTACATCGATGCTTCTCAATTGGGCATCACAGTATTTTCTTTTCTTAGCTCGGGCTATCTTATTCGCTACTCTTCTGAGATTTTCATAGTGTTCTTGCTTTGTCCTGGTTACCCTACAGCTAGCTTTTTTAGTCTAACGCATTCTGCTACTCATAATCGATCCAATCATTTCTTTTGCATCGGGCTTGATGCTCGATAGTCTGTTCTATGATGGCCTTAATAGCCGCTTTCACTTCCCATAGTTCGTTGTTTATTTTCAGCGATGTGTCTGATAGGATGGGAGCCAGCTGGTTTTCGAGGGTCTCTGTGAAAGATTTTGCCACAGATACCATTTGGAATCTTTGGATGTTGAATTTTTATAGGGGGCTGACCTTCACCGAATTCACTTTTGACACAAGATATCGATAGCTTAATTTGCTCAAGTAACGATCCGGTATGTAGGGGCGTCAAGTATACTCGATGCTCATCGTTGTTGGATCAGAACATGGTAGATCTAGTTTTGTGGGTTGCAATCTGGTGATACCCAAGTCATTTCATGTATGCGTTGACGTGAGAAGCAAGTTGAACGTATGACCTTAGCCTTGAAACCACCTAGAATTATTTTTGTGTCGTTTGAAGGCAATGAGTCGACTAGTCTTTCCAGGTGATTGTAGAACGTTTCCTTCATTTCTTCATTCTATTTTTTTGGTCGGGCATGCACGTTTATCGGCTGAATTTCGAAGAATTTTGCATTTGTGCCGATCGGACACATTCATTCATTGAATGTCTTAAAATCAATAACATGCTATTTGAACTCCCTATCCACAATAGAAGTTACTCCAAATTCTCGTTTTCCAGCAGGCTTCCCTCTTTTGAATATTGTGTGGGGTCGCAAATCTTCAATACCGCTTCCAGTCCAGTTTGTTGCCCGGGTCGTCAGTATATTTAATTTACATTGACTGTCCTGCTGTAAAAGGTCCTTAGCAGCACTAGGATTGTTCAGTGATCTAACATTCCAGGATCCAAAGGCGTAGTCCTTTTTCCAGTTGCGAGGTCATTGCGTATGTACAATCCATTTTGAGGCTCTTTTGCAAGTTTCCAAACAATGTAGGGTTTTTTTTGGGATGGAGAGTTAGCCTCTCACGCAACCTCCATTCCGGTGGCATGATTATTAGTGTCAATTTGTTATCAGATGCGTAAGACTTTTCTTCATCCTCTAACGGTCCCATAAAAAAAGAGTAAGTAGGATTTTGTAGCAGAGCCTTAGGTATATTTACAGTTATTGGCATTTCTCGACGGTTAATGTCCCATCTTTGTGGAACCAGTCGTGGATTTAGGATGAGAAATGATGGAAGCTCTGGGTTGGTGTACAAGGGGATCCTTCTTCCTTCCTCAAAAAGGCTGGGGACCGTCAACAGTGGAGTTTGAAAATCCAACTATTAATCTTCCAAAAATAGAAGTTCGAGCCATACTCTACCTGCCTATGAGTGCAGCAAACAAAATATTGTGGTCTAATTATTGTCGAGCGGTTAAGTAGGAGCTGTTATGTGAATGGCCTTAGAAAGAAATTAGTCCCAACAATAGGCCACCTTCATCGGCTTCAACAATTTTATATTAATAAAAAACTGCTCGTCTTAAATTTTAAGCTAGGAATATTATAATATTGTTCTATTTGGATTAGTTAAACTGATTTTTGATAACATTAATTAGAATCAAATTGTTACATATAAGTTGTAAGCTTTAGGTTGTATGTAATTTCTAATGGGGTTGATTGGCATTTTTTCCAATTAATTGATAATATTTGGTAATTTTCATTTGGCAGCGTATGATATTGTTATTTTGACTAACATTTTGATTGAAGATTGGTTAAATTTAGAGAGCCATGCAGGCCATTAACTTTCTGAATAGATGTTTGAAGACTTTATGTTTTCATAAAATTGGCTCTATCTGCCCAAAAAAGCGTATTTGAATTTGAGGTCAAGGTATCATTGAAATGAAATGATTTTTCTTCCACGACTTCTGAAAGTATCGTATTTCTATCTGTATCCGGAGTTGCCTTATTAATTTCGATACCAGCCCTATCTAGAATATCTATCCCTTAAGATTTGACACATTCACTCGAGAATTCTTACGAAATACACTATTTACTTTTGTCAACACGTCATCTGAATTCTTTGGGCTAGTATCCCTCAGTTTCTTAACCGATTAGGCTTTTCAATCCATTCAACCTTGTGATGTTTTGTGTTTCATATCCTTCCATATTGCTTCGATGTTTGATCTTGGGAAATACTTTCTCAATGGTTTTCGATATCAGCTTCTGTAACTTTGACAAATAGAGATCCATTTCATCTTCAGTTAGATTCCTTTCATTAGGAAGCATTTAGTAAGAGTTACAGCCACCAGAAAGTGGATATTGCCTCTGGCATTCCCGATTAAATTTCCTGTGCGACTTTTCCTAATCTATTTTTTCGAAACTAAGCTGATGACTTTCATCGTACACTGGAATGAGAAGGACATCATCGCTTTGATGATTTATTTCCATTACAATGGAAAAATGGTCAGTTTCCGTTGAAAACTATTAAATGTAATTTCAAGTCCTGCGTCAGCAATGCAGAGTTGTAAATATGAATAAGCCAGTGCTCATGTAAAAAATCTTCCTTTGTTTGTTACATCTGGTATATTAAAAATTTCTGTTTTGTTTGTTTTAATGAAACTTATCATTCGGTTTCACATTCTAGAGCACAATATAAACAAACATCATATGATAAGCTTGAGAACAATTACAATACAATTAGTTGAAAGCTTCGCATTTGGGTTTATCTACCATATTTGATATTCATGCACGGGGAACAACAGATGTCTAAATCCTGATCGACATTGCAGTCCAGATGCTTCAATACCATAATACAAGTAATTCATAATTGAGTCGATCGGTTGGATGTCCAGAAACCTTGGGGTGGGAGCCGTCATTATTCCTATGGTGATCCGGAAAAGTTTTTTCAAGGGCGTCTAGTACAAACACAAGTTTGTGCAGGGAATTTCTTTTTACAACTTCTTCTGCTTGCTTAAAATCTACGATAGTAATGTATTAAAAGCGGGGATCGAGCACCCGTTTCACCAACCATCTTTTTTGGAAATCACCTTGAAAATAGAGAAAAAATGATCGATTCAAATTGGTGCGGGTTATAAAAGAATCGCACCGTGATAAGAGTGATTGAATTGGACATGAAAGACTCGTGGAAATAAGCTTCGAACCGCCTTGAGAAATAAAAACATAGTGGGTAGACAGAACTACGCGCATATCAGAAGGGTTTTGTACTTAATCTAGAATATGCAAATATGAAGAATGATTTCATTCAAGAAAAACATGACATGCATAAAAATATTTTCTTGCTTTAAAAGAACTCCATTTTAACCAGCCAACATTCCGAGCATCTTAAATGTATTTTTGTTATTCATCTCACCTGAAAATTTGGAGTAGATCTAATCAAAAGTGTACTGTCTGGTTTGATGGGAAGCCAGTATAGTTGAAAAGTTGTAAATGATTGTTGTAATCGGAGGGAGGCTATTGCTTCAATAAATTTTATTGAAACTTATTGGATATACGGATATTTTAAGAAACTACTTAAATGGCTGATTTCATCCAATTTAATAATACTAATATAGTTTCACTGACAAAAATGCTAAATCTTACTTTTATTAACAAAGTTCAACGAATTTCAACCTCTAATTTATTTGTTATTGAATGTTCCTGCATAATTTTTAGGGCTTTCGTTGAAGAAATTTTACAAAAATATACTAGTTTCGGACTCTATCTGTCCGTATATTCCATTTGTCTGTCTACCTGTGCATCACAGGAAGTTTTTTTCAGAAACTCTAGAGGAACAAAGCGCAAACTTAGTGAAAAAGTCAAAGTTTTATCAACGGGCGATCGACCTTAACGAATTTGTTAGAATTTATGACGGTTACTTCCAAAGCCATAGAGGACCGTTTGCAAGTCGAAACCTTGTATTTGGATTTCTCTAAAGCCTTCGACTCAGTAAATCACAATATTTTGTTTAACAAACTTAAATTTCTTAACGTTCCTTGTTATTTGCTCCACTGGTTATCCTCTTACTTATTCAATCGTGTCAGTCAGGTATCTTTTCAAGGCTGTCTTTCTACTCCCTTCCAACCATCTCCTGGTGTTCCTCAAGGATCCATTCTGGTCCCACTATTGTTCACTCTGTTTATAAATGACTTAGCATCCGCTGTCTTCAACTCCACCTGCCTTCAAAGTAGTGTCGTCAATCAATGACTGTGCCTTGCTTCAAGAAGATTTGAATGCCATTTTATCTTGGAGTTCTTATAACCAACTTACACTAAATGTTTCTAAGTGCATCCAACTTTCATTTTCTAATAACCTTTACCCTATAAGCTTTCAATTTACGTTAAATAGTACTTAACTATGTACGGTGACACACTTCAGGGACTTAGGTGTCACTTTCGACTCTTAATTAAAGTTCTATGTTCATTTTTCTAAAATTACTTCTAAAGCCTCTTGCATTTCTGGCTTGATTTTAAGAAATTCCTATATTTTTTCCGATCCTTTGTCGTGTGTTAAATTATATTCTAGTTTGGTTAGTCCCATCCTTGAGTACTGTGCGCCAGTTTGGTTGCCTCATTTGATGTGTTTGAAGTTCATGCTAGAAGCTGTACAAAAAAGATTTACCAGGATCATCTCCTTGAAATTCCAGATTCTCTACATTTTTTATGAATCACGCTTAGCTATTCTCAATATTCCTTCGCTGGAAATGCGTCCACTCTACCTTGATGAATATTTCCTTTACAGGTTTTGCCGTCATTTACTCGATACTCTTGTCAACCAGATTGCAGTGAGGCGCGCTATGCGTTCTACATGATCGTCGAATATCTTTGATGTTCCATTTGCACGTAGTTTGGTGTATTTTCACTCACCAATGCTTAGATAACCTCGTAGCCTCGATGACCTTCAGCTTGGGCCCTTCCTCCCCTCGTATTTAATTTATAAAAGATTTGTCAACTGTCTTCTTCTCAACTCTTAGTAATTTTTCTTGTTTATTTTCTCCTAGTTTTTGCATTTTTTATTACTTTTATCTTGCTTTTTGCATGCTATGCTATTATTTAATTCATTTCGCAGTACCATTATTTTATCTTTCTTTTCTGTTAAATTGAAATAAATAAATAAACTCAAAAAAGTGGTTATCCTTCAAAAGTTTACGTCTTTTCAAATATTTCAAAATTTTTTAAGGGGGTTCCTTAACAATTTATTCACCGATTACAGTCGAATAGGGTATCGAATTAAAGGTCTTTGCACTTTCAGAATCTGAAAAAGTAATTTTTTGTATCAGGGTGTGAAGGTGGAGGCACACGCCGATTGGACACCTTTGAGCTGAAAAATCAGAAAAAAATATCACTATGCTAGGTTTTTATGAGTACCAGGGCAATACTCAACTCAGTTAATAATAGTGTGATTAGTAAATTTTACATTTCCCCCTAAAATCAGAATAGTGTAGTTAAAGGTTTATAGTTATGCAGGTTGCTGTAAAACCCTTAAGCCTATGAAATTACATGGAAATCAAAATATGATCCAGTGTGTTATTGTCCTTTCAATTGTATGGAATTATCACAACAATAACACGGGTTGATTGTTGACACATATTTCAAATCAACCTAGGTATTCTTATTTCCCTCGGGTTTTCATGAAAATATAAGTAGTAGTCTTTAATTTGAACATGTTCAATTGGCCCAGACTCCAGTAAAATTATCTAATCTGGAATAAAATGGTGCTGTTATATATTTATCAATGAACCTCTGCATCTTTTAGATGAATTCAATCATCTGCATTTTTAGATAAATTCAATTCAAGTCATCGATTCATGCCATCAGAAAACTTGTGGCATACCCTACTCGTAGGATGGTTACAAAGCCCTTCTGGTAGGAGCACTCTCCTACTTACTCGGCGTGTTTCACCTTTAAATTCTAGATGCTCATCTTCAGCCAATCATTAATAAAGTTAACCAAGCGTTAATATCATGTACCTTAAACGTTGAAAATGGGGGAAAAATAACACAAATTTATTTAATCTTCTCATTTAAAACAGCTGCCATTTTATTTTACAATTACTGAGGTCACGAGTTGATAATGCCTATCATTGCTGAAAATTTCATGCAACTCCTAGCAAACCCGTAATGTCTGAGTCGGTAAAAAGCGCATATTGTTCCATTGCTACATGGTTCCATAGTAATACAGCCCATATTCCCACTAGGAAATGGAAGTAGTCTATAAATTATTAGGTAATTGATTCCTGGTAATCATGAAGTCGTTCTAATTTAGATTTGTAAATGTTCTGTATGCATTACATTTAAAGTTGCGTGTCATATGCAGTAACCAAAAGTTCCAGCCAACATTACAGTGGAGCCATTCCGTAACCAGTTACCGGGAATAATTTTTATCACAGGTTCCTAGGTTAAAAATGTAACCAATTCGTATATGAGTTCATAAATTCATTCATTAGAATGGCCTTATGATTGGAAGTTTTCCACCTCACAATCAATTCTAGATTTTCCATTTCCTAGTGGCTATAATAACAACGACCTAACGGATATTTTTGGAAATTATAAAAATCCATTTTTTGGTTTATTCTTCTCTTATCTAAAAAGGAAACTTACGAAAGTTTTAAATTTCTTCAATCTTCAAACGATTCAATCCATTCGCATTGCAGCATCGTCAATAATTAAAAAATATCAATTTCGAAAAAGTATTATATTTTATCACACAAAATTTGAAACAAATCAATGCAAGTATTTTTTGAATTCAATGAAATATTGCACATTAAATAAAACTTAAGAATCCATAAAAATAATATATGAGAGAATATCTATTGCTTATTATTTACACATGCTTTTTTAAAAAAATTATTTTTTGCTCTTTTAAATGCTTTCTTAATTAGAGTATCATAATCCTCTGACCGACTGCCTCTGAAAGTGTGTTAAAGCTTATTATTGTAGAATCCTAAATTTTCATCATGTTTTTATAGACCTGCGAAAATTTCATTGACCTTTTCAAAGGTCCGGAATGGTAATTTCCCATGCGTACAATTGTAGTTATGGGAAAGGCATATATCCTCTGATAGGAGTTTTTAAAATTTTTCGCGAATCCACCGCCTTTAATTTTGTTTTTTACAGCTGCCACCTGGTAATTTGTTAAATTATAATTATTATGTATTAGCAAATGGAAAACAAGAATACTCTTACCAAATAAGGAATATCCTCCTGAGTTAACTTGTCATTTAAAAGCTTCAATTCTTCCGAAGTTTTTATTGGAAGGTTTGTTAACATTTCCTTTTCGAAATTTTCTCGCTTATACAGGTTTTTCAGTAGCACCGAATTTGCCGCTAAAACGTCCATTATCGCTTTGTTTTGTATCTCAATTTTATCTGAAATAAAATTGTTTTAATCTCGAATAAGTACCATTAAATGCCGTAGAAATCATACCTTCCAATTTTTTTGTCTGTTGTATTAATTCATTGCAAACACAAGCGTTTTCACGAACTGCAAGAAAAAAGTATCAACTTTTGGAATATTATTAATCAACAGTTGTACTTACAGAAGGAAACATCTGTTCTTCTCCAAAAACTGCACAGTAGCGTTTAAGTTTTGCTGGTGTCGGGGGAGTATTTTCTTTGTTGTCACTCATTTTTCGAAATTATAAATCACGTATGTGCTCGCTATTATTCATCGCAATTGTAAAATAGTGGCATGATTAACATTTCTTGCTGCCATGGTAGTTTCATTAAATTGCAATTTATGTCTTCTAAAGCGAATTTTTCATCTGTACTGCTTAAATCTTTATTTGCGAGACATATACCCAGAACGTTCATCGATGGTACTGGTTCCGCAAAAAAGTCTCTTAAATCTTTGAATCTTTTCCCGATGATAAGATTTGTATCTCCTTCTAAGAAACCTTTCATTTTTATAGGTATATAGGGCTTAATAGCGCAATAGCAGTTGGGCTCTTTCAGGCTTAAGTAATACGACCTGCAAGTGTAGCTTATTATTTTGTCGGTGTTATTTTTGAAAAACGGAATCGTTGAATGTAGTATTAGATCTTCATGCCTTTGTTTATTGCTTATTTGTTTCAAAATGCCTGTCGGTTTTTTCACTTGCTTTTTTAAAATTTGCAAATAATTTTCAAATTTATACGCCGAATAATTAGAAACAATGCCATGCTCTCGGACACAATCTGGCAAATGAAGTAAACTATGGACGTGTTATGTTACGCTGTTTTCTCCGTATACCGTCGGAAAGTTTTCAACAAAATAATTGATCATCTCCTGTATATTTGCAATGTTTCGAAAAAAATTCTTTGGACAAAATAGAAGGCGATAAGCACAATGAAGTAGTAAAAAATGGTAATATAAATCGTCATGTACATTGTCTTTTAGAACCACAATTCCAGTGTATAACCCAAAGTGTCTGAACTCGGTTGCTTTGAATTTTTTAAGCTCAGAAAGAATACTTCTCGGCTTTCGAGAAAATTCTTTGGGAATATAGGGCCGTAGTGAGACTAAGGACTCCGATATTTTTTTCTTCGTTTCCTTAGAGATCTTGTAAGCAGTTTTATTTTCAAATAACCGGACCAATATTTTTCTGAGTATTCCCAGGTCTAGCAAGTGCATGACATCATGTGGAAATTGCGATAACACATGTATTCCAATTTGTTCTAATGGTGTTTTTAAAAGGATGATTATGAATTTCTAGGTAAGTTCGTGCGATAAATTGACTATCAGTCACCATCTCGCAAACTCTTGTCTCAAAAGTTGTTACTCCATTAACTGATTTGCCCTTTTGCCTACATCTCATGCACCCATTTAAGGATGTGTGACCAACAGTCCCGCGAAGAAATGCTTTGGCAGGAGCATCGCAAATAAAGGCCCGTATCTGAAATTTGAGTGACCTCCCATTAATTTCAATGCCATTCTTAAGTAAACCATCAACTTCGGCAACAAAGTCCTGAAGATAATTTTCAAGACTATTAGGTTTATTTCTGCCTAGAAAGGTCCCGATGAGAAAAACTGCAATGTTCTCAACAGTCACTACTTTTCCGAGAATAGGCCATAAACTTTGATTTGAACTTTTGTACAAGGGCAATCCATCAATTCCTATATCCAAGTTAATAGTATCATATTTTTCAAGTGAATTTGCAACTTTATCAAGTTGTTTTTGGATTCCGCAATGCCAGTATTCTCCAGGTAATACTTTTTTAACAATAATTTTATGTGAATCACTAATAATAGTTTTAGATGATTTGGGTACATCTAAATTTTCAAGGCTGAGAATCTTCAAAGCCTTATCGAAAGCTTGTCTGGAAGGCAAATATTTGATATACTACTTCTTCAATCTACTCCTCAGAGATTCTGCGTCTACTTCCTTTCCGCTTTCTTCGATTTGTGAGACTTCTTCTATAAATATTTCACTGTCATCGGTGTTAGCACCATAATCGCTTGTATCAGGCACATTAATTGTCTCATCAATTTTTAATTGTTGTTGAAATCTATTCCTCTCTTCTTTTATTAAACGTGACAACGTCCTCTTGCTGTTACCAGAACGATCCATTTCTGTTTTTAGTTTTGTTTGATTTAATTATTAATACGTTCTACTAAAGGTTACTAAAGCTCCTATAACATCCATACATCCTTTTTCGTGAAACATGGATGAATGCTATGGCATTAACATACGTCCATGAAATTTTTAACTTAATAATCAAATTGGTACTTACGTTTGTTTAAGTCTCAATGGATTTCAAAAATATTTAATGCACTTCTCACACAGTATACAAAACTCTCCAAAATATGTACTCGCGACTCGACTTAGCAAATGCAACTGATAAAAATGAATTATGTGCGAAGATTGCATCAGACAAATATTTATGCTAGGAAAATTCCACAGTTCTGCACGTGTGTATCTATGACAACTTCGATCTCATTACAGACTGCATTACATTACAACTGTAATGCAAAAAGGAAGTAGTTACTTTTTCTTCATAAGAATTCAATATCGAACTAATTATTTAATTAGTTACCGATGTAACAACTTGCTTTATTTCCTGGAGGGTCACTGCTATGTTTAAGCCATGATTCCTTGGTGTCTGGAGTGCCACAGTAGAATGCAAGCAGAAGCAATGGCAATGCATTTCTAGTTGCTTCTCGCCACAGATTCTTGTTCTAAACCTGTTCTCGACGATAAATCAGCGCAGCGGCATGTAAACATAATTTCCACGAAAATGATATAAAAATTGCGCTCCTAACTCTATCTCAGGACGTAAGTCCAAAACAAACCTAGCAGCCTCAAATAAATGTTGATCGAAAGTAAAGAGAAGGTTGGAAATATCTGTCGTTCCTCCCTTTGACAGCATATTGTTGTTAACGTTTGTGAAACTCAAATCCACTTGCCGTTCAATGCAAATCATTGATAGCAGCGAGAAATCCCAGAATTTTTTTAGCTTTGAATTTGCTTGTACTTGTTTAACGCTAACCAAACGAGATTATACCGGCATACAATTTGCAAACAATGAGTGATTGTTCATTTCTAGGTCGTAGGTATATTTAAAGGCTTCTGTTAGTTGATTTTCCTCGATGTAGTGTTTTATAATTCGTACTCGAGATTCGGGTCTGTTGGCCGGGCTGAAAAGGGTGGATTGCCGCCGCGCGGTTGAAGAGTTCCGTTGGGAGTGAATGGTTGGAGTTCAGGAAATTGGTTGTCGGAATGTAGCGAATTCGTCCGGTAACGGAGTTCGTTGCGGGAACTAATGGATATCGACTGTGTGCGTGCTGGAATCGTCTGAAATTGATTGGACGATTGGGATAAAAGAGTCTGCTGAAAATAGGATTTTATAGGATTACACACGCGAATCAGTCGCAAGTGAATGTGAATGGTAGTTTAGTGAGCCGCAAGTGAAAGACGAATAGAAGTTGTGTGGTAGATAAAGAATTAATAGTGAAATTTGGAAAGTTTCAGCCACGTCATGTTGGTTGAGGGAGAAATTTCGTAGACGCCTTTCGTAGCCCCGCACCCCACGGCGGAACAAAGTAGTCCGCGGTGAATTTATCAATAAGGCAAGTGAGAGAGATCGCTGAGACCGCGGGATCGAAGACCTTCCGACTTTCATTGAATTCACGGGCCTTCTTTTGACCATATCCGCTCGTCCTATCGTCGGCTTTAGTGCATATTTTTTCTATTTGCGTACAATTAAATCAACTAGGACACATCTACTTGTGCAAGCATTTAGGGTAGTGGTCAACTTGAATGTCGTGTAACTTGAGACAATTGCAAGGGATCTGTATTCGAACCTCATTTACTTTCGCTGCATGAACTTGTAATCGATCAATTCCTTGACCGATTTCGATATTGCGTTTGGATATCTAAATCTGTGTGCGTTAGCGGGAACTCCAAGTCATCCGCGGCTAAGCGTTGGGCTGTGACTTCTACCTTTTAAAGTGCTATTGCATTTTCCCGCTCGTAGACAACACATTTGTGAAATTGGGGCGGAATAAGGGAATGTAGCCTCATAGTTTATTCGACCCGAGCATTGCTTGCTTATCAAGTGGATACCGACGAAGTACGCAATTGTTATCCGAGATTACGTCTGTAGACGGGACACTTTCAAATATAATTTTTCGGCATTTCTGACAATGAAGAACGAGTATCTTCGACGTTGCGCCTTCAGCTGGTTTATTGACTTCTCATAGAAGCAAAATGACCTGATGACATTGACTTGAAGTTGAGCAAGAGGAACGTGTACACGGGCGCAAGGCACGCATTTCATCAATGGACATATATTAGCGATTTCAATTAGAGAAAAAAAAATTTTTTTTTGTCAAGCAAAACATTTCCAGGACTTACACCCCTGCTTCGTCAACGAGCGCTCGTCGTCGGACAAGGATATGTAAGTATCTCTTTACTTTCATATTTTTTAACATAAATTGATTAAATTGGTTCGGTGAAATAATCATATTGTGTATATATTAGCATTATACTAAAGAAACAGAAAAACATAATGGCGGTTGCAGCTACAATTGATTTATTTATATTTCACGATAAATTTTAGCTAACAGTGTTTTTTTTTTGATAAATTTTAGCTCACAGTGTTGTTTGATAAATTTTAGCTAACAGTGTTGTGATTATTAACTTCCCTTCTAAACAACACAGGCAAATCTGTTTGATTACAATTCGGTACTTTTTGTTACGTTTCAAGAATTGATTTGACCGAAAGATAAAGAATTGTTTATAAAATTATAATCAACGAATACAATGAATTACTAAACTTACCCTTCGGTCTTTCCATTCTGCCCCTCTGGCCGGGTATAGGACCCGGTACGGTGGAAGGCTCTCACCACCAAACATGAGCCAGCCATCGGGCGCATAATAACCTTCTTTTGTTTCAGGAACTCTTGCAGGTTGAGTGGCCTCGAGCAAGGTGCGTTTTTATGGCATAGGGTTATGTGTTTCTATTGCATAGCTCTATGGCATAAATTGGTCACCGGTGTATTTCTTCTCTGATGGGAAGGCTCATACAGTTTAGATTGTATGAGTTTTCCACTCAGAAAGGAAATATTTGGCCACTGCAACATATATGGATCTTGATCCGGTTGGGCGGGTGCGAGGGGGCACCATCACCACCCAGTTGTTCCACTCCTATTTGTGGGCCATGAGCATCGTCGGGTAACGACGAGGTTACCCTAAGTCCGTCCGTTTTCACTTGTTCAACTTGTTCTCTGAACAAATCATTTCACCTTTTTGTAGTTGCCTACAATTTTTTGACTTCGGTTGCCTTTCCTTTGAGACCCAAGAATTCGTGAATGCGAAATCCTTTTGTAGTGGGTCCTTGTGCTGAAGGAACGAACCCACCCACGACACCGCAATACTAGCCTGCCAGCGCATTCACGCGTCCCCAGACAAGGGCATTCTCGGCGGATATCAACATCTTCCTCCGCCGAGGCAGCAGACCATCGCTGCAGTCCTTTACGGACATGTATACTTACCTATATTCACTACACACTAAGAACTTCAACGATGGCAATATCGCGTTCAAGCAAATTGTGGTTCGCGGGCCACAGCACGGTGGAGAAAGTTTTCAATTTTTTTCCCGACGCTTTTAAAAGTGGGAACACGTTTCTTTCACGGTGTTCACGATTGCAGTGAACTCAGAAAATTGCACGGTTGTTGGTTGCACAAGTTCCGACTATTTTCAACTATTTTAGGAAAGATGGAAATTCTTTTTCGCTATTTTCTGTACGAATTCTGTCGCGAAAGGATCTTCATCAATTTCTCACTTTACAAATTTACACGACGGCCTTATCTTTTTATCGCGAAATTCCGCATTAAGGTTCCCAAGCAAGCTGTCGACCAGGTGGCGGAGACAACGCGCACGGTAATTCTCCTCCTAAATCGTTTTCTTTGATCGCAGTTCTCACGCGTGCTTGCCGGTTCGCTAACTCAAGTGGGCTCCTCGATCCGTCCAAATCTTTCTTCCTTTCCCTGTCTCGAAAAGGTGAATTGAATCCCGCTGCTTGCTCAGCCCAGTTAGATTGCATTCGGCAATGCAATTCACGGATGAGATGCACTAAATCAGTGTTCCCCTGTCCGAAATTTTAATTTGCAGATTTGAATTTTTTTTTAAATTAACAGAATTAAAGAAAAATGAAAAAGATTTTCAATAATAATAAAATTTTAAATATTATAAAGAATATAATTAAACGATTAAATTTAATATAAAGGAAAATTGACATAAAATTACATTTAATAATAATAATAACAAAAAAAAATATTTTATAATTTACAACTATGAATGAAAGTAATGAAATCTTTTTCCAAGTCTGCAATTAAAATTTCGAGCACTTTGCTTGTGTGATTGCTCAATTACTACATCAGTACAAAACTCTTAAAACGAAATATTTCGATTTAAACAAATCTATCACTCTATTACCTGAATTGCAAAAACATTGAAAGTTATAGAAACCATGAATCGTTAAACCAACAACTCTCCTTCCTTTGAGAAGTCTTGATTTTCAGCGGGAAAAAGAAGCGGGAGGTAAGTATGCCGCGTAGAGGGTAGGGGTTTTTACAATCTGCGAATAATCGATTAAGTGATTCGAGTCGGTACGCGGTGCTCAAATTGTATTTGTGGTTTTTAATTAACGTAGGATGTGTCGTATTTGAGTTAACGTAAAATATATCTGGCACCCTATTAGTACGTAGGCGGTAATGCCTGTTTTATGTTTAGAGTTTGTGAATTTGTAATGTGGATGGGTTGAAAGAGGACAGTAGAGTAAAGTAAATATCGAGTTGTAGAAGATGATTGACACGTTTGTAAACGGGTATTTGATCTACCCGCGTAAGACCTGCGACCAAATTCCTCTCCGAACTAGCTGGCCCACAAGCAGCCACCTCGAAGTAGACTGCAAGCATTCAAATTTTTAGGCCTTAAGAGGCACAGTTCGTTGTTGCGCCACAAAACTTCACGTCTTAAATCGTTGAGAGGTCAGTTAAGGTTTCCTTCGGTAAATTTCGGACGAACGGTTTGAGTAAAATCATTACAAAAGTTGGGTTTGTACCAAGAACTAATTTGAAAATGTGAAATTGTAAATCAAGAGATAATTTCTTATTGTTTTTCGTAAGCATTTTTCTTGGCACTCTCACTAGTATTTGTCAGTTAAGTTATCTAGCTGTCATGCTGTCATCTTACCGAAAATCATATCTTCTCCTTGTTCGTAAAATTTACACAATATACTTATTCATTTTGTATAGATGGTTACATGTAATTAATCTGAAGCAATATATGATTTTGCTTAAAATTGTTAATGATTGTCATCGTTCTTATAAAAAAAAACTCACAAATCCACTGCGAGCAAAATCGTTGACCTTTACTACCAAAGCATTTTTATGATTGAGCCACTAGCATAGTTTGTTTTGTGCGATATGTTAAATTAAAAGATTCAAGATGTAGTCCGCATGGTGTACTCGTAGTAGTTATTGTGCTCACCCCGTTAACCGAGGCTCCCTGGCTCAAATCCCGTTGGTGACAACGTGATTTGTTTCGAGTGATTTTACGGACGGACTAGAAGCCCTCTGACCATATCACCTTCTCGAGTGCCAATACTTTCGATCAAGATAATGATATACTCTAACCATCTCTAAGCGAAGGCCCGAGAGGGGCTGTAGTGCTAAAGCAAAAAAAAAAAAATTTAAGACATTTTTGCAGTATAGCCTTTGCAGATAATCATCTACAAATTCTGGCTCAGGAAAAAAAGCTATTTAATTTCGTCAATTTTCGACTCCTCTTCAGCAAATCAAACCACGTGGCACCAGCTCTTTAACAAACTCACCAATCCAGGATATTGATAATAAATCGATTCACATTGTTTCATAAGTCTGTTTTGTGTGAGGGAAATAAAAACGAAGCATTAAATCCCCACCCACCCACTGAATGACGCGTTTCCTATACGCGGTAGGTTCTTCAGGTACGAACAATTTTTTCAAGATCCTTGGAAATAAAATAATATTTTATTTATATTTTACAAATTACATGTTCAATCGATATTCGCAGCCATATTGAAGACGATTCCTTCATTGCTCATCGTTGAAAAAATTAACTCCATTTCAGGATTGAGCTGTAAAAGCCCAAAAAGCCAAATTACATATACTCGTATGTCAGTATAATTTTCCACGATATTACTGTACTGTAAATCATATTGAAAAATTGATTTCCTCATTTCCCAAAATATTTGTTACACTCGTATATTGCGACGGTCTTCGCAAATAAATATATTGCACGAGGGGCGTGGCCACGTTTTTTGCCAAGGAAATCAAGGAGCATCGCAAAGTGTGAGCCAAACAAAGAATCTTGCTAAATATGCGTTGCAGAGTGCTGATCTTGAAGAAAAGAGTTTTCATTCCACGTTTTTTCCACCTCATCGCACCGGCATAATCTCAACAAGTAAGACCAGAAAGACTTTATGAATATTCATAGGAGCTATGTTTTAATCGTTTTTGTTGCTTTGCAGGAGGCTACTTAACGTATAATTTATTGCCCATATCCAACAATATAAACATAACTTCTCAGCAGGGTGATTAGCATAAAATGTGTTAAGTGCAAGAATCGTTTACAAACTTCTCACTCGTCGCATTTATACAATCGGCGTCGATCCGATGCAACACTAAGCGTGGAAAGTATTTTCCATTTAATTAACTAATTGCAACAATTGCGCCCAAGTATTTCCAAGCGATCTTGGCAATTTCAATTATTAACACTATAAAAACATCTCAAGTATTTACGATCGTCCCTGAGGAGACCATACGCAGGTCGCAAGATGTTCGGCGGTGTGCACTTTTGCAAGCCTTGCAATGTTGAGCCTGGTGAATTACCCCTCGGGAGCAATGTGGAATGCCAACAGTCGAACCGCGAAGCGTTTGAGATGACAGCCGGGGTAAATTGTGAGATCTCAAAGGGCAAATACTCGGAAACAGATTGCGCAAAAACACAATAGAGGAAAAGTTTGTAAACGTATATAAAGCATGTCATGATGCAGAAAAATACCCACGATGGGTTGCCATCATCTACAGTTGAGTGCTGGTTAAGATATTGTAACTGATAATAAGGCGATAGTCAAACCTGAATGAAACAAACTTTTCTGGTAGCAGCTCGTATCGAAAAGAAATTGTAACCAATTCTAGCCAAAAACTTAAAAGTTGTTAATTAATTTCCATAGGAAAGAAGGCTATCATTTTCATGCGTAATATACTTCGGCATTTGAAACTAAAAATTCAATTTTTGCATCAGGTGGTACACTTGGGCGTAGCTAAGCCGGTGCAGGGGGGAGGGGTATTGACCCCCTAGAAATCGCTTTGCCACCCCTAGAAATATCAACTGTTTTGAAAAAATACTTAATTATTATGCGTCGAGTTCACATGTGACAGAAAAGAATTTTTTTTAAGAAATAACCATATATAAAAACAAATCATCAATATGCTCATAATGGTCAAGTGATAAAAATTTACAATATAAGTGAATTTTTTTATGAAAAAACGACTGATCTGAAACATTAGCACGACTTTTAGTGAAGATAACAGCACAAAGTCAATCAATTAATTTTAATTCAAGTATCATAAAAATTGAAGTGAACTTAAAATAACTATAGCACCTCCATGCTGGAAATTTGCACTTTATGAAAAACTAACTGAAGAAATGTACATGGACTAATTCTTTAACTCCTTCAGGACAGGTTCCTCAGAGACCTTGTCGCCATGATGTGCAATATGTTATACAGAAAATTATTTGTTATAATTGATGAAAATCTGACGACAATGCGCGACTTCAAGGTCTTGACGAAATTCCCGCAGGGGAAATGCCGGTCGATAAGAGCACTCTTGAAGGCTAGCATTCTTTGGGGAGCTCCACCCTCACGGACCCAAAGATATGGGGAACGCCGTAAGGTTCCCTCCTGGGATGACAGGTAACGACCCTGATTGGATCTGGACTACGCTTTGGACGACGAACTGGATCTGATGCTTTTTGCTGGCGGATATGATGGTTTGGACGTAGATGCTTTGCACAGTATCGGGATAAAAGAAGGAAGGAAGAGGCACTTGATGGGCGTGGAGCACCAGACCATGGGTTCCAGACAGTGCTTGCAAAAGGAGCGAAGAAAGCCGCAAAGAAACTCCTTCAAAAAGTGCAAGAAAGTAAAGTTCGCACGGATGCCCAACAAGAAAAAAGACCTGACACAAAAACAGGAGAGACTGAAGCCCCGACGAAAACCCCGGCCGCAAGCACTGAACGTAAAACACCAAGATGGCCGATCCTACGCGGAGGTGCTGCGGGACATCAGGCGAAACGTAAGGCCCGAAGACACAAACACTGCTATTAAAGCAGTACGACCAACGCGGTCGGGCCACATACTGGTCGAATTTGGAGCAGAGGCCGAGAATAGGGAAGCATTTTGCGACGCAGTAAAGAAAGTCCTCGGCAAAAGCGCAGTTATAGCCTCGCTGGAGCAGATGGCAACGATCGAAATAAGAGACATTGACAGCATCACGGATTTGGCCGAGGTGGGAGAGTCCATCAATAGGGAGCTCCCTAGCGTGAGAACGATCAAAGCGAGGCTGACACCAGAAAACCATAGAGGACAATGCATGGCCATACTAGACTAGACCGAAAAGGATGCCGAACAATTTCTGAACAAGGATAAAGAACGAATAGGGTGGGTTGTCTGTTGTCAATGTTTTAAATGCCTTGGCTATGGTCACACCGCACAAGTAAGCAAATGCGGTGGAATGGGACACAACAGAAAAGGGTGTACGATGGAGGCATACTGTATTCTTTGCAAGGATGCTAATCCAAGACCTGATTTTGGACACGTCTTGGGATCAGGAAAATGCCGGGTTTTCCAGGAAGCCCTAGCCAAGGCAAAATCAGAACTTAAATGACCCGCATCCTACAGCTAAACCTACACCGCAGTTCATGAAAGCCGAATTTCTGCTGCTGAGTGAGCCACACTATGATAAAAGTCCAACATCATGGTATCCTGATGAAACTGATGCTGTGAACGGGGAGATGGTTTTGTGTATGCTCGGTGCTCAGGGACCACCTTCTTTAGTGTCTACCTAACGCCGAACGAATCGATATCATCTTTGGGCTTTGGAGGGTGCTGTCTCGAACGCAGATTGGAACGTGCTTGTTGGCGGAGACTTTAAAGCGAAAGCAATCGAATGGGGCATGCCTCAAACAGATCCGTGGGGAAAACGAATCCTAAAAATGGCAGCCAGACCAACTTTCCGCCGTATTGGCTGTAAAGGAACTATAACGGACGTGATATTTGCCCCGGAGTCCTTAGTACGGAGGATACACTACTGGCGAGTATTAGAGGACTGCTCAGCTAGTGATCATCAGTGAATTCTGCTTGAGATATGCGATGTTGCCTCCCGACGTCCGTGCTCTCGACTTTGTGCAATTGGGTGGAACATTGGAAGGATGGACGTCGAGAGGTTCGTCGAGGTTCTCACAGCAAGTGAGCTGCTGCAGGGAGATCCGGAGGGGACGGAAGAACTAGCAGCTCAAGACGTGGTGAACTCAATTATGAGCATCGTTACGACTGCTGGCAAAGCTTCTATGCTCCGTCAAAAACCCCGGCACGGCAAGCCCCCAGTGTACTGGTGAAGCTTGGCGCCCTACGGAAACCTTGTTTACATGATGCGGAAAAGATGGACGAGGTAGTGTGGACACTCTTCCCCGCCCATCCCATCTGTGTTGACGCTGTCCATAGTGAAACAGCACTCTTCACCCAGCTGGAAATGGTAGAGGCAGTCCTTTCGCTGAAAGCGAGGAAGGCTCCAGGTCCAGGTGGTGTTCCGGCTGAGGTGTTACGGCTTGTCTTTCACCATTGTCCTGACTTGCTGCCCAGCCCTACGGGACGGGGTTTTCCCAGTACGATGGAAGGGGTGAGGCTTGTGCTGATCAGCAAGGGGAAGGGAAACTCAAATTGCTGTCTGCATACCGCCCTTATGCATGTTAGACACGGCTGGGAAAGTGCTAGAAAAACTCATCAAGGGAAGACTCACTGACGCGATTCGTGCTGCTGGGGACCTATCTCCTCGGCAGTACGACTTTAGAGCTGGACGCGATTGCATGGGTGGTGAACGTGGTCCAAAAGGCAGAGGCATATAGTCACACCAAGTGACGGATCGTCCTGTTGGTGACGCCCGACTTCAGGAACGCCTTCGACTCCGCTAAATGGGTGGATATTCTGGATACGCTCGAAAACCCTCTTCAGGTTCCAGAATATCTAATGCGGCTTTTGAGGAACTACCTAAAGGACCGGAGCCTGCTCTAGAACACGACACAGGGCCAACAAAGGATGGCTGATACATCGGGTGTTGGCCAGGGATCTATCCATGATCTGGGCTATGTGGAACGTGTCTTACGACGGACTACTAAGACTGGAGATGCCAGTGAGCCGCGCTTGATTGGCTATGCGGATGATTTTGCCGCTCTGGTCACTAAGCGCACCTTAGGCTAGGTATACTAGTGCGCCGAGTGAGGGACTGGATAACTGCTCGCGTTTTCAGTTTAGCACTGGAGAAAACCAAAGTTGTCATCTTGACAAAAAAGAGAATCCCTAGGGTAAGGATGATCAGTATTGGAGGTAAACTAATCGAATCGAAGCCAGCAGTGAAGTGCCCGGGGCTACTGATCGACTCGAAGATGAGTTTCTCTGAGCAAATCAGGACAACGGCTGAGAAGGTTGCTTCGGGATTATCGGCTCTGAGTCGACTTTAGCCAACGTAGGGGGACTCAGTGCCACTGTACGGAGCAGAAGTATGCGGTGACGCTCTCAGTAAAGAGGTATACCAAAAACGTTTGGCACAGTTTGGCGGGTGAGATACCTGTCAGGCCTCCTTGCTAGAGAGCACCGCGCTATTTATCTGCGCCGAAATCAGGATGCGAGGGAAATGGTTGTCCGTGAGGAGAGACAGCACTCGCTCAACGATTGGCAGCAGTCTTGGATGAATTGCAGCAGTCTTGGGTGAATTGCGAAGGTGGACTGCGCGATTCATCCCGGATGTGAAACCGTGGCTGAATTGAAGGCATGGTGAGACTGACTTTTCAGTCTTACCTTCATAAGATTGATAAGTCAACGTCCCCGACTGTCGGTTTTGCCCAGGAGAGGAGGACAATGCCTGCCATACATTTTTGCGTGCACAAAATAGATCAGGCTGCAAAGAGACCTCTACAGGGAGATAGGAGAGCTCACCCTGGATAATATAGTTGCGGTGATGCTCGAATTGGTTGGCAAATGGAACCAGGTGGCACATTATGCTCGGGCAGTCCTAAAATATAAAAGGGACCCACTGAAGCCGGGGGCACTGGGGCTAGGGGATCGCTTGTCTGGGACTTCCTTTTCTCCCCTCCCCTCCCGCTAGAAGAGGGAACCCCTAGCTTGAAGGCGCCTCACGGTGTAACAAAACGAGACCTTTCCCGAAGTTATGTGTCAAACGGTTCCAGGCTAGGTTCTCAGGTCGACAGGGGAGGTGTTTGGTGGGTATTCCAGTTGCCTTCTAACGAGCGTGGGAGTCCTACACTCTGTGCGTAAATGGCATTCACCTCGCAAACACCAAAAAAAACAAACAAAACATTCTGATCATCCTTACTCCAGGCATTCTCTTTTTTGTCAGGACGACCACTTCGGTTTCCTCTAGTGCTAGACTGAACCCGGGAGCAGTCAATCAGTTTCTCACTCAACGCTTTATCATACCTAGCCTAAGTTGCACTTGTTCAGCGCTGCGTCCAGTGGCTAGACCCACAACATCATCCACATAGCCGATCAAGGATGACTCATTTGGCATCTTCAGTCTCAGTAGTCCATCGTAAGACACGTTTCACACGCTTGAACCAATGATGGTTCCCTGGGTAACACCCAATGTAAGTTCCACCCTTTGTTGGCCGTGTTTCGTGTCATAAAGCAGATTTCAGTCCTCCATGTAGTCCCTTAGAAGCTACGTCTGATATTCTGAAACTTGAAAATGGGTTTCCAGCGTATGCAGCATATCCACCCATCTAGCGGAGTTAAAGGTGTTGCGAATGTCAAGCGTCTCCAACATAATGATTCAGCGCTTAATTCGGCTTTATGCCTCTGCCTTTTGAACCACGCTCTGCAATCGAGTAAGTGGTGGAGTGTCCTACTCTAAAGTGAGTCTTCCCATGATGAGTTTCTCTTACACTTTCCCTTTCTAGCATGCATAACAGGTGGTATACAGACGGTGGTCCGGTATTTTTCTTTCCTTTGCTAATCAGCACGAGCCTCGGCACCTTCCATCGTACCAGGAATACTCGTAGGCGTGCATTGAAGGTGTGGAGCAGCAAGTCAGGGCAATGGTGATAGACAAGTTGCAACACCTCAGCTGGAACACCAACTGGGCCCCAAGACTTCCTTGTTTCTATTGATATGAGTCCCAGTTCCAGCTGTGTGAAGAATGAGCACTCAATTGCTGTTCCACTGTCGATGACGTCAACATGGACAGAATGGGTGGGGAAAAGTGCCCGCACTATCTCGTCCATATTTTCCACTTCATGTACGCAAAGCATCCACAGGGCATCAAGCTTCCGCATAACTAAATTGTAGCCAAGGCTCCAAGTACGCTTGTTCATATCATCCACTAGATTTTGCCAGCAGCGAAAATTGCTGTTGTTAATTAATTCGCGAAGGCATTTTCTGCTTCTGACTGGTTGCATGCCTTGTCATGGTTCCATACCCGTTGAGCCTCGTGCTATTGCTAATGACACTCTCTCGGCTTTACACTGGAAGCTTGCCATACTGGGGCTTTTAACGTGGCAGAGAAGCATTGCAAGCAGTCGTGATGATGGTCATGTCTTGAGCTACCAGTTCTCCTGTCTCCTGCAAATTACCCTACAGTAGAGCACCTGTCATGAGCACCTCGACGAACCTCCCGACATCCATCCTTCAGATATTCTACCATATTGTAGAAAGTCGGGAGCGCAGACATCAGGAAACCAGATTAAGGATCTCATACTGAATGTACTGGTGATCACTGGCTGAGTAATCTTTTAATACTCTCTAATTATATATCCTCTGTACTAAGGACTCCAAGATGAATATCGAGTATGGTTCCTTTGCAGCCAATACGGTGGAAAGTCGGCATACTTCCGGTGCTTACTACAACAAACGTCATCCTGGCCACCATTTCCAGGATTCATTTTCTTTGTGGATCTGTTGAAGGCATGCCCCATCCCATTGCTTTAGCAATAAAGTCTCCCCCAACAACCACGTTGCCATCTGCGTTAGAGACAGTGCCAAGTTTAGCTTGGAAAGATTCATTGGCGCATTCGGTTTTAGGTACATACTAAAGAAGGTGATTCCTGAGTACCAAATTCACACGACACAATCACCCCGTACACGGGAAGCCAAGCCCAGACGGTGGCAGCGCCAGTTTCGTCAACATACCATGATCATTATGTCTGACTCAGCAGCAAAAAGCTGGCTTTCATATCCCTCGCGAACTGCTCAAGCAGGTTTTGGGCAGTTGAACTGCAATGTCGGTTCACCTGCAGGAGACGGGTCATCAAAGTTCTTATTTTGCCTTGGTCAAGACTTCCTAAAAAATTTGACACTGTCCTGATCCCAAGACGTGCCCAAGGCTAGGTATCTGATCAGCATTCTTGGAACTCATACAGTGTAACTCTTTTCTTTCATGTTCAATTTCACCGCGTTTGTAACATAGGGAACTCCTATCGATTTCTTTATAAACTTGTGTAGTGTGACCATAGCCAATGCATTTGAAGCATTGAAGAGACACTGCTCTTTGCCATATTCTGCAGGTCACCTACCGTATTCTTACTTTACCCTTATTCAGAAATTGTTCGGCATCCGTTTCGGTTCAGTCAATGATGGCCATGCGTTTCCCCTATAGTTTTCTGTGTCAGCCTCACTTTGATCCTGCCCACGCTAGAGAGCTACCTTCTGATGACCATTCCTACCTCGGTCAGATCCGTGACGCAGTCAATGTCTCTTATTTTAATCGTTGCCATCGGCTCGAGTGAAGCTATAGTTGCGCTTTTGTGGAGGACTTCCTTTATTGCATCGCAGAATGCTTCATAGTTGTCGGGCTCTACTCGGGATTCGACCAATATGAAGCCCGACTGGATTGGTCATTCTACTTTAGTAGCAGTGTTGATGTCTTTGAGCCTTACATTCCTCCTGATATCTTGGCCATCTTGGAGTTTTACGAACAGCGTCTGCTTCCGAGGCTTCTTTCTCTCCTGTTTCGCATCAGGTCTTTTTCTTGTCAGGTCTGCATGGCAACGTTATTTTCTTACACGTTTTGAAGGAGCTCATTTTGGTAGCACTATCTGGAACCCCTAATCTAGAGTTCCATGCCCCCATCAAGTTCCTCTTCCTTGCTTCTATCCTTATCTCCTTCGATTGGGCTAGACGCCATTCTTTTATTGATGATTGACGTTAGAGCTGTCTGAACATGCCTTTTAGGCTTAGCCCCCAGCATTTCTTTAGCCTTCTGCTCTTCTTTGGCCTTCTGCTTCTCTTGGGCCTTTAACTCACTCCTCCGATAATGCCCTATACATTCTAGGAGCTTCTCTAGTTCCAGAAGCCCATTCTTTACACCTTTGCTGATTTTTGGAGAGTTGCATGCTGATTTTATTCCTTCAAACATCTTTCGCTTTTGAGTTAGCTTTTCATCTTCCTGCCGCTGGAATGCAATTGTACTTTGCAACCTCCTTTCTTCGAAGAGGTTGTTGGCTTCCTTCCGTTTGTCTGGTCACTCCTTTCTTTTTATGCCGTGATGACTTTGTGAATTTCAGAATGGCTCCCTATTATTTCGGCATTCAATGTCCTTGTTTCGGTCACTTCGGCAGCGGTTGCCTCAGTAAACATTGGATTCTCGATGTGCTTTATATTTATCCTATTGCAACAAAAACAATGTACGAGTTTTCTACCATTCGGGCTTTGCATCCAACCAAACACTATACTTTTGAGTAGATTTTCTCCAAATTTCCAGATGAAATGAATAACAAAAATGTAAAAAAAATGGTGGCAGGTTAAAATATACTAACAATGATTTTTCTTTTTTAAGGCGAGCATACTTTTAAAGCGAGTATGTATTTGTTGTAGATGCTGTTAAGGTTTAATTGAGTTTATTCATTATGTAATGATTTTCAACATTTTAAGTTCGAACGCGGAACTGACCTCTCATCGGTTCTAGACGTTAAGTCTGAGTAGTGCCAACGGATGGTACCAACAGGTCAACCAATCCGTGCACCGTAACCCATTCACGCGGTGGCTGCTTGTCGGCCAGCTAGTTCGGAGAGGATTTCGGTCGCGGGTCTCCGAATGGGTTACGCTCAATTACAATATTTCCAGCCACCTGAACATGCCCGTTTTCAAAACGCGTTATCAAAACAAAACCATACGGAGAAGAACCTACTTTACGTTACTCCGTATTTCTTCATTCAGCCAGTTAAAGTACAAAAATCTAATTTCCGTTTCGCGTTCCCGAATTTTACCGACGCGGTACCGAAAAGTATGCTACTCGAAATTAACCCGACGAAGACTACTCTAATAAAATGTCAAAACTACAAAGGTACCGCGTACCGCGCACGACGCGAAACCGACCTCAGCGGATTTGGCGAAACCCTACCCTCGCGACGGCATACCTACCCTGCACTCACTTTCCCGCTGAAACAGAAAGAACCACTGAAAAGGAAAGTCGTGTTTACAGTTAGCAATTCATTTTAATATTTTTGAAATTCCATTTGATCAAAAAAAACTTATAAAATACTGTACTGTGTTATATTGAAAATGAGCAGATAAAAAAAAGTAAAGAAGCAGTTTTTCTCTGAATTAGACACTTATTGTACACACGGACAAGGAATATAGGATAAGATTATGCTTCATTCTAACATCATTTGTTTCAGTGTTTCATCATATCATATTTAACTTAATCACGTTTATATACTTATATTTAAATCACTGAATACATTTACAGTTTTTACTTTCCTTTGAATATGAACTAGTGAATGTACTTTAAAATATCCATGAAAAAATTGAAGGATTAATGAAATGAAGTGTTTCTACGTGAAAAACGTTCGTATGGAAGATTCTAGAATAGGTAAGCAAGGAGAATTACACGATTTAGCTTTTCAAAGTTAATTTTCGTATTTTTATGTGAAATCTGTATCTAATTAATCTTCAGAATCGAGAAAACACAAAATCAATTACAAAATCTAATGTATCTGTTCCGGCTGCTTATGAAAGATGAAACTAAGAGCGTTTTTCGGTACCTTTCAATTTTGTGTTTCTTAAATTTTTATCATATAGAATTCACACGTTCAATTTCATTCATTTCATGCACCTTCGATTTTGAATGGTTATTCTGTTATATAATAGTACGTAAGGTATTTTTTTTGTTTTTGTTATCTTATATCGTTTCTTGCTCTCTTTCATTCTCTCGTTATACATTTATTTTATGAGGGTTGTATGCATGTGTTGTAATCGTTCTTTATGCTGATGTAAATTTTCAATCTTAAATTTTCATATTTCTTTTTAGTGATAGAATTATTTTTTTTTTTTTTTATTTTTATGTACAAGTGTTTGTTTTCTCATTATTATATTTCATCATAGAAGTTTATATATTTTTTTGTCCTTATCATAGTTTCATAATAATAATATATAATAAAGATTTTCCTTATATTTATATATATATTTCGTAATCACTAAGTTTCTATATAAAATTAATTAGCTTCCTAATAACAGTCATAGCCAAACGATAAGGAGCCTTTATAACTATTATAAATTTTGTTTTGTATATTTTTTTGTCTCCTGGTATTTTATGTTTTTTGTTTTGTTTGCTTTTAACCTTTATTTACTTTTCAATGTATGTAATTCTATTTTTCTTTAATCATATTTTGTATTCTTGTTGTTTTTGCTCGTTTGCGTTTATCATTTCTTTTATTTTATGTAATTGAAAAAAATAAATTGACTTCTTTATGCTTTGCTTACGGGACAGGTTTTGAATTATTATTCAATGTTGAAATCTTTAATGTTTCGTAAAACGGTATTGTTTGTTTTTATATTTTCAGATACGGTAGAGAGGTTTATTCAGTAATTTTTACTTTGTAATATTGTACACAGAGTCGGACCAGAAATTTTGTGATAACATTCTCATCTACCTATGGCAATTCGATAATTTTCAAGTGACCAAAATTAGAAGTAATTGAAAGTAATATGGTGGTAAAGAAATTCGCCAAACTAGCTAATGTAGAAATGATAAATACAAATTTCTATTGTACGCTCGGACATATATTGGTTGATTTGGGATGAGAGGAAAATCGAAACAATTGAACGATCACATACAAAAATAAATATTCTATTGAAAATGACACCACAAATTTCTAGTTTCGAATGAATAGCTTTTAGTTCGTAATTTTGTACATCAGTTACGTTCCATTTGTTACACATGTGATATTCTCCCAACGTTTCACCATATTTTTTTTTTTTTTTAAACGCCTAAAGCCTTAATTCATATTCAAATATTTTAATTCCGGCAGAATATTTGAACAGATATATTTAGTCTATTTTCTCGGTCAGTTTTTATTATTATAAATAGCGGAACATAGGTGAAGTATGTTAGATTTAACAGTAAACGATAAAATGGCGTCACTTACTTTGTGTGTAGTGCTTTTCTTTGGTAAGATTTGAGAGCGATCCCCCGAGTATTGGGTAATATTTAGGTTGAGTCCCTTCTAAATTTTCAGCTGCAATATCCTTGGCCACAGAGCAAAAAGTGATGATTGACCCTCAAGCAGCAAAATTGGATGTTGATACAATCGATTTGGAGGCAGTGACATGTCCACTGATTGATTGTTTGCGCTCGTAGAAAGGGTAAGCTTGTGCTATTCACGACGGCCGTGCTTTGGCAACTTTCGAATGTGTTGACTATCTTTAGTTTGGAAACGATTGGAATTGAAAGAATGTGCCAAAAAGATATGTCCTGTCGACTGTAATGCTACTGAGGTGTTTCCCGTGTGTGCATCAAACGGGAAGAAAACCAAGCCTTTCCAAAGTGAATGCAAGTTCCGAAATTATGCTTGCAAGAATTATCGCATGCATCTTTTCCATTCTTTTCGATTCTGTTACAATGTATTGGCGCTTGTGCACGTGGGGCCAAATATCCCCATCTGGGCTAATTGCTCAAACTCCAAAGTGCATGAATCCCTAGTCACAGCAAGGGGAGACTGGTACAATGTTGTCCTGCCCCACTGTAGCCCTTTCTACTGCTTCCCACAGCACATGCGCACACGCGGCAAAGTTCACTTTCACTCACTAAAAGGGACGAAAGGCGCAGCGACGTGCAAAACCACTTTACAACTATGTAATACAGGAGCTGTCACTTGTCAAATTGACTACTTTGTTTTCTCATCGGACAAAACAGATGTGCGGAATGGAACGCCACATGGCGGCAATGTGCATTTTTATTTGTCGCCAGTGGCATGGTGTTTTGATGGCAACGGTGGAGGGGGCATTCCCAGATGGATATGTCTCGAAATGTGTCGGGGTTTTGATTAATATTATGTTTCAAATATTTATATCCACAGATCTAAATATTTGGAAAGAAAAAAAAAATATTTTCTGTGCAACGATATCCGCACGAAAGATGAAGTCCGCTTGCGCCTCGAGGTCATACCCATCTGGCCGGGTGCAAGGGTTCGGGATCGGAATACTTCGATTCCCGGGCGTAGGCGTCACATTACAATTATTGACGTCTGCATATCATAGGTTGAGTATAAAACCCTTCTGGTATGAGCGCAGCTCTGTCTACCCGACTTGTTAATAAACATCAACTATTTGCTTTAGAAATATTAAAAGATTCATTTATGATAACAAGATATTTCACCGAGCGAAAAATAAGTATTTTCCTTCGTGTCAAATTGTACCGAAACCCGTTCAGCCGTTTAAGCGAGAAAAGGTATCAGATAAACAAGAAAAATTACTACCTCATTCCTGATATTACTGTGGAACTCCAGATTTAGCCATGCTACTAATAATAATAATAATAATAATAATCCATCGCACAACGGTCTATTAGGAGTGTGATGTGTTTGAGTTGTTTTGCTAACCTAAACCGATTCTTAACTGTGATAAAATTGTTTTTCCTATTGAAGTTCGATTCAGTATTCTCGAAATGTCGTGTTCACAGAAATTCTGGTGGTGTACATGCGGTAAATTTCCAAAGGTATTGTTAACAATAATTAGCTTGGATAATTCTTGTGCATCAATTGTGGCGGAAAATCATAAGTAACGGAATAAAATTGGCATCGTAATTCAATGAATTCGATATTTTTTTACGATTGGGTCAGTACTCGCTATATTTATAACCTACAAGGTGTGGTTTTAAGACTTTATTTCTTATCGATCCCAGATAACAGACAGTCCAAGAATAATATTCTGCACGAGTGGCTCTAGTTCATTGAAAAGAGCATTCATATTCATGCAAATCTGATAATTTGCCTGCAAACCAATCCCGAAATTGTTTATGAACCGCTCAAATATCTCGAAGAACTCCATTATTCACCAGCCAAGTTTATTGACAGTTCAACGTGCGCAATAAATACGCAGAGCGGTCCAGAGTGATAAATTGTCGCTGAGCGTAGTCTTTTTCTCTACGATCCGAACATCACTAGGCCGGTCCGTCAAATTGTTCGACAAAAATGTCTACTAGAACTGGATTCGGTCATAGTAATTAAATTTACGTATTCTATTGCTAATAAAGTTAATAGATCGGGAAAAACTCAATTCGTGTCAAAAGCTTCAAAAATAAATGTAATATATATTAATGCTTCTTCAACTAAATACAAAGGCAAAACCTCGGCCTCATATTTGAATGGTTTGCATTTGTCCTCTCAGTCGTCGCTTTGGGCATTTGACGGAAGCGCAAATTGTGCATCTGCGACACCAGTCCTCAACGTCTTCTCGAGCGTGGAGCCAGTAGAACCGTTCCCGCAATTTCGCTAAGGTCTTGTTAACACCAAGGTGGCCTCCCGAGGATCCTTCATGCATTTCCTTAACCACATCGTGGATTCGGCTTTTGGGAAGTATAGTTTGCATCCTATAGGAGCTACCATCCGCCGTTTCCCATTTCCGCTTGAGTACGCCACCCTCCACCTGAAGGGAGTTCCATTGTGCCCAATAGCTATCAGGGTTGCGCCATGCATTGAAACGTCCTTCCACTCAGGTCGCCCAGTCCTCTCCTTCCATACGAGCAATGGTCCGATGTCTTCATCGGCTAACTGGGTGTTTCGAATCTCCTCCGATGACCAACCTTCATCGAATCCCGCCGTTATCAATCGCAGATCAACGAGCGGTTCCTTTTCCTCAATCCGTCGGCGATGCTTGCAGTTAGCTGGACATGGACGGCGGGATAGGGCGTCAGCATTTCCATGAACTCCGCCCTTCCGATGAACAATTTCGTAGTCGCAACTTGTCCCTCGGGGTTTTTGAAGTTGAGCAACCATCTCAGTGATGCATGGTCCGTCCGAAGAACAAATTTCTGGCCATATAGATACTTGTGGAACTGCTTGGTGGCCTCTATTATAGCCAATAGCTCCTTCCTGGTCACGCAGTAGTTCCTCTCACTTTTTGAGAGAACTCGACTGTAATAAGAGAGGACTCTTTCTTCGCCATTGATCTGCTGGGAGAGTACAGCTCCAATACCGCCGTTGCTTGCATCGGTGTCAACTACAGACATTTTTCCGGGTCTCGGATACGCCAGCACGGGTGATTCACACAGCTTTTCCTTCAGGGTCTCAAAGGCTGTCTGGCATTGTTCATTCCAGACATATGGACGATTTTTCTCGGTTAGCTGATGGAGACGCTATTTGGGCAAAGTCTTTGACGAATCTTCGATAGTAGGTTGCCAGACCCAGAAAACTTCGTAGTTGGCGCTTGTTGTTTGGTGTTGGCCAGCTTTTCACGGCTTCAATTTTCTCAGGGTCTGTTTTGACCCCTTCTGCTGATACAATGTGTCCCAGGTATTTTACTTCATCTGCGGAAAGAGTACACTTGTCGGGACTAAGTTTCAAATTTGCCAGTCGTAATCGGGAGAAAACCTCTTCTAAGTTCCACACATGCTCTTCGAACGTTCTACCGATGACGATGATGTCATCTAGGTATACCAAGCAGGTTTTCCAGGTTAGACCACGTAGCACATATTCCATCAAGCGTTCGAAAGTGGTTGGAGCATTGCAAAGCCCAAACCGCATCACCACAAATTGCCACAATCCGGTCCCAACTGAAAATGCGGTCTTCTCTCGGTCCTTCTTGTCAATTTCTACCTGCCAGTAGCCACTCTTGAGATCAAGTGTAGAAAACCATTTTGCGTCGGCTAAAGTGTTCATGATGTCATCGATGCGTGGGAGTGGGTAACTATCTTTTTTAGTGACGTCGTTAAGCTGCCTATAGTCGACACAAAAACGAGTGCTACCATCCTTTTTCTTTACTAGAACTACAGGCGCGGCCCATAGACTGACAGAAGGTTCAATAACGCCTTGTTTTTCCATGTCCGAGATCAGCGCGCTCACTTCTCCTTGTTTGGCTATAGGGAGACGTATCGGTGCTTGTCGAATCGGCTTGGCTCCCTGTGTATCTATGACGTGAGTTACCATACTCGTTCGGCCTTGGTCATCCGGGCTTGTTGAGAAGATATCACTGTACTTGGTGACCAGATCAGAGGCTCGTTTGAATAGCTGCACTGGCAATTTGACCTGCTTCAATATTGCAGACGTGGATTTCCGGGCTTTGTCTGTGTCTTGCCTCCTTTTCCAATGATGGTCGTGAGTAGCTTCCAAAGAGGTGATGGTGGAAACAGGCTGGCAGCTGCCGATGACTTCTCCCGCTTTGATGCTCGTGGTTGAGTCTGCGGTGTTAAGGACTCTAACCGGCACATATCCGTTCCTTAAAGATCTTACAAGGCTTCGTCCTACAATCAAACTACGCAATGTGGACGTCTTCGTTGGCTCTATCAGATAAGATCGGTGGTCTCCAGAATCACCATCAAGCTTGGCCCATACAATGCTTTCGGAAGAATTCGGTACATCAGTGTCAGTACATACCACTACATTCATCTTGGGAATTTGGACGCTGGGATCCACCATCAGTACTTCTACATTCTGCCATTTCAATACACGTTTGCCCAAATCCAACGTGATTCCATGTGGTCGCAGAAAATCCATTCCGAGAATGCAGTCATCCATAATGTTCGCGACCAGAAAATTATGTCGGAACACAAGGTCTCCCAACTGTATCTGGAGGTTGACCTCTCCATGAACAGGTGCAGTTTCTCCCGTAGCTGTCCGTAGTGAGAAAATTCTGCCCTTGTGAAGTTGTTGCCGTCTAACTAGGTCTGGTTGGATAATCGATCGGGTTGCACCAGTGTCGATAGTTATGGTGCAGTGTTCTCCGTCAACTTGACCCGGAAGGCACAAGTCCGCTTCTCCACGATGTAAACTTGACACGATGACGGTGGTGCTAGGGACGTCGATCCTCCTAGCCAACCTCTGCCCCATGAAGTTGGCTCTTACATGTTTCCCGACCCCTCTGTTTGAAGGGCTTCCATTCTGGGCTCCTGACTCGGTCTGGATCTCCTTCTAGCTGCACACCCTGGACAATAGCTCGGTTTTCTTCGCTTCTTGCAGTCTCTTTGCAGGTGCCGCTTCTCTCCGCAATTCCAGCATCTAGGCGCACCATTTACATGCGGATCTCGCTCAATTTCCACACGTTCACACCTGCACTCGTCTGTCACTACCTCACGAACCCGGGCAGTGGTACGAGTCACATTTTTCGCTGCCTCAAAGTTCAGACTATAAGCCAATGCGTCCTTAACCGTTTGCTTTTGGGCTAAACGCACGGCTTGTTGCAATTCCGGGTCCTTTAGTGCGCTGATGAATGCTTCTGTCGCTGCATCATCTCGATGTTCTAAGTCGTAGGCTGGATAAGCCAAAAGTGCCAGTCGCTCAATGTCTTGGGCTAGCTGCTGTAGGGTTTCACCAGACTTCTGCATTCGATGCCTTAGCTGTGACCGATAAATCTGCTTCAGATGATCGTCTCCATAACGCATGTCGAGCGCATTCATTATAGCATTCGGGTTTGAGTGCAATTCAACGGGGATCGTCTACAACAGCTCGGCAGCTGGGCCTCTTAGAACAAGAATCAATGCAGTTGCTCGTTCCTGCTCATTCCAGTGATTTATGCGAGCGGCTGCTTCGAACTGGGTTTTGTAAATAGTCCAGACCGTTTGCCCATCGAATATTGGTGCTTGCACATTTCTAGATGAGCTTTGCGCTGCGGTCATAATTGGGGCTGGTGAGGCGGTTACTACTGCCTTCGCTGCTTCCAAGTCCTTTTTCACTTTTTCCATCTCATGGTTGACCTGGCTGATCTCAAGGTTGATTCTCTCCTCGACCTGGTATACCTTCTCCTCGACGCATTTAATTTGGCTGTTGAGACTACTGAGCTCCGCTTTTATTTCGGTTGAGTGTTTTTCTAGCTCCTGTGCGATGTCTGCCTTGATTTCGAACGCTTGTTGGTCTAGCTTCGCTGATTGTTCATTTAGCTTCACAGCTAAACTGGATGCCTGTTCATTTAGCTGCGCTGATTGTTCACTTAGCTTCGCTGATTGTTCATTTAGCTTCACAGCTAAACTGGATGTCTGTTCATTTAGCTGCGCTGATTGTTCATTTAGCTTCGCAGTTAAATTGGATGACTGTTGTCGCTGCTCTTGCTGCATCAGCACCAACATTTGCATCAGCACATTTTCTGGTTCCTTTGGTTTTGGTGTTTCGGCTTCACCCCCTTCTGCGCCTCTTTCTGCAGCTGAGAGCTCACTCGAATCCAGATTCACGCCTTCCGACTCGATCGCATCACGCAAGCGTGCAATCAGTATGACCTTTGTACCTTGTGTAGCCAGATTTCGTTGTTCCAACTCCTCTTTGAGCTCCGATATGCTCAATTGATTAATTTTTAGGTGTAAATTTCCTGGCATTTTTATTGTTTCGGCTATTTTTCCACGTTAACTTTCACAATTGTGCACTTTAAAATTGTTTAAACGTTTTCACTTCCAAAATTTTAATCTCACTTCTCGACACCACTGTCGCGTGTTTTCGGTTCGCGGCCAATAATTTTAATGTTCCGGGGAAGTGAAAACGCAATGTCTTTTAAATTAAATTAAAAGAGTTTATTCAATTAATCACAAAAATGCACAATTACTTATTTTAGTATTTCACAATTTTAATTTTCACTAAGTCTATAAATTTGTCATTCAACTGTCCACTTAAAATCACTTCGCACTCAAACAATCAATCGTCTTTACTTCGCGTTCCACTATATCGCAATTTTCTATCGCGGTTGTAATGAATGATCCCCCCATTCATTCAGCTCGCCTTTATATAGGGTCTCTACCTATTCACCCATTTCTCGTACATTGGCGAATGTTCTACCGAGAGGTACCTGGTAGATTCGAGCAAATTAATGAATGGAGTGACGTCACTTGCAGATGTTGATCATGCTTGTTGGGTTCTCGTGGGTTCGAGTAAATTCATTTGTTGACGTTCTTAATGATTATGAAAACAATTGCGACAGTAGCTCGCAGAATTATTTGTACATGTAATTATTTGTACATGTAACAATATTGAACGCCTTTGAGCGACGGGTCCTGAGGTGAATAATCGGAGCGAAGTTAGACGGGGACCAATGGCGAATTCGATACTACCATGAGCTGTATGAAAATCAGACTGTGGAAGCTACAATGGGCTGGACACATGAATCGTATGGACGAACGACGAATACCCAAGAAGGTATTCGTTGCGAGAACTGAAGGCCGGAGACCAGTGGGGAAACCGAGGAAACGCTGGTCTAACTTGGTCGACGAAGACAACTCATCGCTGCTCGGATTTTAGAATTGGAGGACGCGGTCAATAGATCGAGAAAGTTGGTAGCGCTGTTTGCAGGAAGAGAAGGCCCGAGAGGGGCTATCGTACTAAAAAGAAGAAGAAGAAGTTTTTAAGTTGCTTAGTTTAATCCAAACATAATGATAATTTTGATTTGTAAACCTTACAACCCAATTTACTAAGTCATAAAAAGTCGTTCAGGATTTTGTACTAAAATACAAAACCCTATTGCAATCACGACCTGTGTCCGTCCGTCCGTCTGTATGTCACGGTAGTTTTTCTCCAAAACTATGGAAGCTACAGTCATGAGACTTTGTGGAAAGGTCAGAAATGGAGTTTTGGGGTATAAAAGTTTTTCAAAGGGATTTAAGGGGGGTCTCTCCATATAGGCAGGTGACCCTACAACATTTTTTTTTCACCATTGGTAGTCAAGTAGGGTTTGATTGGGAAGGTTTCAATGACATCTTTTCAAAACAAGTCTTAAAATTGCCTAATAGGTACCGTGGGGGCAGGAGATAGGGAAATGTACAACTTTTCGCGTACCCCCTCGCGATTGGAAAAATCTGAAAAAATTTATGAATGTAGGCCGTTATGAATAAAACAACAACAAATACGTGAGAAGTCAAAATTCACTCAAATTTGTTAGCAATAGTATGATTTATCGATTGTACATTTTCTTGAATAAAATCTTATCGGTACCTTTAAATTCAATAAAATTCAGTACACAAATGACTATAAGATTCACAAAGTTCAAATGCGATTTAACGAAGTGAATAAGTTTTCCATTTATAAGTAAATTAACTTAATATACGAGCAATAATCTGTGGGCTTTTTATCGACTCCTTTATAACTACAAACAAGTTGGGTAGACAGACCTACGCTCATGTCAGAAGGATTTCGTACTCAACTTACAAAATTCAGTAACCAGCAACGAATAAAAACATTTCAAAGACAATTTTATTGGAGAAAATGTGAAATTCGAGGATCATACTATTATTAACAAAGTTGAACGAATTTTGACTTCTGAGGTATTTGTTATTGTTATACCCATAAATATCTCCCTTTATAATATTTTCAGATTTTTTAGATCACAGGTGTCCATTCGCGAGGGGCGAAACACCTTTTTCATGTATTTCATTTTAATTGTAGGTACTCATCTTCAGTCATTCATTAAATTGAATCAAGTGTTCAAAGCATGCACCTTAAACGTTGAAGTTTGGGAAAAATAACTTAAAATTATTCAATCTTCGCATTTAAAACAGCCACTATTTTGTTTTACGATTACTGATACCACTAGCTGAACCGATTCTCAAAGATATTCATGATACCCATCATTCCTGAAATTTTCATGCAAATCCTAGCAAAGCTGTAGTGTCTGAGTCGTTAAAAAGCGCATATAGTTCCATAGCCATATGTTTCCATAGTAATACAGCGCATATTGTTCTATAGTAATACAGGAAAATTCAAATCGCTATAACTTCGTTAAATACCATTCGATCTTTATGAAAATTTCAGAACAGATCAATCTTATAAATAATCATCTGCATACTGAATTTTATTGAATTTAAGGGCAGCCTTAAGATTTTATTTAAGAAAACATAAAATCGATAAATCATACTATTACTAACAAAGTTGAGTGAATTTCGACTTCTCATGTATTTGTTGTTGTTGTACTTATAAAGGCCTACATTCATAATTTTTTCAGATTTTTCGGATGAAAGGTGTCCAATCGCGAGGGGGGTACGCGAAAAGTTCGTACATTTCCCCTTCCCCTGCCCTCCTCGGTACCGATAAGGCAATTTTAAGACTTGTTTTGAAAAGATCTCACTAAAACCTTTCCAATGACACCCTACTTGACTTCCAATGGTGAAAAAATTGTTTTTGAGGGGTCACCTCCCTATACGGGGAGACCCCCCTTAAACCGCTTTGAAAATTTTTTAGACCTTTGAACTTTCGAGAAGTCACCACTTCTGACCTTTCTACAAAGTTTCATGGCTGTAGCCTCTATAGTTTCGGAGAAAAAGTGCTGTGACATACAGACGAACGGACGGACGGACACAGGTCGTGATTGCAATAGGGTTTGGTATTTTAGTACAAAACCCTAAAAAACATAAAATGGATAAAGTTATCAAATACTGTGAACCTGCACGTGCATTTGCTAAGGATTCAATTTGTCTCATTAAGCATAGCACAAAACCCGATCGTAGAGAATTTCAGGAAATTGTTATTGCTACCGCAATGGGGATTTATTGGTTTCTTCGTAATACTTATTCAAATCCCAATCAATCATATTATTGTTGGATCATAAATTTAAGTTAAATCAAAAAACAGAAAAATTTTACCGTTTACAGCCCTTACCCGCCCCATCAACGAACGCTCGTCGGAGGGGAACTGGGTAAGTACCCTTTTGTTTATTAAATAAATAGCTTTATTATATAACACATGCATATACATATAGTATATCTATATTGCGAACTGCACTCTCAGAGAGTGACCCTCATACGAGTTTTAAATTTAAGGAAATGAAAGTGAAATATCCCAGAGGATAACGAAAATAAAATGTGATAGTTTGCGAACGTAAACTAAAATAATATTTAATCGTAAGATATTTTGTTAGAATATAATTTTCTTGAACGACAAGTATGCAAACAAGCAAAACGTTCATTTTATATCTTCGTCGCAAATTGTATAAAAAAAATTATTTATGTGTATATTGTAAAAAAAAAAAATTAAAAGATAATCAAATTCACATTTTCCGGTCTTTACATTCACATGAAACCCTAACCAGGTATGGAACCCGCCCCGAGGGATGGGCCCTCCACTGATAAGCTAGCCATCGGGTGAGCTCACCCCTTCTCTTTGTCGTTGCAGGTGCTCTTGCAGGGTAGAGTGGCCTTCCGCTTGAGTTTCCTATTTAGTCTGAAGTGTTATGTGATTCCATCATTTAAGACTTTAACATAAATCTGAAACGTTCATATTTTTCATTTAAAGGAAAAATTCATGCGAATTATGTTTGTATGAGTTTTCATCAAGTGGAAAATATATGGCCACATCTACAACAGATCTTGATCCCGAATGGGGGGGGGGGTGCGAGGTGCACCGCTTCCACCTGGATGCCCCACTCTTATTTGGGGGCCATAATTATAGATAGTAAAGAAGCGATCCTCTCAAGTTTCGCCCGCGTTCGCCAGGCCCAGTCTGTCCTTTTGCTTTGGCAATCCATCCCTACAGTAGGTTCCCTCTGCCTCGACACCGTCGAAACGAGTCCTACGACCACTTAATTCGTGAATGCGAATTTTTTTTGTGGTTGACCTTTGTGCTGAGGAAAAGAGCCCTCCAAGACACCACAATGATGGCCTGCCAGCGCATTCACGCGCCTTCAGATAAGGCCAATTCTGGTGAACACCAGTCCTTTACGGACATTGATACCCTTACATCGGGTATTGGCCAGGGGTCTATACTTGTTCCATAACCTGTGAAACGTGCCCGACGGGCTACTGAGACTGGAGATGCCAGATGAATCACGCTTGATCGGCTATGCGGATTATGTTGCGGCTCTGGTCGCTGGGTGCACCATTGAGCAAGTACAACTTAGGTTAGGTATGCTAATGCGCTGAGTGAGAGACTGGATGACTGCTCGTAGGTTCAGCTTAGCACTGGAGAAAACCTAAGTGGTCATATTGACAAAGAATGAAACCCCTAGAGTAAGAATGATCAGTGTGGTCGGTGTGGTCTAATGGTTAGAGCATGTATGTATAAGCCGAAGATCAAGGTTCAAATCTCGTTAGGAGCAACGTGATTTAGTTCAGGGGATTTTCCGGACAGACTACGAGTTTTCACTCAGTAGTGATATGTACTGATTTAATCAGATCATATTATAGCTGAGCAGGCACACGGGAGCATGGTACTGACCAAACCAACTTCCGAAAAAATCAATACGGTCATGAAAATGAGATACTCTAACTATCTCTAAGCGAAGGCCCGAGAGAGGCTGTAGTGCTACAAAAAAGAAGAAGAATGATCAGTATTGGAGACACACTAATCGAATCGAAGCCAGCGGCAAAGTATCTGGGGCTACAGATTGATTCAAAGATGAGTTTCTCTGAGCAAATCAAGGCAACGGCTGAGAAGGTTGCTTCAGGCACATCGGCTCTGAGTCGACTTATGGCCAACGTAGGGGGACCCAACCCATAAAGAAGACGCTTCTTGATGAGTGATGTAGGGTCAACGCTATTGTATCACGCGGAAATATAGGCCGACGCTCTCAATAATAAGGAGTACCAAAAACCCTTGGCACAGGCACAGAGAAGAGGAGCACTGAGGATTGCTAAATCGAAGGCACGGTGACTCTGAATTCTATCCGACCCAGTGCTGGAGAGAGTATGGGTGTTTTCAGTCTTACCTGTATAAGATTGGTAAGTTATGGTCCCCCCGATTGTCGGTTTTGCCGACACTTTTTTGCGTACACAAAATAGGACAAGCAGTGACGGGACATCTATAGGGAGATGGGAGAGCGGCTGGGAGATCGCTTATCTGGAATTCCTCTTCTCTTTCCACTTAAAGACGGATCCCCCAGCTTGAAGTGGCCTCACCGCGTAACAAAATGAGACTTTGACCAAAATAGTGAGTCAAAGGGTTCCAGGCTGTGCTCTCAAGTTGACAGGGGCGGCGTTTAGTGGGTAGTCTAGTCAACTGTGAGCATGGGAGTCTCACACTCAGTGCATAAATAACATTGACCTCCCAACCACAAAAAAATATAATACTGAAAACGAGTATATTGTCGAAGTAATCGATGATGACTTGAGCAACACCTCCCAGACATAACCACCGTATAGCTATTCCACCTTATAGAGTAATTAGAGGTATGAATAAATACGTCTGGGCTACTTCTAAGGGTCAAAATAGTGGAAGTAATATAATTCACTCTAATAGAAACTCAATTTCAAAAGCGCTGTATTCAGCACTAATCGTTATAAATTTTAAAAGAATATAAAGCAAATTCCAAACAATATAAAAATACAAAATCTTATTAGAGGCCCTAGTCACATATGCCACCATATTTTTGAACCACTTCTATTCTTGGAATCATATATCACGGTCAAAATAATTCAACTGTCGTTCAGCGACCAGATGTGGAGAGATATAGGAAACGTAGCAAATCAAAACTTTCTTAGGAATACTGACTCTCAGTGCTACAATGAAAGAAAATCATCAAACAACCGTGAAGTTATTTGATAGTTCATTTTCAGGTAGTAGATATCTGGCAGTAATGAGCAGAGATTGATTTGATTTTATTGCCAGGTGCCTACGAATGAATGACAAGACTCTACGCTCTACTCATCGACAGCAAAATTCATTCATTCCAGTTTGGAAACTATGGGATCTTTTTATAGCTCAATGCCAAATGAACACTCTCCGGGAAGCAATATCACTGTAGATGAACAATTACTTGGGTTTCGAGGTAGATACCCTTTTTGGATGTATGTACAATACCAAATAAACCAAGTAAGTACGGCATAAAATACCAATGATGTACGATAGTGAAACAAATTATAAGCTGAATGCTATGCCTTACATCGGAAAAGCTACAAATACAAATGGTTTCCCGCAAGGAGAATTTTACATGAAGGAACTATCACGACCAATTCATGGAACCAACTACGATATAATATGTGAGAATTGGTTCACATCCATTCCTCCGGCAGAGTCAATGCTTCTTGAACCCTATACATTGACACTTATGGGCACAGCAAGGTCAAAATAACGCGAGATTCCTGAGGAGATAAAAATTACCTGTTTTCGAAAAGTACATCTATTTTCTGTTATGATGGATGTTTAACTCTCGTATCGTATAAGCGAAAGCCATCAGAGATAGTGTATATGTTGCCCTCATGCGATGAAGGCGCTGTTATAGATCCTACTCCTAGCAAGTCTGAAGTAATTATGTTCTTCAACCAGACTAAATGTGGTTTGGACACATTAGATCAAGTGTTCATTGATGTCTAGTTGTAGAAAAACGCATAGATGGCCTATAACAATATTTTATGGCATATTGAACATAGCTTGTTTTAACTCGTATATCCTTTACCCTCACAATGTTTTATCAAAAGGAGATAAACCATAGGGAGTATAGGACACAAGTAAAAATAGCAAGAGAGTGTTCCTGCCAGAAGAGTAATGTAAAATTACTAGAAAATTAAACTTCTGAGTATCAAAACTTGACTCATACAGAAATTCCATGAATTGAGCTGGAAAATTTGATATATGGTTATTATGTATTTTGATTCACCAGCATTTTATTTTCAGGGTGCTTACCTCTATTTTTGAGTTGTCATGATGACATATCAATGTTAAAAATTATTCCTCAAATTTTCTTCAAAATCATTATACATCTGTAGAGTTTGGGTCTTTTCCCAACGTGTATTTAAACAGTATCTGCTGCAGGAAGATTCGCGGGGGATGGAAGAACTGACAGCCCAAGACTTGGTGAACTCAACTATGAGCATCGTCACAACTGCTTGCAATGCTTCTATGCCACGTCGAAAACTCCGGCACGGCAAGCCCCCAGTGTACTGGTGGTCAACTGAAATCGCTAAAAACCGAAGCGAGTGTCACAAGCTTCAGCGTGACGCTCAGTGGACACGGAACCGTGACGAGGCTTGCAACCGAGTAGCAGCATATAAGTTGGCCAGAAAATTGATTAAAAACAGCAAGGCTTGCTGCTGGCATGATCTAGTGGACAATGTGAACCAGGATCTGTGGGGCTTTGGCTACAAGCTAGTTATGCGGAAAATTGGTGCCCTACGGAAATCTTACGAACTCTTCAAATAGGCGGAACTGGAAGAGGCAGTCCTTTCACTGACAGCGAGGAAGGCTGCAGGCCCAAATGGTGTTCCAGCTGAGATGTTGCAACTTGTCTATCACCATTGTTCTGATTTGCTACTCAGCACTTTCAACGCTTACTTACGGGGCGGCGTTTTCCCGGTACGATGGAAGATGGCGAGGTTCGTGGCTGATCAGCAAGGGGAAGGAAAATCCCGGATCGCCGTCTACATACCGCCCGCTATGCATGTTAGGCACGGCTGGGAAAGTGCTAGAGAAACTCATCAAGGGATGACTCACTGACGCAATCCGCGCTGCTGGGTACCTTTCCCCTCAACAGTGCGGCTTTAGGGCAAGATGTTCCACCATTAATGCGATTGCAGAGGTGTTGAGTGCGGTCCAAAAAGCAGAGGCATATAGCCGCACCAAGTGACAGATCGTCCTGTTGGTGACACTCGACGTCAGGATGGGTGGATATTCTGCATACGCTCGAAAATCCTTTTCAACTTCCAGAATATCTAATGCGTCTTTTGAGGGACTACCTGAAGGATCGAAGCCTGCTTTTCGACACAACACAGGCCCAACGAAAGATGAAAGATACATCGGGTGTTCTCAAGGGATCTATCCTTAGTCCAGACCTATGGAACGTGCCTTACATTGGGCTACAGAGACTGGAGATGCCAGATGAGTCACGCTTGGTTGGCTATGCAGATGATATTGTGACTCTGCAACTTAGGCTAGGTATGCTAATGCGCCAAGTGAGCGACTGGATGACTGCTCCCGGGTTCAGTTTAGCACTGGAGAAAACTGAAGTGATCGTCTTGATAAAAAAGAGAATCCCTAGACTAAGAATGATCAGTACTGGGGACATACAAATCGAATCGAAATCAGTGGTGAAGTACCTGGGGCTACTGATCGACTCAAAGATGAGTTTCTCTGAGCAAATCAGGGCAACGGCTGAAAAGGCCGCTTTGGAAGTATCGGTTCTAAGTCAGTGCTACTGTACGGAGCAGAAATATGGGGCAACGCTCTCTGTAAGGAGGTATACCGAAAACGTTTACCACAGGTACAGAGAAGTGGAGCACTAAGGACTGCATCTTCATATCCGACAGTTTCTGACTCGACGGTGAGAGTTATTACAGGCGTGATACCTGTTGTCCGCCTTGCTAAGGATTGCCATGCTATTTACCTGCGTCAAAATGAGGACGCGAGGGAGAAGATTGTCCGCAAGGAGAGACAGTGCTCACTCAACGGTTGACAGTAGTCTTGGTTGAATTGTACGAAGGGAAGGTGAACTGCGCGCCTCATCCCAGATGTGAGACCGTGGCTAAATCGAAGGCATTGTGAGACTGACTTCTACCTGACCCAGCTTTTGGGTGGGGCATGGTGTTTTCGGTCTTACTTGCACAAGATTAGTAAGTCACGGTCCCCCGATTGTTGGTTTTGCCCAGGAGGGGAAGACATTGCCTGCCACACATTTTTTGCGTGCACAAAATCCACAGGGAGATAGGAGAGCTCACGTCGGATAATATAGTCGCGGTGATCCTCGAATCGGTTGACAAGCGGGACCAAGTGGCACATTATGTTCGGGCAGTCCTAAACGATAAAAGGGGCTCACAGCAGCCCGGGCGCTGGGGCTGGGGTATCGTTTGTCTGGCAATTCCTCTTCCCCTCTCCCCACCCACTAGAAGAGGGATCCCCCTGTTTGGAGGCGCCTCACGGTGTAACAAAGCGAGACCTGGCCCGAAGTAGGCTGGGTTCTCAAGTTGACAGGGAAGGTGTTTGGTGTCGCCTTCTTGTGAGCATGGAAGTCCTACACTCTGTGCGTAAATGGTATTCTTTTCCTAACCACAAAAAATCCGTATCACGGGTAGTTGTTATTGAATTGATAAATTTTCAATTGTCTATAATTTAACTGATTATAGCTCGATTTTTTCGTAATTTTCAGAAAACATGCGTTGTAGATCTGAAATTGTGGGTAAAATTTTTTAGTAAATTTAGAGGTCACTGTTCGATTTTATAGATGAAAAAATAAAATTCGTAAAATGTACTATTATTAACAAATTTGACCCAGTCTTGGCTTCTGAGGTACTTGCTGCAGTTGTACTTGTAAACGCCTACTTCCGTAATTTCATTCCAGATTTTTCTGTCCAAATATATCCAATCGCGAGAGGGAGAGACACAAATTTTTCGTTCATTTCCCCTCCCCCTGCGCCCTCTGAACTGAAGAATGTTAGTTTGAGACCTGTTTTGAAAAGTTTTCATTAAGAAGGTATAAAAATTTTTGAAGAGGGCATTCCCCTGTATGCAGAAATTCCCTTTAAAACCCTATAAAAATTATTTTATACTATAACTTTTAAGAAGTCACCACCAAATTTCATGTTTCTACCTTGAGTAGTTTGCGAGAAAACTTGCTGTGACACATGGATAGACGGACGGATGGACAGACAGGTCGCAATATTAGTAAGGTATTGCAAAAAAAACTATTTTATATTACCCTAAAAACAGAGTACGAAACTTCCTACACTGTTGATGATTTCTAGAGGAAACTTCTACATTTTCAAGATGTTTGAGAGAAAATATTGTGAATATCATCCCACAGACCAATCAAGAAGTTTCTGAAGTAACTAATGAGGAACTTCCGGCTAAATTACGGTGCTACTGTAGCACAATAGAAAAGAAAAGAATTTCTAATATGATGAGTACAAAATGTAAAAATACTGTGTGTGGTGAACACAAACGTGATGGTTCCTGCAAATGTCTCTGAATATTATTTTTATCAGTATTTTTTGTTTTTTGAAACTAATTTTTTTATAAGTTATTGGTTAGTAAGAAAATAGGCTATAAATGCTGCCAACTTTTAAAAATTCCTACTTATGAGCGGAAGGTTTCTAATTTTTATAACTTACGATAAAGATTTATTAAATCCGACAATTTACTTGTAATAATAATTCACATTTTTGTTTTACTTTATTTAATGATAATGTTATATTTCATTGAAGGTATAAAAATAAAGAATAAATACTTGCTTCCCTTAAAAAAAATACTTTTAAAATTGTCCGCCTCTCAAGCGTATGTTTATCTTCTCAGTACCAAAAAATAATGTTATCTTTCTAGGGTTGAACCAACCCCAATCGAATGGTATCTTGCGAAACCAGGTAAATGAAATTCATTCCACTGCTATGAATAGATTTCATTCATCTTTATTATGTTCTATAGATGCTACGTTTGATCGTATTAATTTGCATTTTATATAAAGCGAAACTTTTGTTTTGCGGATTCTAATAATTCCCCACTTCATTCAAGCTGCGGAGTATTTGGATTAAGATTAATTGTTAAATATTGATAATCTTCAAATAGATCTCTCGATTAATAAGTTTTTGTAATGATTTAACCATAGCCAAAATTAAATTGCTGTAATAATGAAATCCAGACCTTTCTAGATTAAGTAAAGCTCCGTTTTCTTATTACTTTTAGAATGGTAATACCGACATTCTATTGAATTCTTAAATCGCCGTAGCGCCCGACAGGCACGTACAATCCGAATTTTATCCAATTTTTTTTAGATATTTACATAATCGATTCCCGAAACTTCAGCCTAAATTAAATCAGCATCAGAATTTGGAAAGCAAGTGTCTGTCATTGGTCATTTTTTGCACCATTTGCATTTTTTAAAATGCGCGGCCGTCCAAGGTACTAATCTAATTACAGGAGCATTCAGGACATATTGTTTGAATAAATGCATTGCATCCGTAACATATGACGCAAAACCCATTCAGCATTGAAAATGCATATGGAGCAACTTGGCAAAGTTTCTTTTGGTTTTGCCATCTTTGCCGATGGACATCGTTGGCCTCTAAGCAGTGAGTTGCGAATAGGGAATCGATCACCCTTGAGGACCGCATCAACACATCGATCCCCTTTAGAGATGGTTGAATGGGCGAAAAAGTTGCTAATTAAAAATGCACATCGTTAATGGCTAATTTACTGGATTTATATTTATAAATATTCATGAAATTTACTGACTTTATGCGGTGTGGCATTTTAAGTGATCCCGCCGCGACTAGTGCTCATGCTGTGACGGATACATAAGAGAACGCGTTTTATTGCACTCTTCTATTATATCTTGGTGGAAAAATGTGCTAATATGGCGGCAAACTAAACAATCATTTAGAAAAATTGACTCCGTGAAAGGTAAATTTTAGCGATATTTATTACGGACGCAATATCGGTCTGCTTAATTAGTTACCTTTGATGTGAAACGTAAGTTCCGCAAAATTTTCTATTTGGAAATAATTGAAATAAATTAAACAATTATGAGCATCGCTTTCAGCAGGGGATGAACGTTTCCATTGGAAATCAAGCTTTGATGAAAGTAAAGGAATTAAATAAACTTCCATTTAGTTTTTTTTTGCTACACTTATGTTCTCCGTCCGCAACTCGCTCTCCAGAAACCATTATTTTTACCTTTGAAACGCACGCCTACAAATTATGCATATCAGAGGCACGTTTCGTTTATCTTTTAAAAAGATTTAGTGGATCTTTTCATCGAGGAATTTACCCCTTTTAATTATTGGATGTCACTCCGTTCGCCACTATGATCGTAGACAGATGTATCTCTTCTTCAAGCAAAAGCATCTGGCCCACGCGTATCAGTGAAAGCAACGGAGAAAGCATCACTAATTGCCTCGGAACCACGTGACACTCTCTAATAATAGGGTAGTAAACGGGACCACATGGCTCTCTACTGAGTAGCCGATTACATCAGAATCAGTAACTACATGCTACATAAATTACCCTTTTGGACCCCACTCCAGAAATCTGGCGCGGTTCCTTTGCTCACTCAAATTTGCCTCTTTAGCGATGCACTCATTTGTAAGGAACTCAATAACATTTATGTAGATATCATAGGATCGTGGCAGCTCGTATTGGCGGCGCAAACTCCTTTGCATCAAGATGAGAGGATCGGCGCACACTTGAAGGATTAATTACACTTTGTAAATGCCGATCAGAGACCACTTAAGGACAGTTTATCAATTTCGAGTGGCGCCAAGATAATCATGACAGCCTAACATTTCTTCGGTTAGAATGATATGAAATATGGACGAAAGGCGCAAAGAAATCTTCTTTCACTTTCTCCTAGGGACTGTCTGTGTAGGACAAAGTGAAACATGCACTTGAAAGCAATTTGCGTTTGCAGGTGATTAGACTAATCGCGATTTGTTGGATTAGAAAGCAGATAAGATTGTTGGACCTAAGCTGCAAAAGTATCAGTTACAGAGCTGAACTTTGGATTTTTTTTTCAGTTTATGCTTACATTACCTTGCCCATTCACTCTCCTCTTTTCGATGTCAGGTATTTAAATGCAGAATCAGAACCGTTTTTTAGCGTTCGATCTGTTTCTCCACCAAATTTATTTGCATAATATTAGACTCAAATCAAAAGTAAACAAAACTTGGAAGAGATCAATTAAGGTTCCCAACACTGTTGCTGCAAATATTTCGCCCATTTAATTCATTGAAATTTTGTTTGGCAAATATGTACAACATACATATTTATACATGTGTATACATACTCGTATATACATAAATATATATATATATATATATATATATATATATATATATATATATATATATATATATATATATATATATATATATATATATATATATATATATAGTGATGGAAAAAATAATAGAAACAAGGTTGTTGCTTGGTATTGATTAATGAAATTAAATTTATTCGAAGGCAGAAATATACAGGGGTGGAAAAATCATTAGAAACGATGAAATTAATGTGATGAAAACGTGTGAATAAATAAGTAATTTAAAAAACAAGTTGAGTAAGCAGGAGAGTGCTCCTACCAGAAGGTCTTTGTAATCATCTTAGGGTTAGAAGCAAGTTTTCTAATGGCGTGAATCGATAACTTGAATTATTCATCCAATACTTAGATATGAAATCGTTCAAATTTATACAAAAGATGCACAGTTTCTTTCATAAGCACAGTGCAGCCGCCATTTTAATCTAGCTTACATGAATTTTGTAAATGCTCCGCCGATTGAACATGTTCAAGTTAAACACTATTCCTTAAATTTTCATGAAAATTGAAAGAAAATAAAAGTACCTAAGTCAATTTTAAATATATATAGGGTTTTCCAATAAGAGGTGTTATTTTGAATAGATCTTCTGATTTAACACCTTGCGACTTCTTCCTTTGGAGCCACATGATAGAGAAGACCTATGCCAATAGCCCAGCGTCGATTCAAGATCTCAAAGATGAAATTCGTGAGGCTATCGAGGACATAGGGCAACCACTTTGCGATTTGGTTATGGAAAATTTCATGAAGAGGATATGGTCCTGTAAGCGTGTCGTAGTGTTTATTTGCTCAATGTTAATTTGTGCTATTAACGGCATATCTTCTTCTTTAAAATGAAAAAAAACATTCGATCATTTGTATTAAAAATGGCATTTTTCTTTTAATATCAATATAACACCTCTTATTGGAAAACCCTACATCAACCATAAACACGTGTTATTGTTGGTGTAATTCCATATAATTGAAATGGCTATAACTCACTTGATTATGATTCGATCTCAATTAAGTTATGTGAACATATATATCTTATATTAGGCTATATAATAACGAAATTTCAACGTTTTGATTTTATTGGCAAAAATGTAAATTCTACAAATTATACTATTATTAACAAAGTTGAGTGAATTTCGATTCCTAAGGTATTTGTTGCCCTTGTACTCATAAAGGTCCACGTTCGTGATAATTTTCAGATTTTTCGGCTGAAAGGTGTCCAACCGCGAGGGGGGGGGGACACAAATTTTGGGTACATTTTGCCTTCCCCTGGACCCCCTAATTCATAAAATGATTTTTCGATTTCAGATTCTAAAAGTTCTAATCAAGACCTTTCATTTGATACCCCACTCGACTACCTTTGATGAGAAAAAATGTTTAAGGGCCAATTCGTTATTAGGGGGGACCCGCCTTAAACATTTTTTAAATTTTTGTTAAGGCCTTAACTTTTGAGAGACTATCACTTTTGACCTTTTCACAAAGTTTGAGCATTCTAGCTTCTATAGTTTCTGAGAAAATCAGCTGTGACGCACGGACAGACGGTCAAACGGACGGACGGACAGACGGACAGACAGGTCGCGAAACTAGTAGGTCTTTGTGAAAAAATTTTTTACAAAGACCTAAAAAACATTGCTTCTAACTCAAATCAACACAGTTGAAAAATTAATCCGAAAAATTCAGATAATTTTACTTTCGCGATAAATTAGCAGCGGTTAATATTTTGTCGATTAAAATATATTCCAATAAAAAACAAAAATGGGAAAAAGGAAAAGCTGCACACCAGCCCTTACGAAGTTAATTGTCCATAAGTACTTCCTGGAGAAGGCTTCAATAAGTACCATCGCACAGGACCTCATGTGTTCGAAAAAGATGGTATACGATGCAATTCAAATTTTCGCTGACACAGACAGCGTGAAAAACCGTCAATGGAAACAAAAAGCGCGAGAAAAACAACTGATAGTGAGGATAGGCTTACTGGCCGTTAAAATAAGGCGAATTCTTTTCTCACAAGTAACAACATTCTGTCTGCTGTATTGGATCAACTAAGCGTCCAAATTACATCTAGAACAGTCAAAAATAGATTATTGGAAATAGGCATTCGTGTCTGTATTGCAAGCTGAATGTCACATGTGTCGAAAAGAAATTTGAAACTCCGATTATAATTCGCCAGAGAAAATAGAAAAAATTCACTGCATTCTGGGAAATGGTACTATGGAGCCATGAACAAAATTAATGCGTTTGGATATCATGTAAGGCGACCCAAAAACAAAGAGCTCGATCCAAGGTACACCATTAAATCAATCAGGCATGGAGGTGGAAACGTGATGGCATGAGGAGCCTTTTCCTGGCACGGTGGTGGTCCTCTTGGGCAGATCGATGGTCAAATGGATTAGCATGTCTATTAAATCATATTCGCTAATATTATAGAGTCTGTAGTCTGTGTGGTCTAGTGGTAAGAGCATGTACGCATAAGCCGAAGGTTCAAGGTTCAAATCTCGTTGGGAGCAGCGTGATTTAGTTCAGGGGATTTTTCGGACAGACTACGAGTGTTCACTCAGTGGTTATATGTACTGATTTAATCAGATCATATCATAGCTGAGCAGGCACACGGGAGCATGGTACTTGACCAAACCAACTTCCGAAAAAATCAATGCGGTCATGAAAATGAGATACTCTAACTATCTCTAAGCGAAGGCCCGAGAGGGGCTGTAGTGCTACAAAAAAGAAGAATATTATAGAGTCATCCGCTTTTGATTGTATGCCGATTTCCTATATTTTCCAGAAGGCAACGGTCCTAAACACACTTCACGCCTTGTGAAGTGTTGGTTTAAGGAAGAACAGTAAACCCCCTGAACTGAGAGCTTATGTGGAATTCTGCTGAATTATTCAGTAAAATAGAGCAAGCTCGGAGAAGCATCCCACTAAAATAATGCCTGGACTTAATAGTTTCTTTCCCAAAACGCTGCTCAGCCGTTATTGCTAATAAGGGCTACCCGATAAAATACTAGTTTTTTTTCCAAAATAGAGAATTTTATACACAAAAATATTATAATGTATTGCAAATTTCCAACGTAAAAGTTTTATATAGAATATAAAAAAAATTAAAAAACAAGAATTTTTTTTTACCGATTTTAGCTGGGAAAAAAATAATAGAAGCAAAACCAAAATGTGTTTTTATTTTAGAAAGTAGTGAGATTACTGTTAGAATGTATTATATTTGTAGTTGATCCTTTGTATTTTATTCTGCTGCACACTTTTGTTCCATATAATGGACCAACTTGGTCCACGTTCCAGCAGGAATGGAGTACAACGCAGCTTCAAACTTTGACAACAATTGTTACTTGCTTGTGGCTCTACAGCCCCCTATATTGCACTTCAGAATTTCTCATAGGCGTTGTAATGAATTATTCGACGCCGCTGGCGACAACTACCAATACACCTTGCTGCCATATGACTTTCCATCTCGTGTTCGTTGTGACGGCTTCCCATCCCACGTCAGTTTTGTCGTGGGATGGGAACTGAGATAGATGACACAAGACAATACATGATAAACCGCAAGGTGACCCCAGAATGCAATTAGTAAGTTAATAAATAACGCGAAGTGTTTTAGTGACGTGAAAAAAACAAAGCAGTTGGGCTTGAAGTCTCACTGGTGATTGCATTCTGAAGAGCTTGAACATTGTCTTGCTGTTGTCGATCGTCACCTTCAACTGGGCGTAATTATCCTTGTTAAATTTAGACGATACAACACTTGCCTCAGCCTCATGACTAACTGAACGGCAGCCTCTAAGATCCAGCAATTAATTGAGCAGCGACAGACAGTAAACACACTCGTCGAGAACGCTTGGCCAACGATCTTCATCATCATAACCATCATCAACATCAACATTAACATCACATCAGCATCTCTCAATCGTCTTCATTTGACGAATGACGCATCGCGCAATATCATCCAAGGAGAGGCTCATGCAGTGAAGCGTTTTAAGGCAAGGGATCATCAGGTTTGCATGAATACTTTAAACTATTCTGTATTTTGTTATAAGTGTGATAGCGGTCGACTGGCGCCTGTACGGCTGTACTTAAAAACAATATTAGGCTAATGAGGCACCCTGAAGGAGCATTTCACGTTGTACTTTCAATTGATGTATTCAGAATAGTGACGTATAATTCCACACGACCTACAAAAATTTGGAACGGAAAGTAAGTTCCTTATTAATCCACTCATCAGAAAATTGAAAAGTAAATATAAAATAGTATGAAAAATCTAAACGCGAATTTCGGAAACAATTAACACAACATTTGATCTAGTTTCGGAAATTGTAATTTATGATACGTGTTTATGAAGACTAAAACTTGGTCCTTTTTACGTCAATTGATATGAAATGGATAGGAAGTTTGTTTATTAGAGATAGTTCTGTGCAGAATCAATTTTCTTAAGTCATTTTTTTTAAGGCGCCTGTATCTCGATTTGCTTATGAAATTTCAAAAATCAGCAAAATTATATACTTATACATATATGCAAACATTAAGAGTAAAACATAGAAAATAATGTAAAAAGGAATAAATTAGCAATACTTAGGTAAAAATCATTATGATCATGAATTGTTTTAATAATCACTGATAAGGCAAGGCCTCCGTGTTCAAGCTCTCAAATTTATAGTATCAAAAGGGACTCGCCAGTTAGCTATAGTTTTACGCAGAAAGGTGTTAAATTAATCAAAAATCAAAAATATCCCTACCTGTTTAGTTCTGTATCAACTGATATGTAATAACTCGCCCCGGCTACGCGTGTTTAATATTAAATTAATTGTATTAATTTTATTCCTCAATGATTCTTATCCCTACCTTGTTTCAAAGTTTATCGAAGTTAAATTCACTTTAATTGAAGCTGATGGATAGTATGTATATAAGGATGATCCGCAAGTAACACCCGTCAGACACACAAATAGCCTAAGTACATATATTTTTGCCAACCTGTTTGAGATTTTTTCCAGGCATTCAAGAAGCCAAAACCTTTTAAAATACTGAATTTCGCAGGTAAAATAATATTTATAAATAAATGCTTAGATAACGGTAGCCCTAAGCCCGCTTGAAAAAAAAACCCATAAAAACTCTCTTACAATCAATCAATTTTCCCTTTACCATTGATTAATTTTCCTAAACCATGTCTTCCCAGTGTAGAACTAAAATCCTTTTGAATTTATATTACCATTTCCAATCCTTTGAGTACCTTCCCAGGCAGAAGAATAAATCTTCACAGGATATTTATTAGTCCTTCGCATATTTCTTTTTCCCTGTAACTTCAATTGACGTAAAATATCGTCATGCATCCTTATGCCTTAGCATAAGCCAATACTATCAAGTCGCACTGTAATTAGTAACGTCACAATTAGTATGAGAACAGTAATACGTAGACAGAAAACACATTTAACATATATGTAATTTACCAAATGTGTTCCTTGTACTCATCCATAGACTTACGCATTTTTCTTATCCCTTATTTCCTAATTGTTGTTCTTCATTCTTATCCATTTATTTTCCCTGTTAGAATACGTCGATTCGATTTAAACATGTTGGTAGAAATTTATCAAATCAATAATTTTGTTATGCAGAAAATCTGTTTTTTTGAAATCGTTTATTATTTAGTAATAAGTTACTCGTATTGTTGGCAAAAGTAGGAATTGAATCAATAAATAACATGAATTGCTAAAATAACAACGACTTTCCTTTCCAGTGGTCCTTCTTTTCCAGAGGCAGTGAGACTGCAGGGTAAGTATGCCGGGGAGAGGGTAGGGTTAGAAAAAATCCGCTGAGGTCGGTTTCGCGTCGCGTGCGGTACGCGGTACCTTTGTTGCATTGCCTGGCTGAAATACGTAATTGAGCGTAATCCGTTTTAAGACCCGCGACCAAAATCCTCTCCGATCTAGCTGGCCGACAAGCAGCCACCGCGAAAATGGATTACGGTGCACGGACTGGTTGACCGGTTGGTACCATTTGTTGGCACGACTCAGACTTCACGTCTAGAACCGATGAGAGGTCGGTTGCGACTTCGTTCGTGAGTTTAGACGGAAAATCATTACAGCGTTCTATGGGATTAAGATCGGGAGATTGTGATGGCCACTAAATCTCTACTATTTTATTACGCCTAAGCCACTCTTTCACATTATCCAATTAAATAGACCAACCCCAACCCCAAAAGCACATCCTGACCATAACGTTACCTCCACTATGTTTAATTGCTTTCTTAGTGTATTTGGATTCAAATTCAGCGTTCTTTGATCGTCTGACGTAAATTTTTCCATCAGAACGGAACTAATCAATCTTGGTTTCATCTGAGCACAGGATGTTGCACCAATTTTCACGGTGGAAGTGTTTGTGCGCGTAATTTAATATTTTTTAATATTTGGTTTAGCCTAAGAGTTTTGCTTCTCTCAATCGGGATCTTATGGTACGACTCGTGATCGTCAAGTTACTTACTAAGCCCATTTGAAAAGGCAAATGAATTTATTTGTTGCAGTTACGCACCAATAATGTGTTGGTTTTCGTTTTCTTCCCCTAGTTTCCGGTGTGGGGCAAAAAAGGATAGGTGCTTACAAATTTTCTATGAATACTTGATAATTTTGGACATCTCATCCATTGTTTTTCCGTCTTTTCGCAGGTTTCTAAATCAACTTGCAATCAGTATTCGCAAAATGAACTCCACGACTCACTTTAACACGGTTTCCACTATGTCATTTAATTTAATTCCCTAAATTAATACTGATAGTACACAAAATGCTTCTATAAGAACATTTTACAAGAATAAGATTGTAATGAATTTCGAAATGTCCGTGTAGGACACGGGTGCCGATGGTCTGGCACAAGTGTCAGCGAGCTAAAACAACACCGAGCTCAGCTAACTAGCTTCGCTTAACGACCGCGTACGCGTGGTTGACGACTAGCATTTGCGGCATCATATGAGGCGGGTTCTTGTCGAGCCACGAATCTACACTACAAAATACTTATCACGCGTACTCTACTCTACAAGACACACCGATCAATTTTTATTGTCTTTAGAAAAGTTCTATTAGGTGTCAATTAATCTACTCTACAGAAATTCAATATTGTTTTGCATCGTTAAAGTTAGCGGACACGGAGGCTTGAGACAAACGCAAACATAACACAAAAAGCAACCGTTACTTTCACCGAAGAAGGTCGTTGCATTACAAGGGGAATGTCAAACCTAAAGATGTTAAAGTGGCTGAAGTGAACCACTCATCTCTGCCAAAAGGATGGAAACTTGACGGATGCAGTTTACTTTACACTAGTAAAACAACAAACTAAGCAGTTTCGACGGGGTGACCACCTTAGCTCTTCAGGAGTAGCCACTCCTGATCACCACGGGGCTGCTCGACTGCTTATGTTTATTACAGGGCAGTCTCTTGGATGCCGACCCAGGCATGGAGAGACTGAAGGATTTCGCTCTACACTAGTGAAGGAACAATTGTTTCCGCAGTGGAGAGATGGTTGTTATAATTTTAGGCCCCTCTCCTTGAATACAAGTCCCTGTCTTCTACGAAAATATGCTAATAAAAACCGCTAACCAATCATAAAAACAAATCGGGTGTCGGTCAGGACTAATTGATGATGCGGATTTTATCACTGCCGGTCATCAGATTAGCTCCCAGCAAAAACTGACGCAATTCCAAGCAATGTATTTGAAAACCCCTGGCACCATCAGTTTGTTCAAAATTAGAACTGTCCGACTTCAAACTGTATAAAAATGTGCAAACCTTTCTTTTGGTAACATTAAGGGACGCACTACTCTATAGCATCATCGGCATGTTCAGGCGACTGAGCCACCACGAACGAAGAACTCCAGAAGATGCTATAGACCTTATTATACCGAAGACAAGACAAACAACACCAAAAGAGAGTTTATCGGTGACTCTATCTTTACTTTATGGAACCCTCCAAAGTATGCTACGTTAATATCAAATGGTGAGGGCGACAATAAAAATTGAATCGGTTCATCTGCCGACAGCAAAATTAAAATGTGAGAACTCGAAGGAGAGTGGTGTTGTTTCCCCTTCGGGCCCCACGTTGGGCGCCATTGTAATGAATTTCGAAATGTCCGTGTAGGACACGGGTGCCGATGGTCTGGCACAAGTGTCAGTGAGCCAAAACAACACCGAGCTCAGCTAACTAGCTTCGCTTAACGACCGCGTACGCGTGCTTGACGACTAGCATTTGCGGCATCATATGAGGCGGGTTCTTGTCGAGCCACGAAGCTACACTACAAAATACTTATCACGCGTACTCTACTCTACAAGACGCACCGATCAATTTTTATTGTCTTTAGAAAAGTTCTATAAGGTGTCAATTGATCTACTCTACAGAAATTCAATATTGTTTTGCATCGTTAAAGTTAACGGACACGGAGGCTTGAGACAAACGCAAACATTACACAAAAAGCAACCGTTACTTTCACCGAAGAAGGTCGTTGCATTACAAGGGGAATGTCAAACCTAAAGATGTTAAAGTGGCTGAAGTGAACCACTCATCTCTGCCAAAAGGATGGAAGCTTGACGGATGCAGTTTACTTTACACTAGTAAAACAACAAACTAAGCAGTTTCGACGGGGTGACCACCTTAGCTCTTCAGGAGCAGCCACTCCTGATCACCACGGGGCTGCTCGACTGCTTATGTTTATTACAGGGCAGTCTCTTGGATGCCGACCCAGGCATGGAGAGACTGAAGGATTTCGCTCTACACTAGTGAAGAAACAATTGTTTCCGCAGTGGAGAGATGGTTGTTATAATTTTAGGCCCCTCTCCTTGAATACAAGTCCCTGTCTTCTACGAAAATATGCTAATAAAAACCGCTAACCAATCATAAAAACAAATCGGGTGTCGGTCAGGACTAATTGATGATGCGGATTTTATCACTGCCGGTCATCAGATTAGCTCCCAGCAAAAACTGACGCAATTCCAAGCAATGTATTTGAAAACCCTTGGCACCATCAGTTTGTTCAAAATTAGAACTGTCCGACTTCAAACTGTATAAAAATGTGCAAACCTTTCTTTTGGTAACATTAAGGGACGCACTACTCTATAGCATCATCGGCATGTTCAGGTGACTGAGCCACCACGAACGAAGAACTCCAGAAGATGCTATAGACCTTATTATACCGAAGACAAGACAAACAACACCAAAAGAGAGTTTATCGGTGACTCTATCTTTACTTTATGGAACCCTCCAAAGTATGCTACGTTAATATCAAATGGTGAGGGCGACAATAAAAATTGAATCGGTTCATCTGCCGACAGCAAAATTAAAATGTGAGAACTCGAAGGAGAGTGGTATTGTTTCCCCTTCGGGCCCCACGTTGGGCGCCATTGTAATGAATTTTGAAATGTCCGTGTAGGACACGGGTGCCGATGGTCTGGCACAAGTGTCAGCGAGCCAAAACAACACCGAGCTCAGCTAACTAGCTTCGCTTAACGACCGCGTACGCGTGCTTGACGACTAGCATTTGCGGCATCATATGAGGCGGGTTCTTGTCGAGCCACGAAGCTACACTACAAAATACTTATCACGCGTACTCTACCCTACAAGACGCACCGATCAATTTTTATTGTCTTTAGAAAAGTTCTATTAGGTGTCAATTAATCTACTCTACAGAAATTCAATATTGTTTTGCATCGTTAAAGTTAGCGGACACGGAGGCTTGAGACAAACGCAAACATAACACAAAAAGCAACCGTTACTTTCACCGAAGAAGGTCGTTGCATTACAAGGGGAATGTCAAACCTAAAGATGTTAAAGTGGCTGAAGTGAACCACTCATCTCTGCCAAAAGGATGGAAACTTGACGGATGCAGTTTACTTTACACTAGTAAAACAACAAACTAAGCAGTTTCGACGGGGTGACCACCTTATCTCTTCAGAAGCAGCCACTCCTGATCACCACGGGGCTGCTCGACTGCTTATGTTTATTACAAGATGAACTATACATAGAAGCTTTCAGTGTATACTGAACCTCGTTTATTTCTAGTATTTTTTCAGCCTGAACTAACATCTCATTCGCAGTTTTTACCATTCGAGACATTTAAAATTTGATAAGAGCAAACTGCTAACTTTGCCGTAGGCGGTCTTAAGCCCGGTCGAGAAAGGAGGAAGGGCTCCCATTGTTTCCCCAACCCACAGCTTACGTGACTCCTCATCGTAAGCACCACGAACACAATGTAGTAAATGGTCTCGATGTCACACATTGGGCTTACTGGTTCCCCAATGATGCGGCACAAAATGCCGAGAACTGCCAATAACTGCAAATACACCTGCAGTTCTGCTACTAAATTCTACTCACACCTCTTTTTTGGTGACGTAAGAGAGTGAAGACAAGTCTTCCCACACCTAATAACTGAAACGGAAGTAATACTCATGCCACCGGAATGAAAGTTGGGCGACGGGCTAACTTCCCGTTCTAGGAAAACCCTACATTGTTTCGAAACTTGCAAAAGAGCCTTGGAATGAATTAGATCTACGGCTATGACCTCGCAACCAAAAGTAGGACTATGGCATTGGATCCTAGAATGTCAGATCACTCAACGTACCTGGCGCTGTCAAGAACCTTTTACAACAGGCCAGTCAATATAAATTAAACATACTGGCAATCCAGGAAATGAAATGGACTGCAAGCAAGAGTTCAGAAAGGCCTTTAATGTGGATAGGGAGCTCATACCACACGTTATCGATTTTGAGGCACCCAATTAACGATTGTGTGTGAACCGTATACAAGTAAAATTCTTGGAAATCCGGCTTATAAACGAACACGCTCCGACTGAAGGAAAGGACTAAGAAATTAAGGAAACGTTCTACAATCACTTGGAAAGACTAGTCAACTGATTGCCTACAAATGATACAAAAACAACTCTAGGTGATTTCAACGCTAAGGATGCCAATGAAGTATATTATTGGGGCACGATTGGAGGATATAGCCTCCACGATGAAAAAAATGGCAACGGTATGTGCCTGATTGACTTTGCATGCAGCAGAAATCTAGTCATACGTTCGACTTGCTTCACTCATTGACGCATACATAAAATGACTTGGGTATCACCAGATGGCAACACACAAAGCCAGATTGACCATATTCTGATCCAACAACGTTGGGCCTCGACCATACTTGACGCCCGTTCATAATGGGAGCTAATTGTAACTTGGATCATTACTTGATCAAGCTAACATATCAATGTCATATCATCTTGTTTCTTCTTCTTCGTAGCACTGCAGCCCTTCTTGTGCCGTCGCTTCCTGCAACAAGCACCTCCAACTCTCTCGGTCTATTGACCAAGTCCTCCAATTTCAAAATCCGAGCAGCAATTAACAGTCTTCACCGACCTAGTCAGACCAGCGTTTCCTCGGTTTCCCCACTGGTCTCCGGCCTTCATTCTCCCAACGAATACCACGTTGTCCATACGATTTATGTGTCCAGCCCATTGCAGCTTCCGCAGTCTTACAATCGTTAAGACCTCTCCGACTAGTCAAAAATTTCATACAGCTCATGGTTGTATCGAATTCGCTATTGGTCCCTATCTAGCTTGGCTCCGATTATCCACCTCAGGACTCGTCGCTCAAAGGCGTTCAATTTATTTGCGGATTCTTGGGTTAGGGTCCATGTTTCACATCCATAGCATGATGCAGGTCTTATCACAAGATTTCTATACTTGGAGCTTTGTTTTCCTATGTATGCAGCTGTTCCTCAAAATAATCAATGCTGAAAAAAATATTTTATTTGCGAGCTGTACTCTGCGGCATATTTCGTCTCTTTCATTACTGGTTCCCTTTATTTTGTCACCTAAATACACAAATTCGCTCACATTTTCGATACTGTATTCCTTGACTGCATCATGAGCTTCGTTTTATTTTCATTGATTTGTAGCCCTACTAGTTTGCTTCGCTGTCGAGTTTCAGGAAGAGTTCTTTGGCAGTTGTTAATGACCGTGACAAAATGTTAATGTCATCCGCATAGGCTACTACTTGGCTCAATTTGTACAGCAATGTACCTCGTGTATTGACGGTAGCTTCTTTATGACATATTCTAAAGCCAAATTGAATAGCAATGGGGCCAACGCATCTCCCTACCACAAAAAAAACAAGTTGGGTAGACAGACCTATGCTCATGTCAGAAGGGTTTTGTACTCAACTTACAAAATGCAGTAACCAGTAACGAATCTCCCTTGAGAATTATTTCAGATTTTTTAAGATCACGGGTGTCCATTCGCGAGGGAGGAAACACATTTTTCATGTATCTTAGAACGGTTACAAAGCCCTTTTGCTAGGAGCTCTCTCCTGCCTCTTCGACTTGTTTCAATTGTATGTACTCATCTTCATGATACCTATCATTCCTGAAATTTTCATGCAAATCCTAGCAAAGCTGTAGTGTCTAAGTCGGTAAAAAGCGCATATGGCTCCATAGCCATATGTTTCCATAGTAAAACAGGGCATATTGTTCCATAGTAATGCAGGAAAATTCAAATCGCTATAACTTCGTTAAATACTATTCGATCTTTATGAAACTTTCAGAATTGAATTTTAGGGTACCGTCTAGATTTTATTCAAGATAACATAAAATCGATAAATCCTACTATTACTAACAAAGTTGAGTGAATTTCGATTTCTCATGTATTTGTTGTTGTTGTACTCACAAAGGCCTACATCCATGATTTTTTTCAGATTTTTCGGATAGAAGGTGTCCAATCGCGAGGGGGGGGGTACGCGAAAAGTTCGTACATTTCCCCTTCCTCTGCCCCTCTCGGTACTCATAAGGCAATTTTAAGACTTGTTTTGAAAAGATCTCGTTGAGACCTTTCCAATGACACCCTACTCGACTACCAATGGTGAAATTTTTTTTTTTGGGGGGTCACTTCCCTATATGGGGAGACCCCCTTAAACCCCTTGGAAAAATTTTTCCGCCATTGAACTTTCAAGAAGTCAACACTTCTGACCTTTCCACAAAGTTTCATGGCTGTAGCTTCTATAGTTTCGGAGAAAAAGTGCTGTGACATACAGACGGACGGATGGACGGACGGACGGACGGACGGACGGACGGACAGACGGACAGACGGACGGACAGACGGACAGACGGACACAGGTCGTGATTGCAATAGGGTTTTGTATTTTAGTACAAAACCCTAAAAAACGCATCTCCCTGCTTTAGCCCGATATTTGTTTCAAAGGTATCGGTGAGATGGTTGTTGATGCAGACTTGGGAGGTCGTTGACGTCATTATGATTTTGGTATGACGGACTAATTTGGTTGGGATACCAAAGCAAAGCATTATCTGATACAGTACGTTACGATCAATACTGTCGTATGCTTGCTTAAAGTCAACGAAAATGAACAATTGGTCTATTATCGATCTACCTGGTCTAAAACCACCTTGATACTCCCCAATAATATTGTTGGCGTATGATTCGATTTTATTTTCTAAGATTTTTGAAAATATTATGAAAGCCATACAAAGTAGTGATATACCTCTATAATTTGCGCACTGTAGGTTGTCACCTTTTTTGTGGAAAGGGAATATAATTGATTGGCTCCACTCATGCGGCATATGTTCTTGTTGCCAAATGTGCTGGATGACTTTGTGAATAGCTTTATGAACACTTTTGCCACCATATTTGATGAGTTCCACTGGAGTCTCATAGATGCCTGGCGCTTTATTATTTTTGTGGGCTTTGATGAGGGAACAAACTTCATCCTGAGTTGAGATCTCCACAGACATCTATAGGTTTCGATGTTCTGGAGCTGTGCAGAGAATTAAGGAGGTTCTTGAAATATCAATGTCATTTGTCAAAGGCATTTTCAATGAAGACCAGCCCGCTTCAAAAATTCTACATCGAAAGGCTCCAAACGGGGTCTGTGGCGAAAAATTTTACGGAAACCCTCGACAAATAGAGATCCAACTCATAGTTAGTTAGATTTCTGTCATTAGGAACCATTGAGCAAGCTTTGCCATCATCAGAAGGAGGACATTGCTTCTAGTACTCTCGATTAAGCAGCTTATGTTGAAACTTTCCCCAGTCTGTTTTATTGAATTTATTGAAATTCAACCGATAATTTTCATGTTGAACTGGAATGAGGAAGAGGTCCTCCGTTCGATATCTTATTTCCATTACGATTGCGTTATGGTCGCTATCATAAGGGAGCACCTGTAGTTTTCGTTGAGGACTGTTAAAGCTAAATTCAAGTCTTGCGTCAGCAATGCAGAGGTCCAAATATGAACTTGCCCTAGGGTATGTTGCGAACTCCGACCCATACAGATTACACCTGTATTCAATTTCGTTCTCCGTTATCCACAATTTCAGGAGTACACTTCTTGGTTTATTGGTGGCGTTCAGCCATGATATATGCTTGACGTTCAGGCCATCAGCAAGAATATACGAGTAATAACTATGCAGTCTGTTTAATTCGAGTATTTCAAGCAAGGAATTAAACTCCTCCTTGAACTTGAGAACATTTCGACCAGTTGCATAGGCAGAGATAACGAAGAGGTTATCCTCACCTGGCAGTGAGATTTTGATAACGGACACTTCAAGAGATTCCAAGCTTTTGAATTCGATTTTTTCAATATTTTGGAAATAATATGGTCTTCTCGCCAATATCCCGATGCCAACTCCCTCATCACGGTTTACCCGATCGTTTCTGATGAATTCAAAATCCTGGAATGTCATGGAGTGCCATGAGTTGAGGTGGGTTTCAGTAAGAAGCATAATTTCAGGCTTTTGCGTGACAAGAAACTCCAAGAGACAGTTGATCGAGATGTGCCGAATCTTATCCATGGGAATGTGACTGGATGACAACTTATTTTGAGGCATTTGAAAGCGCTAAACGCTGCAAAACAAAGTTAATTTTTGAATCCTGTTTATCAGTTCTATCCGTTAAAGAATTTAATTGCTGATAAATTTTGAGAAGCAGCTCATTATTGTCCCTTACATTATTTATTTTATTTACATTGCCTGCTGGTCCTCTAGCAGCAAGTACAAATGACACACCGGGCTTGACGAAGTTGGAAGGTATCACACTGCGGTGTACTTGACTTTGTTTTGGAGTAAATTTTACCTTTGCATCTTGGTACCAAGGGCGTCCTCGATATGATACTGGATGACCCAAGACACCGCACTTCACACAATATAATTTTTCTTTTGGCTCCGTCTGAGCCAATTCGCACTCGCCGGGAACATGGACATCTTTGCACTTTACACATCTAAATTTCATGGCACAATTGGCAGCCGAATGCCCGAGCCTTTGGCACCTGGTAGACCTCGCTTTTCTGGAAATCTGGACTAAGTAAAAAGGCAAGTTTTTACGTTCGACAATCAATCTCCTTGTCGCAAAGTCTTTAACAGTAATAGATTCTATTTCTGGTGCAACTTCTTGAAACACCTGAAGGAGATCAACTGTGTCCTTTCCGCAGTCCAGACCCTTCAATAAAAAGGTCTGGTTTTTTTCGCTTTTGGAGGTGTATGTAAAATGCGGAACCTCTCCAGAATTCAACGCACTTTTTGCTGCCTGAAAATCAAACAATGACTTAGTTCTGATTGTCAGTTTATCGGCATTGACTCTCTTGATCTCAAAATCATTTAATTTATTTCCAGCTGCCAAAAGCCGAACCATATCTTTGCCTGTTTGCCCAAATACATTGATTGGTGGGACTTTTCCTTTCTTTTGATTAACATTGACAGACGAACCAGCAGCAATCTTTTGCTTTTCTCCCTATTTTGAATTTTTAAATACTCGATAAATCCATTATCAGCTTTTGTAATGCAATGTTCAGAAGTTTTGTTACCTGTATCCTCTTCAATACTCATGGAATATTCTAGTCTTGCTTCGTGCTGAAGTTTGCTCCGCCTGCGCTGAGGACATCCTCTTGATCAGGCTCTTGTTTCGGTTTCTTAGATTTTTTGTCTTCAGTTGCTGTTGACTTTACTTCTTTTTCTTTCTTGCTGGTTTCTTTTGCTTTGTTGAACGTCGATTTACCAACTAATTCTTCTAGTGATTGGATCCGAAGTCTGAGCTCTTCGTTTTCTCTCCCAACCTTTTCAGCTTTCTCGTTAGCTTTGATTAATTGCTCGATCTCGATGACTGATAAAATTTGCGGTTTTTCTTCACTGTTGTCGAATCTTCGTTTTAACTTTTTTTCGTCCGTCATCGTTGGCGATGGATACGATCGTTCTGGTTGATGGCTGAAGCCATCGGGCTCCACCATCTCGTTGCTTTTGCAGCGAGACTAGAGGGAATATTCTTAAACCGGAACTTACCTTGAATGAATTCCGCCTTTTGATACTTCTTCAGGACAGAAACTTCTGGTATTCGATAAATGTTCGAATAATTCAACGGTGGTGCTTTTCAATTAGAAAAGTTAGTTTCAACCGACTTTTGTGAAAACTTAATTAAATTTTAAAATTAATGACAGGAGCGATTAATAACACGTCTACACGTAACGAGTGCTAGACGTAGAATTCCGACATAAAATCCAATCAATCGATCAAATCTTTATTTCTTTACAAAGTTTTACAATATGAATATAATGCATAATATAAAAAGTATATAAGCTCAACAACTCCTTATAAGCAGAGCTTAAGAAAGGAGTTGAGTTCAGAACGTTTGTATTAATACTTCTAAAATAACATGAACATATTGATTTTACTTATGTTAATTATTCACAGAAATTATTAGATCCAAATTAATTAATAAATAAAATTGAAAACTCTTAAAAACTCGTCACCGGTCAATCTTAAGAGCCATTTTCAGGTCTTTGAAAAAAAATGTTTTTAAAAAGACCTACTAGTTTCGCGACCTGTCTGTCCGTCCGGCCGTCTGTCCATCTGTCCGTCTGTCCATCTATCCGTCTGTCCGTGCGTCACAGCTAGTTTCCTCAGAACTTTGGAAGTTAGAATGCTCAAACTTTGTGACAAGGTCAGAAGTGATTGTTTCTCAAAAGTCAAGGTCTTACCAAAAATTTAAAAAATTGTTTAAGGGTTGGTCCCCCTTACAATGAATTAGCCATTAAAAATTTTTTTAAACAAAGGTAGTCGAGTGGGGTATCAAATGAAAGTTCTTGGTAGGAGCTTTTAGAATCTGAAATAAAAAAGACATTTTATGAATTAGGGGGCCCAGGGGAAGGCAAAATGTACCAAAAATTTGTATTGATCCCCATAGAAGGGAGTGGCCCCCGAAAAAAATTTCGTCAAAAGTAGTCGATATGGGTATCGAATAAAAGGTGCTGATTAGAACTTTTGAAAACAGTTCTTAAACTGCCACTTTTTGCTTCGAGGGGCACACAGGGAAGGGAAATATACGAAAAATGTTAAATGCTCTTTATGACCATTCGATGCAATTACGATTTTATTCCATACCAGTCAACCCGCAACATAAGAATTTCGACGATGCATGTATGAGTATACGAGTAGTCTTCAATTTTCGATCAGTTCATCGTATGTCGGTTCGTTACTTTAAACATGCAATCATGTTTTATTACTTCACGTGTGAACTTATGGATCATTCTAATGAACTTGTCCTGAGGAACCAATTTGAATATTTATGGAAAGGTAAAGATATAATGATGCAATTGAGGGAGAAAAATAGATCAAATAGTCAGATAGGTAAAAATTTGATGAATTGTAGATGGATTGATTGCAATTCTTAATTTTTCTGACAATTTTGAGGAAATAACCCAATTCCTTACCATAATCAAAATAATGAGCGATTCTTTATCCCAAAAAGCAAGCATATATTTTTAAATTACAAAATTATGTCAAATTTAATTACAACGTTAGAAATATAATTGGGACGCTTAGAATAAATAAATATGAAGACATAAAAAATAAATGTAATACATAAGAATTTTAAAAGTCCAACAAATCCATTTTGAATTATCTCGATTATGTCAGATTTATTCAATTCTAAATTATAGGCATTGAGATAATCTTAGAGCTTAATGAACGGCAAATAAAAAATCCAGACACACCCGCTGAAACTGAAAAAGAGGTTATTTGAAAATAGATGAAGCGCATGTTTTACATATATTTAAAGAAGCCTTAGATGCGTATAAACAGACTGTATACACGGCACTGTCACATACTAGCAAAGTTAGCCAATTTGGCCCTTGAGTTAGAAAAAACCTCTGGGAAAATCAATATTTTTAACGTTAAAAGGAAAAATGATCATTATCACAAATTATTGAATTGAAGATTTTGAATGTAATGTTTCGATTCAATAAAAGAGAAGATTTCAAACATAACTATGCGCCACGTAATTTCGATTAGATACCAAAAATACCTTTAAAAGAACCCAAAAACCAAATCATCCCCAAATAAGACAATGCTACAATCATTCCGGCGCAAACAACATAAAAATGACATATTGGGTAGACAGAACTACGTACGATATGCAGGCGCTAATAATGAATAAACTCAATTAAAACTTTAACAATATCTACAGCAAATACATCCTCTTCCTCCTCGGGCCTTCGCTTCCTGCAGCAAGCGCCTCCAACTGTTTCCGTGCATTGACTGCGTCCTCCGGTTTCAAGATCCGAGCAGCGATGAACTGTCTTAACTTAACTGTTAACCAAGTCAGACCAGCGCTTCCTCGGTTCTCCCACTGGCCACCGAAATTCAGTTCCCCCAACGAATGCCTTTTTGGATATCCATTTTTTCGTCCATTCAATTCACATTTTCTCAAGTACCAGATTGCCTATAAACAATTGGTCTATCGTCGATCTACCTGCTCTAAAGCCACCTTGATACTCCCCAATAATGCTGCTGGCGTATGATCTGATTTTATTTTCTATAATTTTTGAGAATATTTCGTATGCTGTATAGAGCAGTGATATGCATCTATAGTTTTCGGACTGTAGCTTGCCACTTTTTTATGGGTAGGTAATAAAATTTATTGGCTCCACTCACTCGGCATATGCTTTTGTTGCCAAGTGTGCTGGATGACTTTGTGATAGCTTGATGAACACTAATGCCACAATATTTGATGTGCTCCACTGGAATCTCATCGATGCCCGGCGCTTTATTATTCTTTTGGGCCTCGATTATGGAACAAGCATCAACCCGGGTTTCGTGAGGCTAATAGAAGCTCTCCAGGAATATCTATAGGCTCCGGCGTTTTGGAGCTGTATGGAGGGTTAAGGAGGTTCTTAAGATATGATGCCCATCTTTCCTTAATCCTGTTTTTATCAGCGATGATGTTGTCGATGTCATCACGGCAGAGCACGGTCATGAGCTAATAACGTCGTTTCAGACTTTTCACTACTTTGTATGCTTGTCTTGGGTTGTTGCTCGCTAGACTTGCATCGATGCTTCTCAATCGATCGTCATAGTATTTTATTTTCTAAGTTCTATTGTCTTATTCTCTACTCTTCTGAAATTTTCATATTATTCTCTCTCCGTCCTGGTTTTCCTGCCTAAATATTCTTTGTAAGCCAGATTCTTTTTATCTAACGTATCCTTTCATTCATCATCGAACCAATCATTTCTATTACGCTACAGTTGATGTCCGATCGTATGTTCTGCCACAGTCTTAATTGCCACTTTTACTTCCACTCAGAGCTCGTTGCTTGTTTTCAGCGATGTGTATGATAGAATGGGAGCCAACTGGTTGTCGAGGGTCTCCGTGAAATATTTTGCCACAGACGCCGTTTAGAGAATTTCGATGTAGAATTTTCGTAAAGGGCTGGTCTTCAATAGGTTAATTTGATCAAGGCTCCTCAGTATTGACGGACGTCAAGTATGCTTGAAGCAAGTCGAACGTCTGACTCAATTTCTGCTACATGCAAAATCAATCCGCTGCTGGCCGTTATGATTTGATTCATCGTAGAGGCTACATCCTCCAGTATTTCTGCAAAGAGATATCTCATTGATAAATTTAGCGTTGAAATCACCCAAAACTATTTTTGTGTTGTCTGTTGGAAATGAGTCGCCTAGTCTTTCCAGATGATTGTAGAACATTTCCTCAGTTTCGACGTCTCTTTTTTTGGTCGGAGAATGTACATATATCAGGCAAATTTTAAAGGATTTCGTCTTGATGCGGATCGCATACATGTGTTCATTGACTGCCTTAAAATCAACAACATGCAATTTAAACTCCCTATGCAAAATGAAGGCCACTTTGAACTGTTGCAGATTTCGAAGCAATATACGGGTTTCCAGGGACGGGGTGATAGCCCGTCGCCCAACCTCAATTCCAACGGCATGATTATTACTTCCGGTTCCGTTATCAGGTGCGGAATACTCGCCTTCACCCATCATGTAAGCTGTGGGTTAGGGAAATAAGGAGATCCCTCCTCCTTCCTTAAACGAGCTTGGGGCCGTCTATGACGGAGTTAAAACAAATACATGCTCGCTTTCAAAGAAAAACCATTATTACTCCATTTTAACCTGCCAGCATTTTGTGTAGATATTAAAGAAAAAGATATTGAAGGAAGTTTTTTGAGATCAAAAGAAATCAAAATGGGAAACGCTAAAATTCTAAAAACAGATGAAAATAATACGATAACTATGAAGAACTTTCAGAATTATTCCAAAATCCAAATTTAAATAATATAAATAAAAACATAAAAGCACTATAAAAACGTATATGATATAAAATATTTTAAATTACTTTGATTGCATTTTATCTTACTACAATACATAAACTTCGAGATTTTCAGTCAAGTCTGCTTATGAATTTCTCTCATATTCACGATGTGAAGATGAGAGAAATTCATATGAAGAAGAGAGAAACCAGCATAAGTGGTCATGCAGTGGCAGCAAGCAATGTATGTATTTTAGGCATGGTGGTTTTTGTAAAAAAATCGGTTCTTCGGTTTTCCGGGTTTTGTCATCTTCGGTTTAACCGAGCGGCTTTTTACAGCCAAAACCCGGTTTTTGGTTTTTTTCTTAGCAAATTTTTTGAATCAAAAAACTCCAACCAAAATTAAATGTATATTTTTGTATCCACTGATTAACTTTAGGTGTAAATGGGTTTTCGATTTTTTTACTCACTAAATTATTTAAATCAATATGAACTGAAGGATAATAATGATAATGAAATCTTAGCCGATGACTTACTGTTAAGCTAAATCAATCGTTTACAGTATAACGATGAAAGAACGTTCAGTTCAGTCCCCAAGCATTTTGCATTTATTGTGTATCGTGTACTACTTCATCTCGCTCCCTACGTAGAGTCCTCCAAATTTAAACGAAATATAAACAACTGTTAACAAGAACCTATCAAACATAGAAATTTACTTTGCTCTTGTGTCTTTAATGCTGCCTAGGTAGGAACGGTGAAAAAAATGTTTTCCGTGTTTTTTGTCTTCGGTATTTTTCTATTCCTTTGTATCCGGTGCTTGAATTTGAAAAAAAAAACAGTGCTCGGTTAAACCGGTGCGGTTTTTCCCATCCCTAATGTATTTCAAGCAAAAATTAAAGAAAATTGGTAGTTAATTATTTTGTTTATTTGATTCCCGCAGATCAATACTCTTTGTTCCTGAAAAGCCGTCGGGCTTTGCTTGTTTGAAGGAACAGACACGTTTCGATTCGCTTGAAGCATTTTCAGTGTCTAAAGAATGTGTGATCTTTTAGAGCCTGAAGACGACTCAAGCGTGTCGAAACGCGTCTGCTCACTCAAACAAGCAAGGCCCAACGGCTTTTCGAGATAAAATAAAGAAAATCTCGAGGTTCATTACAACAATTAATAAGTTGTGTGAATTTTGATTTCTGAGATATTTCTTACCCTTGTACTCATGAATATCTACCTCATGATTTTTTTAGACATTTAGCTTCGCCAGTTTCCAATCGTGAGGGGGGAGACTCTCTGAGGCAAAAACTGACTTCTTTGTTTCATATTCTAAAAGTTATATTCGAGACGTTTCATTCGCCTCCTTAAAACCTTTCTAAATTTTCGATAAGATCTAAACTTTTGAGGGGCCTCAATTTCAAACCTTCCCAGTTTGTTTACATCAGCTGCTTAAGTCGGTACATCTCAGTAGTGCGTAGCGATTTTTGTGATTTTGTGATTTTTTCATTGTGACCGAATTTAAAGCCAATAACACAACAAATACCATCAATCAATCACCGTGTTCACCAGATTTGGCTCCATGTGATTTTGATGAATAATCAAATATTTTGCGTGTTATTTGCATCTGATGGGGATTGCTTTGAAGACGACAAAATAAATATTGATGAATAATTAAATATTTTGCGTTTTATTTGCACTTTCCGGGTACTTTTTTCTCACTATATATATATATATATATATATATATATATATATATATATATATATATATATATATATATATATATATAGATATATATATATATATATATATATATATATATATATATATATATAGATATATATATATATATATATATATATATATATATATATATATATATATATATATATATATATATATGCATGTATACTATATATTGCCTATATATTTCGATTATATGTGCTCCCCTTTCTTCAGTGTAACTGAAATAATTAGCGGATACGATTATGCAATGGAGAGGGACGCAGGGGCGCCGTACTTCAGAGGGATTCTCAAATTTAATCTCGCTGCAAAAGCAACGAGATGGAGGGGCCTGATGGCTTCAGCCATCAAACAAAACGATCGTGTCCATCGCCAACGATGACGGGCGAGAATAAGCTGAAACGAAGATTCTGATAGCAATGAAGACAAACCACAAATTTCATCAGTCATCGAGATCGAGCAACTAGTCAAAGCTAACGACATATTTGAGAATTATGAGAGAGAAAACGAGGAACTTAAGATCCAGTCGCTAGAAGAGCTAGTTGGCAAATTAACGTTCAACAAAGGAAAAGAAACCACCAAGCAAGAAAAAGAAGTAAAGCCAAAGGCAACCGAAGACAAAAAATTAAAGAAATCGCAACAGCAATCTGATAAAGAAGATGTCCTCAGCGCAGGCGGAGAAACGTCAGTACAAACTATTATGCAGCGCTAGCTGGGCTAGGCTATTCAATGAACATTGAATAGAATAAAGATAACACAAATTCTAAACTGTTTTACTAAACCTGATAATAAATTTATCAAATATTTAAAAATTAAAAATAGGGAGAAAAAACCAAAAGCTTTGTCTGCTGGTCCATCTGTCAATATTTATCAAAAGAACCAATCAATGTATTTGGTCAAACTGGCAAATGATTTTGCGATCAAAAGAGTAAATTCCGTCAAACTGACGATTAGAACTAAGTAATCGGTTGACTTTCAGGCAGCAAAAAGTGCGTTGAATTCTGGAGGGGTTCTGCAATTCACGCACACCCCCAAAAGCGAAAAAACCAGACCTTTTTATTGAAGGGTTTAGACTGCAAAAATGACACAGTCAATCTCTTTCAGGTGCTTCAAGAAGTTGCACCAGAAATCGAATTTATTACAATTAAAGACTTCGCAACAAGGAGATCGATTGTCGAGCGTCAAAATTTGCCTTTTTACTTGGTCCAGATTTCGAGCAAAAGCAGTCCAAGTGCCCTTCAAAAAATAAGGTACTTGAACTTCCGAGTGGTGAGGTGGGAATGCCTCCAGAAGAGCGAGGTCAACCAGTTCTGCAGGTGCCAAAGATTCGGTCATTCGGTTGACAATTGTGCCATGAAATAAAGATTTGTAAAGTGTAAAGATGTTCATGCTCCCAGCAAGTGCAAATTGGCTCAGACGGAGCCAAAAGAAATACTATATTGTGTGAATTGCGGTGTCTTTGGCAATCCAGCATCATATGGAGAATGCCCCGGTATCAAGATGCAAAAGTAAAATTTACTCCAAAACAAACTCAAGTACACCACAGTGTGATACCTTCGTCAAGCTCGGAGTGTCATTTGCACTGGCAACAATCAGCTGCTTCTTAAAATTTATCAGCAATTATATTCCTTATCGGAGAGAATCGATACACAGGATTCAAAAATTAACTTTGTTTTTCAGCTTTTAGGGCTTTCAAATGCCTCAAAATAAGTTGTCATCCAGTCACATTCCCATGGAAAGGATTCGTCTCATCTCGATCAACGTCAACTCCATTGTGAGTCTACATCGACGTGACTGTCTCTTGGAGTTCCTTGTCAAGCAAAAACCTGACATCATGCTTCTTACTGAAACCCACCTCAATTCATGGCACTCTGTGACATTCAAGGATTTTGAATTCGTAAGAAACGATAGGGTAAACTGTGATGGTGGAGGTGGCACCAGGATATTGGTTCGAAGACGCTATAGTTTCCAAAATATTGAAAAAATCTAATTCAAAAGCTTTGAATCTCTTGAAGTGTCCGTTATCAAAATCTCACTGCCAGGTAGGGAAAACCTCTTCGTTATCCCTGCGCATGCCACTGGTCGAAATGTTCTCAAGTTCATGGAGGACCTCAATTCCTTGTTTGAAATACTCGAATTGAACAGGCTGCATAGTTATTATATTCTTGCTGATGACCTGAACGTCAAGCATATATCATGGCTGAACGCCACCAGTAATCTGAAAGGTGTATTCCTAAAATCGCGGATAACAGAGAACCAAATTAAATACAGGTGCAATCTAAATGGGTCGGAGTTCCCAACAAACCTTAGGGCAAATTCATATTTGGACCTCTGCATAGCTGAAGCAAGACTTGAATTCAGCTTTAATAGTCCTCAACGCAAACTACAGGTGCTTCCTGATGATAGTGACCATACCGCAATCGTAAAGGGATGATCTCTTCCTCATTCCAGTTCAACATGAAAATTATCGGTTGAATTTCAAAAAAACAGACTGGAGAAAGTTTCAAAAGAAGTTTAATCAGGAGTATCAGAAGCAATGTCCTCCTTCTGATGATGGTAACTCTTACTCAATGTTTCCTAATGACAGAAATCTCACTAACAATGAAATAGATCTCAATTTGTCAAAATTATAAAAGCTGACGTTGCAAACGATTGAGAAAGTGGTTCCAAAGTTTAAACATCTAAACAATATGGAAGGATATAAAACACCAACCATTGCAAGGTTGAAAAGATTGAAAAGCCTCCTTCTCACACGCGTCAACAATATTTCTCGGCAATTTTTGGACTACAACCATCCCTCGTTGGCTTTGTTGAAATTACACCTGAAGAATGTCCGGAACTTAATCTGCTCATACTTCAGGAGTGAGGTCAGCAATCAATGGGCGGAAAAACTGAAAAGCCCACAGGATCCAAATGGCGTTTTCAAGAAAGTGAATAGCATGTTCCGTAAGAAATCTTGAGTGAAGGTATCGAATCTTGAAGTGATGAGATAAATCTTCTTGATAGGGCTGGTATCGTAATTGATAGTACAACTCCTGATAGAAATGGAAACAGGATTCTAAGTGAGGGATTGCAGAAACTTGCCATGATTGGAACACATTTTGAACTGATTCATCTACCAAACCCAGAGAGAGGGAATCAAATACTTTCAGAGTTTCCAACTTCAAATCAAGCCTGCACGACGAATCAATTCTTCATTTCAATGAAACTTGTGTTTCATATTTGGCAAGATAAACATCAAGAAATCATGTGGTATTGACGGTTTTCCAAATATAGCTCTCCGACATTTGCCTGAGGTTGCTATTAGGAATTATTGCATATTGTTTAACATGTTGAGCAACTCATATTTCCCAAATGAGTGGAAAAAGGCCAAAGTATTTCCGATCTTGAAGAAAGGAAAAGAATCTTCGTGCTCCAAAAGCTATCGCCCAATCAGCTTGCTGCCTAACATCAGGAAAGTGTTTGAAGTGATACTAACAAAGCATTAAACGCTCACATTGAGAAATATGAAATATGAATTGCCAATTTGGTTTTCATGCCAGGCACTCAACCATACATGCGATAACGACAGTAACCTCAGACATCTACTGGAAACTAAACAACAGAGAATGTGTTGGAGCGTGTTTCATTGATATGGAGAAAGCCTTTGAAACGGTGTAGCTAGATGGACTAGTTTTTAAACTCCTTTAGGACAGGTTCCCTAGACACCTTGTCACCATGACATACATTATGTTATACGAGCAATATGTTATACGAGCAATATTTATTGTAACTGATGGAAATCTGTCGACAATGCGCGACTTCAAGGTCTTGAATGGTCTACAGCAGGGAACAGTTACTGCGCCTCTACTTTTCTCAATTTTCATTCGCAAGCTATAGAATGGCTTTTTATTTTAACGCCTCGCCAACGAGATTATTGGTGGCGTTTGCTGATGATCCGGTCACCTATATGACAGACTGAAAAGTTACAATAGTTCTTCAAAAAATGTGCAGCTCTACCCTGACAATTGGCGAATGGAAATCAATGCGCAGAAGTGCGAAACAATTTTGTTTCGGACATTACTGCTGGGGGTCAGTCAAGACCTGAAACGTAATTGGTAGGATTTCCACATCATGGCTGGTGAGGTTCATTCAGAACGGGTTCCACATAAATCCTGTGTTGGATACATCGGTGTTTATCTCGATCAGTATCTGTACTGTACTGAAAATGTCAAAATCATGCTCAGTAAGGCACTAAAAGTAGTCATGGCCCTACGAAGACTCTTTCATTCCAGATACATTGATCAATAAATCAAAATTATCTGTTACAAGACCCTGGTTAGACCACGTTTGACATATAGATGTCAGATCTGATACAACCAGAGTGCTAGTACTATGGAAAGATTAAGAGTTTTAGACAGGAAATGCCTTCGTGCATGTACTGGTTTGTACAAAAAGCCTGAGATGGATTGGATTTATTTATTAAACTGCTAAAGTGACGAGAGTCGATATCTATTGAAACTACTTTGGAATTATATCGCAAAATTTGTAACTGTGAATTAAAACCCCTGGATTTTCCAGCCGTTCCACCCTACAGACGGGTACATTGTGACGTGCGTCGCTACTGGCTTCGTTCCTCCAGAAGCATTCGTGTATTTGACATGAATCGATATGTTTTTGATTCTGACGGTGTCCCAAGATAAGAAGATAAAATATTCTCCGAATTTGAGTTCACGAAACCAATAATTCTAATGGAGATACTCATTTGCTAGATTCGTTGAAGCTGGTTGAGCTGAGATGGAGCAACCTAGGTATTGGTGGCTGAATGTTTAAATCATTCGTGTTTATTTTCTGTTTTTGTATTTTTCGTTATTTAGTTTTTGAGTTTCAGTGCATTATTGCTACATTTAGTGTTGTTGTTTATTTGTGTTAAAAATAAGGGATAGGTTTCAACATTTATAATAGTATGTTTAGAAATAAGGTTTGACGTTTAGGTTTGGAATATTGTGATAGCGTTTGTAGTGAAAGGTAGGTATAGATGTCCGTAAAGGACTGCAGTGATGGTCTGCTGCCTCGGTGAGAGAAGATGGGAGTGTCAGCCGAGAACGGCCTTGTCAGGGGACACGCACTACAAAAGAATTTTGCATCACGGATTCCTGGGTCTCAACAGAAAAGATCGACGGAAGTCGAAAATTTGTAGTGTAATGTGACGCCTACGCCCGGGAATCGAAGTGATTCCGATCCCGAACCCTTGCAACCGGCCAGATGGGTATGTCTTCGAAGTGCCAGCGGACTTCATCTGTCGTGCGGATATCGTTGCGCAGAAAATATTTCTTTTCTGTCCAAATATTTAGATCTGTGGATATAAATATTCGAAATATAAAATTAATCCAAACCCCGACACATTTCGAGACATATCCATCTGGAAATGCCCCTCCACCGTGGCCATCGGAAAACTATGCCACTGGCGACAGATGGAGAGGCACATTGCCGCCATGTGGCGTGCCATTCCACACACATCTGTTTTGTCGGATGTTGTCAGATTGACAGTCCGACGGAGCGTGGAATAGAAAACACGCGGGAGGAAAGTGCTATATCTGTATTTTTCGTTATCCCCCCGTAATCTTGGTGTTCTGGAGGAAGGCCGAAAATATTAACTAACAGCGGTGAAAAAATAAACGCGTCACTCTGTAGCGGGGGATCAATATCATGGTTTGCGTCAACCATTATGGTAAGTTATCGACGATGAAATCAGTTATCTGAATGCGACATTTACAGCTACAATCCTGATTTGAATTCAGATCCATACGGAGAGCCAGGATGCTTCTGGGCGTTCAATTATTTCTTCTACAACAAGAAGTTGAAACGCATTGTGTTCTACACTTGTCGTGCAGTCAACTCATTATATAAAGGAGACTCTGGAATATCGTCAGACATGTCCATGGAAGAAGATACTTGCTGCTATTAAGACAGGAATAATGCCAGGCCAAATTAGTTCCAGCTGATACACCCAAAAAAAAAAAAAAAGAACGCCAAAGAGAACTCGTGGTTCAATGTCACTTGAATCGAATAGTCCACCACCAACCCCACCGCCTACATCGAACAACAAGCGCCGAAGAATTTAAAATTCGTCTAATGCGGTAATGTACACATCCAGAAGCACTATACTAAAATTTTAATCAGGAAAAAAATGGTACGTGAGATGATAAATCCGTAGAACTGTTAAACATGATAAACCAAATTCAATTATATAATAGCACAAATTAATCTAATATATAAAGGGGAATAACATTGTAGTGTTATATGTAAGTTTCGAATCTTCGGAAAATATTTCAAGGTTAGATATGTACACACATATTCATATATCATATTAGATAAAATCGAACACTTGGGGAGAGTCAAATCCAATTTACTATATACTTTGGTAATGTTTTGAACATTCTATTGTCAAAATATTTCAAAAATAATTTATGTTTACGCAAACAGAAGGTTTAATCCGATGAGTACAATAAATGTACTCTTAATATCAATTAGAGTTTAAAACACGGGAAAACTTTTAGTACTTTCGCTATATTTGCGTGTTTCTAGAACCATATTCAATTCGACAATTATATTCAGATAGCAAGATAGATTGGTGCCGGCAATTCAAATCATAAATAATCCAGTTTTCGAACTATATTTTCTTTTGAATAGTATGTTTAATTATGTAAAGGCAGGTGAAAGCTGCGATGTGAGAATTTACGTCGATAAACGTACGCGATGCAGGCAAAATTTCTGCTTCCGTATTCTTAACTAATTTTCAATTTGTAGTCTTAAGTCAATTTATTCTCCCTAAACCTAACACGGTTTTAGTGATAGTTGTTAAAAAAGTGATGAATGTGTACTTACACAGAGTAAGTAGGGTAACATTTAGGACAGTACGAGAATAAGAGTACTTGTGATTGATTATTGAATATCAGAGATGGAACAGGATAGGAATAGATGAGGAAGGTTAGGAATTATCGAACGAAGTATTTTAAATCATAAAAACGATTGGTGTTCATGGTTGGCTATGAGGCATTTAAAGGGGAAAATGATAGCAGTTTTAACGGCAAAATGAATAGTAATGGAACCCAAATATAAAACCTACATTTTAACATTTAAATACCATATACGGATATATCAATCGAAATTCAATTTTATCGTGGGGATTTTTTTTAGAGTTAGTTTTCATTTTAAATTAGACTTATAGAATTGCAATTCTAATTTAGATCGCAGAAGAAGAATTACTATTCAAGTTGGGGATTGTAGCATGTGGGCCTGATTGAAAAATGCATCTCATGCCATCCAATACTCTCCAAGGGCCTCTGCTTTTATAGTACGTAAGATTTAGAAAGCAGCAGAAAAGATGCCCCTGTTTGTGTTTTGAATATAAATTCTTTCCTACGTCAAATATGTATTTCCTAAAAAAAAATCATCATGCATATATTTACGGATCATATCGTGTCTGAAGTCACAATTCATTAATAATAAAAAAATAACTATTCGGGCACTAACAGTATCTTGGTACACTCGGTTTGATAGGGCAGTGTCGTATTTTGCGTTTGACTCTCAGCAAAATCAGCGATGCTTTACTGCATGCGAGAACTATTTAATTGACTGTACTTTATTTTTAACAATTCATAACATAGATATTTCTTTTAAATTTAATTTTTTATATATTTCTTTTTAACAATTCATAACATAGATATTTCTTTTAAATTTAATTTTTTATATAAATGTTTATCCCTTATTTTAATTAATTGTGTGGATTAATTTGACTTTGTATTTGATTTGATTTGCGTTTTGAAATTACAAAATCACATTAAAGGGATCAAACCCATGTTGTAATGATATAAATGGAAAAATACGAAAATCAGTAGTTGAAGATGAGATTATTATTTGATAATGAATTTAGTTAGAGCAATAAAATGAATTGTTAAATAATTAACGACTTTCCTTTTCAGTAGTTCTTTCTGTTTCAGCAGGAGGGTGAGTGCATGGTAGGTATGCCGTCGCGAGGGTAGGGTTTCGACAAATCCGCTGAGGTCGGTTTCGCGTCGCGCGCGGTACGCGGTACCTTTGATTGTTTCGTCATTTCATTAGAGTAGTTTTCGTCGGTTTGATTTCGAGTAGCATATTTTTCGGTACCGCGTCGGTGATTCGGTAACGCGCCTATGGGATTTTGTAGCGTTTTTGATTTGAGATCTGTGGAGAGATCACATCCAGAATTAACGTAACGTAGGTGCCCCGTTCTGGATGAGTAATTGTTGACGCGTTTGGAAAACGGGCATATTCAGGTGGCTGAAATATTGTAATTGAGCGTAACCCATTCGGAGACCCGCGACCGAAATCCTCTCCGAACTAGCTGGCCGACAAGCAGTCACCGCGTGAATGGGTTACGGTGCACGGATTGGTTGACCTGTTGGTACCATCCGTTGGCACTACTCAGACTTAACGTCTAGAACCGATGAGAGGTCGGTTGCGCGTTCGGACTTGAAAGGTGAAAAATCATTACAGTAGATAACTACAAAAGGACGAAATTGCTTGTTCAAAGAACAAGTCGAAACAAGCCAAAAAAGACGGACTTAGGGGAACTTCGTCGTTACCCGACGATTCTCACGGCCCAAAAATAAGAGTGAGGCAACGGGATGGTTGTGGCGTCCCCTCGCTCAATAACCATGCCACTTGATCAATTCTATTCCATTTTCACGCAGCAGTAGAGTTCCCAAAATTTCGTCGGCCACGATGAACGTTCGCTCCCGTTAAAAATTTTTCCCTGATAAACTCGCAGAAACTACAAAGAAAACCCGGTACATTATAGGTACAGTTTGTGAGCAATTGACCCACGCTCACCGATATTAAAAATTTGCAGCTCACAACAGTTCGCCTTGTACACTAAAAGGAACCTTCCTTTACCTGTTTTCCAAACATGGCGCCTCACCTATATGAAGCGTGGTACTCCAATGTCCAGAGAATGCTTTCCTTGCTGATGGGTTAAATATCAATCACAAGAAAGCAAATCTAAGTCAGCAGTGGGCAACGTTACACAGCATAAACTTCTGCAACATAAGCATCGTTTGCGCAAACACGAAAACACCTCGCGTCCACCATTGACCGTCGTCCCAACCTCTCCTTGACACAGCTCCCCCAACTGTTCTCGTTGCTCAGTTACGGGTTGCTATTAATTGAAATTTTGATAGAAGATAGGAGGGTTTTGAGCAGTTTGATATTGTAACTGCTCGAAAACAAAAGTTAAATGAAGTAAAAAGAAAAATGAAACAGATTTCAAATAGTAATAAAACTTAAATTTCATGACGAATACAATTGAAGGGAACCGTTTAAATTTGATATAAAGAAAATTGATATAAAAATTACATTTAATAATAATAAGAAAAAAAAACACTTTTATAATTTACAATTATGAATGCAATTAAAATTTCGGCTAAAGGGTAGGAATGTTTTCGAGCAGTTTGCTTGTGTGACTGCTCGATTACTACAGGGCAGCTAATTTTCTCACGATCCCAAAGCGACGAAGATTGCGAAAAAGGAGCTGAAGCATCTTCAGATGAAGGATCGATTGGCTTCGGAGTCGGAACACAATTATGAATGCAATTAAAATTTCGGCTAAAGGGTAGGAATGTTTTCGAGCAGTTTGCTTGTGTGACTGCTCGATTACTACAGGGCAGCTAATTTTCTCACGATCCCAAAGCGACGAAAATTGCGAAAAAGGAGCTGAAGCATCTTCAGATGAAGGATCGATTGGCTTCGGAGTCGGAACACGGAGTGAGATGAATGAAGAAAACAGTTGGTGGACGGACAGACTGGCAAATAGATTTACTTTTTGCTGTGAGTATATAACTTGCGTGTGGTTGAAGCTGGATACAGACGGACAGAACAGACGTATATAGGTAATTATCGGCGCAGGTCTTTTGCGTGATATACCCCGACTTCTTTCCTCGATAGGTCAGTTAACAGGTAACGATTGGGTCCTACTACCTTCTGTATGCGGCTTTTCAGGAAACGCCGGTCTAGCTTGGCATTGTAATGCCCAGCGGCGTCACTTTGGTAAAAATTACGCCGAAAACCTCATCTCCTTCTTTGAAATTCGAAGGTCATGACCTAAGGTTGTACTGTGCCTCATTTGCACGTCCTGCGGCCTTTATCTTCCGTCCAATTTGTTGGTGGAGGTCTCCTAAACGCTCGTGGGCCTCCAGCGCAACGACGGGATCTCCCAAACACTTTAATTGCCGTAATAGCCTGTACGATTTACCATGGCAAATCATGTGCTGTCTGAAGGTGGCAAAGTAAGGTGAGACACCGGTGACGGAATGATAGGATGACCGCAGAGCGCAAGTGATGGCGAACAATCTGCGGCCCCAGTTTTTCTGAGTTGGCTGAACATAAGAACGGATCGCGGCTAACAGTGTGCGATTCAAATGTTCAGATGCGTTAGACTGAGGAGAGTATATGGGCGTCAGTTGGTGTTCATCGCCGTACTGTTCGAGCAGGCCCTTAAACTGCCGAGATCTGAACTGTACTCCGTTGTCCGAGTACACACTTTCTGGTACCTTGAACACGTGGAATACTTGACTCTCTAAGAATTTTACGATAGACGGAGTCGTGAATTTGCGAATAAGTTCCACCAATGGGAATTTCGAGAGCTGGTCTAACACAACGATAGCTCCAATGTGTCCCATGGAAGATCGAGGATATGGACCGAGTAGATCTATGTACAGACGTTAACATACGCGTTCTGGGACGTTGAGTTGACTCAAAGGAGGTCAAAGAGACTGGTTGGGCGCTTTAGTGCCTTTACAGGTCTCACAGGCGCTCACATAGTCTTTGACCTGGGATGCCATTTAGGCCAGAAGAAGTATTTCTTGAGTCGCCGTAACGTCCGACCGTAACCTCCGTGGGCACTTAAAGGATGGTCATGTGCGCGGAGGATCAGATGGTGTGCCATTTCCTCCGGTACCCAGAGTTTCCAGGACTCTTCTTCTATACACGTAGCCGTCTATCACTTTCAAATCAGACAACTGTGATTGTTGGGTTGCGATGGTTTGCCTCAACTCTTTGTAGCTGTCCAAATCTATCTCAATGGGGTCCTCGTCATTCATTGTCAATTCGGCTCCCTCTGGTGAAAACATTCGCGAGAGAGTATCGGGCACGATGTTCTGGGCCCCTTTTCGGTGTTTGATGGAAAACTTGAACCCTTGCAGCTTAAGAGCCCATCGGGCCAGGCGTCCATGTAAGTCGGCTTGGTTCATCAACCATTGTAGCAAAGCGTGGTCTGCGATGATCTCAAACTGGTGGCCCTCGATATAGGCTCGGAATTTCTTCACAGCCATCACCGCTGCCAAACATTCCTGCTCGGACACGGTATAATTCCTTTGGGCCAAGTTCAGCTTATTGGACATGAAGGCAATGGGAGCTTCTTCTCCCTCATCGGTCAATTGCACAAGCACGGCTCCTACTCCATGTTGACTTGCGTCACAATGAATAGAGAAGGGTTTCCTAAAGTCTGGGCCGTGCAAGACCGCAGCCTTTCGGCTGAGCTCGGTCCAAATGAACTTCCCTTTCCGCAGCATGTCGGACAGGGGCGCTGAAACTGTTGCATAATTCCGAACGAACATTCGGTACCAACCACACACACCAAGGAAACGTCGTAGCTGCTTGACAGTTTTTGGTAAGGGGAACTCATCAATCGCCCGAGTTTTGTCCGGATCTGTTTTGATGGTGCCATGTCCGATGACATGTCCTAGGTATCGGACTTCGTTCATGACAAACTAGCTTTTTTGGGCGTTGATGGTGAGTCCCGCCTTACTGATATGCAGGGCTTTTTCTTGTAGGAGTAGGAGGTGTTGATCGAACGTTTCCGTGATGAGTAAAAGATCATCCAGATACACGAACACTTGGTGTTTCAGATGAGGTGGAATGACTTTGACCATCAGCCGGATCATCGTTTTTGGAGCATTACACAGGCCAAAAGGCATTGCGACAAACTGGTATAATGGTCATCCGGGTACTGTAAAGGCGGTCTTATCCCTCGACCCCTCATCGAGTGGGACTTGCCAGAATGCATCTTTTAGCTCGAGACTGGTAATATTGTTTGCTTTCGGCAGTCTCCCTAATATTGCATCGATGAGCAGAAGAGGGTAAGCATCTTTGATTTTCACTGCGTTTACTTTTCGGGCATCTAGACAAAGACGGACTTTACCTGGCTTCACCACCAAGGTTACCGGTGAGGACCAGGCACTTTGGGACTCCTCTATAATCCCCAACTCGCGCATCCTATCCAACTCTGCATACACTAACTTCTCCATGCCCGGTGAGATGGCATAGTGTCTCTGCTTAATGGGCTTACTATTGCCAACATCGATGACGTGTGAGACCAGTGTGGTGCGGCCGAGGCCTTGTGTGGCGTAAGATGAAAAAGCAGCGATGGATGTTTCCAGACGTTGTAGTTGGTTAGGTGTCAGTTCATGCCTATCGGGTATAGAAGTTCATGCCTATCGGGTATACCTTTGAGCCAAGGCTAGAGGCAAGACAGCTAATACTTGCACCCGTGTCGATCAGTACAAAAGCGATTTCGCCCAACACTTTGATTGGGGCGTAAGGTCTGGTATCATTCTCAGAAACCTCCGAGATGTTACATAGTTTTAAAGTTTGGCGACAGGTGCGCACTCTTCTGCGGAAGTTCCTCCAACGACGAGTCGACCACTTAGTTTTGTGCTGGCGTGGGGTGATCTCTTCTGCGGCAAAAATCCTCTCTAGTGCAGCAATATAATCCTGCAACCTAATATGATATGGTTTAAATACACGAGTCGATGGATGCCGGAATTCTTCATCCAGTATTTGAGGTGGTCGCTTCAGCACTGTCTTTGGAGAAGCCTCCGGAGAAGATGTGGCATATGTTGCAAGGGTACCAGCAATCGTATCGTGATGTTTGACTCTAAGGGTTTTACTGGCGAGGAACTTGTCGTGGTGAAACTGCTAGTAGACGGGATAGAGTGCTGTTCCGTTACTTGGTTTGCCGCGAGTGCTGCTGGCTGTTGTGAGCACTCGCTTGCAAGTTTTTGACTTCTTGCAATTTGTACAATCTGGCGTATGTATGTTTGGTTTCCCACAATGGTGACAAAAGACGTTAGGCTCTGCCTGGCATGCGGTAAAGTGATGTCCTGTCTGCCGGCAGTTCCAGCACCTAGGGCCCAGTTCATGTAGTTCAGTTTTATGGTGATGGGCTATCCTGTGGAAGAGGGAAAGTTGGTATTTGACGCACTGTCCATTATAGATGGTCTGAGACAGGCTGGCTCGGGTAACGCAGGCGCGCTGCACTCAAGCTCAGCTATTGTGCGGCATTCTTGCTGCTCTCTTCGGCTGGAGAAATTACCTTGGTGTGTGGACCGCTGGGACTGTTGTATGGATTCTAGCGCTTCTGCAGACGTGCGAAGCGCATGCACGTTGTGGCGTGGAGCAAACACCAGTCGCACTCGCAGCTTTGGCCGAATTGTCTGTCTCCTATCCGACGTTTTAAGGTGTCAGCTCCTTTGGGCGGTGCGAACTCCCACAATGCTGTCTCCCACTCCAACGTTGGAGAAAGGTCCACAAACCGCCAAAACCAACGGAGCGCGCTCCCACTAAACAACATTTGAGCGCAGCGTGTGACTGCTCTCACATTTCCCCCTATATTTAACCACACCATATTCTCGACCCTCGTCAGTACAAACTATTATGCAGCGCTAGCTGGGCTAGGCTATTCAATGAACATTGAATAGAATAAAGATAACACAAATTCTAAACTGTTTTACTAAACCTGATAATAAATTTATCAAATATTTAAAAATTAAAAATAGGGAGAAAAAACCAAAAGCTTTGTCTGCTGGTCCATCTGTCAATATTTATCAAAAGAACCAATCAATGTATTTGGTCAAACTGGCAAATGATTTTGCGATCAAAAGAGTAAATTCCGTCAAACTGACGATTAGAACTAAGTAATCGGTTGACTTTCAGGCAGCAAAAAGTGCGTTGAATTCTGGAGGGGTTCTGCAATTCACGCACACCCCCAAAAGCGAAAAAACCAGACCTTTTTATTGAAGGGTTTAGACTGCAAAAATGACACAGTCAATCTCTTTCAGGTGCTTCAAGAAGTTGCACCAGAAATCGAATTTATTACAATTAAAGACTTCGCAACAAGGAGATCGATTGTCGAGCGTCAAAATTTGCCTTTTTACTTGGTCCAGATTTCGAGCAAAAGCAGTCCAAGTGCCCTTCAAAAAATAAGGTACTTGAACTTCCGAGTGGTGAGGTGCCAAAGATTCGGTCATTCGGTTGACAATTGTGCCATGAAATATAGATTTGTAAAGTGTAAAGATGTTCATGCTCCCAGCAAGTGCAAATTGGCTCAGACGGAGCCAAAAGAAATACTATATTGTGTGAATTACGGTGTCTTTGGCAATCCAGCATCATATGGAGAATGCCCCCGGTATCAAGATGCAAAAGTAAAATTTACTCCAAAACAAACTCAAGTACACCACAGTGTGATACCTTCGTCAAGCTCGGAGTGTCATTTGCACTTGCTGCTAGAGGACCTGCAGACAATGTAAACACAATAAAAAGTGCAAGTGGCAACAATCAGCTGCTTCTTAAAATTTATCAGCAATTATATTCCTTATCGAAGAGAATCGATACACAGGATTCAAAAATTAACTTTGTTTTTCAGCTTTTAGGGCTTTCAAATGCCTCAAAATAAGTTGTCATCCAGTCACATTCCCATGGATAGGATTCGTCTCATCTCGATCAACGTCAACTCCATTGTCAGTCTACATCGACGTGACTGTCTCTTGGAGTTCCTTGTCAAGCAAAAACCTGACATCATGCTTCTTACTGAAACCCACCTCAATTCATGGCACTCCGTGACATTCAAGGATTTTGAATTCGTAAGAAACGATAGGGTAAACTGTGTTGGTGGAGGTGGCACCGGGATATTGGTTCGAAGACCCTATAGTTTCCAAAATATTGAAAAAGTCTAATTCAAAAGCTTTGAATCTCTTGAAGTGTTCGTTATCAAAATCTCACTGCCAGGTAGGGAAAACCTCTTCGTTATCCCAGCGTATGCCACTGGTCGAAATGTTCTCAAGTTCATGGAGGACCTGTAATGATTTACGAAATGTCCGTGTAGGACACGGGTGCCGATGGTCTGGCACAAGTGTCAGCGAGCTAAAACAACACCGAGCTCAGCTAACTAGCTTCGCGTAACGACCGCGTACGCGTGCTTGACGACTAGAATTTGCGGGATCATATGAGGCGGGTTCTTGTCGAGCCACGAAGCTACACTACAAAATACTTATCACGCGTACTCTACTCTACAAGACGCACCGATCAATTTTTATTGTCTTTAGAAAAGTTCTATTAGGTGTCAATTAATCTACTCTACAGAAATTCAATATTGTTTTGCCTCGTTAAAGTTAGCGGACACGGAGGCTTGAGACAAACGCAAACATTACACAAAAAGCAACCGTTACTTTCACAGAAGAAGGTCGTTGCATTACAAGGGGAATGTCAAACCTAAAGATGTTAAAGTGGCTGAAGTGAACCACTCATCTCTGCCTAAAGGATGGAAACTTGACGGATGCAGTTTACTTTACACTAGTAAAACAACAAACTAAGCAGTTTCGACGGGGTGACCACCTTTTCTCTTCAGGAGCAGCCACTCCTGATCACCACGGGGCTGCTCGACTGCTTATGTTTATTACAGGACATTGTAATGATTTACGAAACGTCCGTGTAGGACACGGGTGCCGATGGTCTGGCACAAGTGTCAGCGAGCTAAAACAACACCGAGCTCAGCTAACTAGCTTCGCGTAACGACCGCGTACGCGTGCTTGACGACTAGCATTTGCGGGATCATATGAGGCGGGTTCTTGTCGAGCCACGAAGCTACACTACAAAATACTTATCACGCGTACTCTACCCTACAAGACGCACCGATCAATTTTTATTGTCTTTAGAAAAGTTCTATTAGGTGTCAATTAATCTACTCTACAGAAATTCAATATTGTTTTGCCTCGTTAAAGTTAGCGGACACGGAGGCTTGAGACAAACGCAAACATTACACAAAAAGCAACCGTTACTTTCACAGAAGAAGGTCGTTGCATTACAAGGGGAATGTCAAACCTAAAGATGTTAAAGTGGCTGAAGTGAACCACTCATCTCTGCCAAAAGGATGGAAACTTGACGGATGCAGTTTACTTTACACTAGTAAAACAACAAACTAAGCAGTTTCGACGGGGTGACCACCTTTTCTCTTCAGGAGCAGCCACTCCTGATCACCACGGGGCTGCTCGACTGCTTATGTTTATTACAGGGCAGTCTTTTCGATGCCGACCCAGGCATGGAGAGACTGAAGGATTTCGCGCTACACTAGTGAAGAAACAATTGTTTCCGCAGTGGAGAGATGGTTGTCATAATTTTAGGCCCCTCTTCTTGAATACAAGTCCCTGTCTTCTACGAAAGTATGCTAATAAAAACCGCTAACCAATCATAAAAACAAATCGGGTGTCGGTCACGACTAATTGATGATGCGGATTTTATCACTGCCGGTCATCAGATTAGCTCCCAGCAAAAACTGACGCAATTCCAAGCAATGTATTTGAAAACCCCTGGCACCATCAGTTTGTTTAAAATTAGAACTGTCCGACTTCAAACTGTATAAAAATGTGCAAACCTTTCTTTTGGTAACATTAAGGGACGCACTACTCTATAACATCATCGGCATGTTCAGGCGACTGAGCCACCACGAACGAAGAACTCCAGAAGATACTATAGACCTTATTATACCGAAGACAAGACAAACAACAAAAACCAGACCTTTTTATTGAAGGGTTTAGACTGCAAAAATGACACAGTCAATCTCTTTCAGGTGCTTCAAGAAGTTGCACCAGAAATCGAATTTATTACAATTAAAGACTTCGCAACAAGGAGATCGATTGTCGAGGGTCAAAATTTGCCTTTTTACTTGGTCCAGATTTCGAGCAAAAGCAGTCCAAGTGCCCTTCAAAAAATAAGGTACTTGAACTTCCGAGTGGTGAGGTGGGAATGCCTCCAGAAGAGCGAGGTCAACCAGTTCTGCAGGTGCCAAAGATTCGGTCATTCGGTTGACAATTGTGCCATGAAATATAGATTTGTAAAGTGTAAAGATGTTCATGCTCCCGGCAAGTGCAAATTGGCTCAGACGGAGCCAAAAGAAATACTATATTGTGTGAATTGCGGTGTCTTTGGCAATCCAGCATCATATGGAGAATGCCCCCGGTATCAAGATGCAAAAGTAAAATTTACTCCAAAACAAACTCAAGTACACCACAGTGTGATACCTTCATCAAGCTCGGAGTGTCATTTGCACTTGCTGCTAGAGGACCTGCAGACAATGTAAACACAATAAAAAGTGCAAGTGGCAACAATCAGCTGCTTCTTAAAATTTATCAGCAATTATATTCCTTATCGGAGAGAATCGATACACAGGATTCAAAAATTAAGTTTGTTTTTCAGCTTTTAGGGCTTTCAAATGCCTCAAAATAAGTTGTCATCCAGTCACATTCCCATGGATAGGATTCGTCTCATCTCGATCAACGTCAACTCCATTGTCAGTCTACATCGACGTGACTGTCTCTTGGAGTTCCTTGTCAAGCAAAAACCTGACATCATGCTTCTTACTGAAACCCACCTCAATTCATGGCACTCCGTGACATTCAAGGATTTTGAATTCGTAAGAAACGATAAGGTAAACTGTGATGGTGGAGGTGGCACCGGGATATTGGTTCGAAGACCCTATAGTTTCCAAAATATTGAAAAAGTCTAATTCAAAAGCTTTGAATCTCTTGAAGTGTTCGTTATCAAAATCTCACTGCCAGGTAGGGAAAACCTCTTCGTTATCCCTGCGTATGCCACTGGTCGAAATGTTCTCAAGTTCATGGAGGACCTCAATTCCTTGTTTGAAATACTCGAATTGAACAGGCTGCATAGTTATTATATTCTTGCTGATGACCTGAACGTCAAGCATATATCATGGCTGAACGCCACCAGTAATCTGAAAGGTGTATTCCTAAAATCGCGGATAACAGAGAACCAAATTAAATACAGGTGCAATCTAAATGGGTCGGAGTTCCCAACAAACCTTAGGGCAAATTCATATTTGGACCTCTGCATAGCTGAAGCAAGACTTGAATTCAGCTTTAATAGTCCTCAACCCAAACTACAGGTGCTTCCTGATGATAGTGACCATACCGCAATCGTAAAGGGATGAAAGTTTCAAAAGAAGTTTAATCAGGAGTATCAGAAGCAATGTCCTCCTTCTGATGATGGTAACTCTTACTCAATGTTTCCTAATGACAGAAATCTCACTAACAATGAAATAGATCTCAATTTGTCAAAATTATAAAAGCTGACGTTGCAAACGATTGAGAAAGTGGTTCCAAAGTTTAAACATCTAAACAATATGGAAGGATATAAAACACCAACCATTGCAAGGTTGAAAAGATTGAAAAGCCTCCTTCTCACACGCGTCAACAATATTTCTCGGCAATTTTTGGACTACAACCACCCCTCGTTGGCTTTGTTGAAATTACACCTGAAGAATGTCCGGAACTTAATCTGCTCATACTTCAGGAGTGAGGTCAGCAATCAATGGATGGAAAAACTGAAAAGCCCACAGTACCCAGATGGCATTTTCAAGAAAGTGAATAGCATGTTCCGTAAGAAATCTTGAGTGAAGGTATCGAATCTTGAAGTGATGAGATAAATCTTCTTGATAGGGCTGGTATCGTAATTGATAGTACAACTCCTGATAGAAATGGAAACAGGGTTCTAAGTGAGGGATTGCAGAAACTTGCCATGATTGGAACACATTTTGAACTGATTCATCTACCAAACCCAGAGAGAGGGAATCAAATACTTTCAGAGTTTCCAACTTCAAATCAAGCCTGCACGACGAATCAATTCTTCATTTCAATGAAACTTGTGTTTCATATTTGGCAAGATAAACATCAAGAAATCATGTGGTATTGACGGTATTCCAAATATAGTTCTCCGACATTTGCCTGAGGTTGCTATTAGGAATTATTGCATATTGTTTAACATGTTGAGCAACTCATATTTCCCAAATGAGTGGAAAAAGACCAAAGTATTTCCGATCTTGAAGAAAGGAAAAGAATCTTCGTGCTCCAAAAGCTATCGCCCAATCAGCTTGCTGCCTAACATCAGGAAAGTGTTTGAAGTGATACTAACAAAGCATTAAACGCTCACATTGAGAAATATGAAATATGAATTGCCAATTTGGTTTTCGTGCCAGGCACTCAACCATACATGCGATAACGACAGTAACCTCAGACATCTACTGGAAACTAAACAACAGAGAATGTGTTGGAGCGTGTTTCATTGATATGGAGAAAGCCTTTGAAACGGTGTAGCTAGATGGACTAGTTTTTAAATTCCTTCAGGACAGGTTCCCTAGACACCTTGTCACCATGACATACATTATGTTATACGAGCAATATGTTATACGAGCAATATTTATTGTAACTGATGGAAATCTGTCGACAATGCGCGACTTCAAGGTCTTGAATGGTCTACAGCAGGGAACAGTTACTGCGCCTCTACTTTTCTCAATTTTCATTCGCAAGCTATAGAATGGCTTTTTATTTTAACGCCTCGCCAACGAGATTATTGGTGGCGTTTGCTGATGATCCGGTCACCTATATGACAGACTGAAAAGTTACAATAGTTCTTCAAAAAATGTGCAGCTCTACCCTGACAATTGGCGAATGGAAATCAATGCGCAGAAGTGCGAAACAATTTTGTTTCGGACATTACTGCTGGGGGTCAGTCAAGACCTGAAACGTAATTGGTAGGATTTCCACATCATGGCTGGTGAGGTTCGTTCAGAGCGGGTTCCACATAAATCCTGTGTTGGATACCTCGGTGTTTATCTCGATCAGTATCTGTACTGTACTGAAAATGTCAAAATCATGCTCAGTAAGGCACTAAAAGTAGTCATGGCCCTACGAAGACTCTTTCATTCCAGATACATTGATCAATAAATCAAAATTATCTGTTACAAGACCCTGGTTAGACCACGTTTGACATATAGATGTCAGATCTGATACAACCAGAGTGCTAGTACTATGGAAAGATTAAGAGTTTTAGACAGGAAATGCCTTCGTGCATGTACTGGTTTGTACAAAAAGCCTGAGATGGATTGGATTTATTTATTAAACTGCTAAAGTGACGAGAGTCGATATCTATTGAAACTACTTTGGAATTATATCGCAAAATTTGTAACTGTGAATTAAAACCCCTGGATTTTCCAGCCGTTCCACCCTACAGACGGGTACATTGCGACGTGCGTCGCTACTGGCTTCGTTCCTCCAGAAGCATTCGTGTATTTGACATGAATCGATATATTTTTGATTCTGACGGTGTCCCAAGATAAGAAGATAAAATATTCTCCGAATTTGAGTTCACGAAACCAATAATTCTAATGGAGATACTCATTTGCTAGATTCGTTGAAGCTGGTTGAGCTGAGATGGAGCAACCTAGGTATTGGTGGCTGAATGTTTAAATCATTCGTGTTTATTTTCTGTTTTTGTGTTTTTCGTTATTTAGTTTTTGAGTTTCAGTACATTATTGCTACATTTAGTGTTGTTGTTTATTTGTGTTAAAAATAAGGGATAGGTTTCAACATTTATAATAGAAGGTTTAGAAATAAGGTTTGACGTTTAGGTTTGGAATATTGTGATAGCGTTTGTAGTGAAAGGTAGGTATAGATGTCCGTAAAGGACTGCAGCGATGGTCTGCTGCCTCGGTGAGAGAAGATGGGAGTGTCAGCCGAGAACGGCCTTGTCAGGGGACACGCACTACAAAAGAATTTTGCATCACGGATTCCTGGGTCTCAACAGAAAAGATCGACGGAAGTCGAAAATTTGTAGATAACTACAAAAGGACGAAATTGCTTGTTCAAAGAACAAGTCGAAACAAGCCAAAAAAGACGGACTTAGGGGAACTTCGTCGTTACCCGACGATTCTCATGGTCCAAAAATAAGAGTTAGGCAACGGGATGGTTGTGGCGTCCCCTCGCTCAATAACCATGCCACTTGATCAATTCTATTCCATTTTCACGCAGCAGTAGAGTTCCCAAAATTTCGTCGGCCACGATGAACGTTCGCTCCCGTTAAAAATTTTTCCCTGATAAACTCGCAGAAACTACAAAGAAAACCCGGTACATTATAGGTACAGTTTGTGAGCAATTGACCCACGCTCACCGATATTAAAAATTTGCAGCTCACAACAGTTCGCCTTGTACACTAAAAGGAACCTTCCTTTACCTGTTTTCCAAACATGGCGCCTCACCTATATGAAGCGTGGTACTCCAATGTCCAGAGAATGCTTTCCTTGCTGATGGGTTAAATATCAATCACAAGAAAGCAAATCTAAGTCAGCAGTGGGCAACGTTACACAGCATAAACTTCTGCAACATAAGCATCGTTTGCGCAAACACGAAAACACCTCGCGTCCACCATTGACCGTCGTCCCAACCTCTCCTTGACACAGCTCCCCCAACTGTTCTCGTTGCTCAGTTACGGGTTGCTATTAATTGAAATTTTGATAGAAGATAGGAGGGTTTTGAGCAGTTTGATATTGTAACTGCTCGAAAACAAAAGTTAAATGAAGTAAAAAGAAAAATGAAACAGATTTCAAATAGTAATAAAACTTAAATTTCATGACGAATACAATTGAAGGGAACCGTTTAAATTTGATATAAAGAAAATTGATATAAAAATTACATTTAATAATAATAAGAAAAAAAAACACTTTTATAATTTACAATTATGAATGCAATTAAAATTTCGGCTAAAGGGTAGGAATGTTTTCGAGCAGTTTGCTTGTGTGACTGCTCGATTACTACAGGGCAGCTAATTTTCTCACGATCCCAAAGCGACGAAGATTGCGAAAAAGGAGCTGAAGCATCTTCAGATGAAGGATCGATTGGCTTCGGAGTCGGAACACAATTATGAATGCAATTAAAATTTCGGCTAAAGGGTAGGAATGTTTTCGAGCAGTTTGCTTGTGTGACTGCTCGATTACTACAGGGCAGCTAATTTTCTCACGATCCCAAAGCGACGAAAATTGCGAAAAAGGAGCTGAAGCATCTTCAGATGAAGGATCGATTGGCTTCGGAGTCGGAACACGGAGTGAGATGAATGAAGAAAACAGTTGGTGGACGGACAGACTGGCAAATAGATTTACTTTTTGCTGTGAGTATATAACTTGCGTGTGGTTGAAGCTGGATACAGACGGACAGAACAGACGTATATAGGTAATTATCGGCGCAGGTCTTTTGCGTGATATACCCCGACTTCTTTCCTCGATAGGTCAGTTAACAGGTAACGATTGGGTCCTACTACCTTCTGTATGCGGCTTTTCAGGAAACGCCGGTCTAGCTTGGCATTGTAATGCCCAGCGGCGTCACTTTGGTAAAAATTACGCCGAAAACCTCATCTCCTTCTTTGAAATTCGAAGGTCATGACCTAAGGTTGTACTGTGCCTCATTTGCACGTCCTGCGGCCTTTATCTTCCGTCCAATTCGTTGGTGGAGGTCTCCTAAACGCTCGTGGGCCTCCAGCGCAACGACGGGATCTCCCAAACACTTTAATTGCCGTAATAGCCTGTACGATTTACCATGGCAAATCATGTGCTGTCTGAAGGTGGCAAAGTAAGGTGAGACACCGGTGACGGAATGATAGGATGACCGCAGAGCGCAAGTGATGGCGAACAATCTGCGGCCCCAGTTTTTCTGAGTTGGCTGAACATAAGAACGGATCGCGGCTAACAGTGTGCGATTCAAATGTTCAGATGCGTTAGACTGAGGAGAGTATATGGGCGTCAGTTGGTGTTCATCGCCGTACTGTTCGAGCAGGCCCTTAAACTGCCGAGATCTGAACTGTACTCCGTTGTCCGAGTACACACTTTCTGGTACCTTGAACACGTGGAATACTTGACTCTCTAAGAATTTTGCGATAGACGGAGTTGTCAATTTGCGAATAAGTTCCACCAATGGGAATTTCGAGAGCTGGTCTAACACAACGATAGCTCCAATGTGTCCCATGGAAGATCGAGGATATGGACCGAGTAGATCTATGTACAGACGTTAAAATACACGTTCTGGGACATTGAGTTGACTCAAAGGAGGTCAAAGAGACTGGTTGGGTGCTTTAGTGCCTTTACAGGTCTCACAGGCGCTCACATAGTCTTTGACCTGGGATGCCATTTAGGCCAGAAGAAGTATTTCTTGAGTCGCCGTAACGTCCGACCGTAACCTCCGTGGGCACTTAAAGGATGGTCATGTGCGCGAAGGATCAGATGGTGTGTCATTTCCTCCGGTACCCAGAGTTTCCAGGACTCTTCTTCTATACACGTAGCCGTCTATCACTTTCAAATCAGACAACTGTGATTGTTGGGTTGCGATGGTTTGCCTCAACTCTTTGTAGCTGTCCAAATCTATCTCAATGGGGTCCTCGTCATTCATTGTCAATTCGGCTCCCTCTGGTGAAAACATTCGCGAGAGAGTATCGGGCACGATGTTCTGGGCCCCTTTTCGGTGTTTGATGGAAAACTTGAACCCTTGCAGCTTAAGAGCCCATCGGGCCAGGCGTCCATGTAAGTCGGCTTGGTTCATCAACCATTGTAGCAAAGCGTGGTCTGCGATGATCTCAAACTGGTGGCCCTCGATATAGGCTCGGAATTTCTTCACAGCCATCACCGCTGCCAAACATTCCTGCTCGGACACGGTATAATTCCTTTGGGCCAAGTTCAGCTTATTGGACATGAAGGCAATGGGAGCTTCTTCTCCCTCATCGGTCAATTGCACAAGCACGGCTCCTACTCCATGTTGACTTGCGTCACAATGAATAGAGAAGGGTTTCCTAAAGTCTGGGCCGTGCAAGACCGCAGCCTTTCGGCTGAGCTCGGTCCAAATGAACTTCCCTTTCCGCAGCATGTCGGACAGGGGCGCTGAAACTGTTGCATAATTCCGAACGAACATTCGGTACCAACCACACACACCAAGGAAACGTCGTAGCTGCTTGACAGTTTTTGGTAAGGGGAACTCATCAATCGCCCGAGTTTTGTCCGGATCTGTTTTGATGGTGCCATGTCCGATGACATGTCCTAGGTATCGGACTTCGTTCATGACAAACTAGCTTTTTTGGGCGTTGATGGTGAGTCCCGCCTTACTGATGTGCAGGGCTTTTTCTTGTAGGAGTAGGAGGTGTTGATCGAACGTTTCCGTGATGAGTAAAAGATCATCCAGATACACGAACACTTGGTGTTTCAGATGAGGTGGAATGACTTTGACCATCAGCCGGATCATCGTTTTTGGAGCATTACACAGGCCAAAAGGCATTGCGACAAACTGGTATAATGGTCATCCGGGTACTGTAAAGGCGGTCTTATCCCTCGACCCCTCATCGAGTGGGACTTGCCAGAATGCATCTTTTAGCTCGAGACTGGTAATATTGTTTGCTTTCGGCAGTCTCCCTAATATTGCATCGATGAGCAGAAGAGGGTAAGCATCTTTGATTTTCACTGCGTTTACTTTTCGGGCATCTAGACAAAGACGGACTTTACCTGGCTTCACCACCAAGGTTACCGGTGAGGACCAGGCACTTTGGGACTCCTCTATAATCCCCAACTCGCGCATCCTATCCAACTCTGCATACACTAACTTCTCCATGCCCGGTGAGATGGCATAGTGTCTCTGCTTAATGGGCTTACTATTGCCAACATCGATGACGTGTGAGACCAGTGTGGTGCGGCCGAGGCCTTGTGTTGCGTAAGATGGAAAAGCAGCGATGGATGTTTCCAGACGTTGTAGTGGGTTAGGTGTCAGTTCATGCCTATCGGGTATAGAAGTTCATGCCTATCGGGTATACCTTTGAGCCGAGGCTAGAGGCAAGACAGCTAATACTTGCGATTTCGCCCAACACTTTGATTGGGGCGTAAGGTCTGGTATCATTCTCAGAAACCTCCGAGATGTTACATAGTTTTAAAGTTTGGCGACAGGTGCGCACTCTTCTGCGGAAGTTCCTCCAACGACGAGTCGACCACTTAGTTTTGTGCTGGCGTGGGGTGATCTCTTCTGTGGCAAAAATCCTCTCTAGTGCAGCAATATAATCCTGCAACCTAATATGATATGGTTTAAATACACGAGTCGATGGATGCCGGAATTCTTCATCCAGTATTTGAGGTGGTCGCTTCAGCACTGTCTTTGGAGAAGCCTCCGGAGAAGATGTGGCATATGTTGCACGGGTACCAGCAATCGTATCGTGATGTTTGACTCTAAGGGTTTTACTGGCGAGGAACTTGTCGTGGTGAAACTGCTAGTAGACGGGATAGAGTGCTGTTCCGTTACTTGGTTTGCCGCGAGTGCTGCTGGCCGTTGTGAGCACTCTCTTGCAAGTTTTTGACTTCTTTCAATTTGTACAATCTGGCATATGTATGTTTGGTTTCCCACAATGGTGACAAACGACGTTAGGCTCTGCCTGGCATGCGGTAAAGTGATGTCCTGTCTGCCGGCAGTTCCAGCACCTAGGGCCCAGTTCATGTAGTTCAGTTTTATGGTGATGGGCTATCCTGTGGAAGAGGGAAAATTGGTATTTGACGCACTGTCCATTATAGATGGTCTGAGACAGGCTGGCTCGGGTAATGCAGGCGCGCTGCACTCAAGCTCAGCTATTGTGCGGCATTCTTGCTGCTCTCGTCGGCTGGAGAAATTACCTTGGGGTGTGGACCGCTGGGACTGTTGTATGGATTCTAGCGCTTCTGCAGACGTGCGAAGCGCATGCACGTTGTGGCGTGGAGCGAGCACCAGTCGCACTCGCAGCTTTGGCTGAATTCCTTCCCAAAGGATGCTGAGAAGCTCAGACTCTGGCATGAGATGCATCAGACGCTCCGACAAGCAACACAGGGCTTCGTAGTAATCGTCTATGGTTTCATGCGCCTATTGGTGTCTGTCTCCTATCCGACGTTTTAAGGTGTCAGCTCCTTTGGGCGGTACGAACTCCCACAATGCTGCCTCCCGCAACGTCTCCCACTCCAACGTTGGAGAAAGGTCCACAAACCGCCAAAACCAACAGAGCGCGCTCCCACTAAACAACATTTGAGCGCAGCGTGTGACTGCTCTCACATTTCCCCCTATATTTAACCACACCATATTCTCGACCCTCCTCAGGAAGGCACCTATTGTCATAGGGTCATTTCGGCCGGTGAACACCAGCTTCCAGCCAGTCACTATCTTGGCTACCTTAGACGGTGGAAGGTCTTCTGCTTGGGTGGGTGGTGGATAATCCCAGATGTCATCAGGCATGGGACGAGATGGTGGGTCCAGAGGTGGTGGATCAGGAGGTGGAAGATCCGGAGGTGGTGGACCAGACAATTTGTAATAAATCGAATTCACATATCAAAACACAACAATCATAATAATATTTAAACGTACACATCTTAAGCAAACATATGTACACATTCATTCACTTACTATAATAGTCGATTCAATTCACATATCATGAACAAAAACAACAATCGTAATAACATTCATACGTGCATATCATAAGCAAACATATATACACATGTTCAATTGTACATCATTCAATTCATTTGCTTCCTATCAAAATTCATTTGTTCACCAACAAAAGTCCAACCTAAGCAAACAAAAAGACAACCATGAAATATCAATCCTATCGCATGGCTACATGTAAACATACCAGTAGCATAATCATACAATGCAATTTCTAAATATCGAGTGTACCCATATCACGTTACAATAAATTCATAACCCATCACGTGTGGAGGTATTCCCTGACCACACTCAATGCACGCTAATTGTATTACTCATCAAGAGGTCAGCGACCATTGTAATGAGTCGGCCTACGCCACTGCCGACTCGCACACATGCCCATTGCTACCATATGGCTTTCGAGCGAACGTCAGCTTTGGATGACATTCCCATCCTACGTCAGTTTGAGTCGAGGAATGTCACCCAAAGCTGACGGCGCTTAGAGTCGGTAATGTCAAACGGGTGCAGGTGGCAGATAACCGTACACAGCGCGCGTGGTGCGAAATCTAAATTTTGCAGTGGTGCGACGAGTGGGTGTTTGAGTGTGTGGCTTCCGCGGCTCTTTTCCTATGAATGAAGGAAGTTAGAACCATTCCAACTGCCCCCATACAATCGGAGTGGGAATCAAGCAGGGAAGCAGCAGAAGTAGGTGCTTCACCAGAGATAATAGGTAACGCTGATTTCCCAGTTGGCTTTAATTTTGCTGATTTAACCTCAAACTCTGTTTTAGCAACGTCACCACCACAGCCCCAACTCTAACTGCAGGCCCATTGATATTTTAGTGAACGAAGCTCAATGGAATCACCAACAAGTGCAAAGCAAGTACGGCTGATAATAAGAACTCAGTAGTAAGTGATTTCAGTCGTATGGCAAGCGGAATCATATCACCATCAGAATAACCTGATTCACCTACTCAGTCCACACCACAATCTCCACGACGAAACTACAGTGTAGATCCTCCGTTTGTTACCCCGAATTCGTCTTAGCAAAGTAACGTGATCAGTCAGCCCTTAACACAAAAATCATCGTCGGTCGCACAACAGTCTCAACGTCTTCGTAGTGTTTTTAAAGTGAAGTGAGTATGCAATATGATTCATACGATGAAATAATTATTTCCTTGGACTGGTCCAAAGAAGAACGATCCCGAGAAAGAATTTTTAAACATCATTTGTTGTCATTTACATTTTACACTTATTACTTTCTGTATAGACGAATAGTTTCCTATTAAGGTTTTACTACGTCGTTTTTTTGATTCTGTGGAAAATATGCAAAAGCGTTAAACAAGGACCATTAGATATTGCTCGTACTTTTTTCCTTGATTAAAATGGAACAATCTTTATAAGTGGAACAGAGTAATAAGGTAAAAAACAGGCATTGCAGATTCATAATAAACTAAAATGAAAATAAGACAATCTACAGAAACAAACAAGTTGAGTAAGCAGGAGAGTGCTCCTACCAGAAGGTCTTTGTAATCATCTTAGGGTTAGAAGCAAGTTTTCTAATGGCGTGAATCGATAACTTGAATTATTCATCCAATACTTAGATATGAAATCGTTCAAATTTATACAAAAGATGCACAGTTTCTTTCATAAGCACAGTGCAACCGCCATTTTAATCTAGCTTAAATGATTTTTCTGAATGCTCGGCCCATTGATCATGTTCAAGTTAAACACTATTCCTTAAATTTTCATGAAAATTGAAAGAAAATAAAAGTACCTAAGTCAATTTTAAATATATATAGGGTTTTCCAATAAGAGGTGTTATTTTGAATAGATCTTCTGATTACATACCCTGCGACTTCTTCCTTTGGGGCCACGTGATAGAGAAGGCCTACGCCAATAGCCCAGCGTCAATTCAAGATCTCAAAGATGAAATTCGTAAGGCTATCGAGGACATAGGGCAACCACTTTGCGATTTGGTTATGGAAAATTTCATGAAGAGGATATAGTCCTGTAAGCGTGTCGTAGTAGTTATTTGCCCAATGTTAGTTATTGCTATTAACGGCATATCTTCTTCTTCATAATGAACTAAACATCCGATCATTTATTTAAAAAAATGGCATTTTTCTTTTAATGTCAAAATAACACAAAGTTTAACGGTACCGTTTTGATTTTATGGGCAAAAATGTAAAATCTACAAATCATACTATTATTAACAAAGTTGAGTGAATTTTGATTTCTAAGGTATTTGTTGCCCTTGTACTCATAAAGGTCCACATTCGTGATAACTTTCAGATTTTTCGGCTGAAAGGTGTCCAATCGCGAGGGGGGGACACAAATTTTTGGTACATTTTGCCTTCCCTTGGACCCCCTAATTCATCAAATGATTTTTTTATTTCAGATTCTAAAAGTTCTAATCAAGACCTTTCATTTGATACCCCACTCGACTACCTTTGATTAAAACAAATTTTTAAGGGCCAATTCGTTATTAGGGGGGACCCCCCTTAAACATTTTTTAAATTTTTGTCAAGGCCTTAACTTTTGAGAAATCATCACTTCTGACCTTTTCACAAAGTTTGAGCATTCTAGCTTCTATAGTTTCTGAGGAAATCAGCTGTGACGCACGGACAGACGGACAGACGGACGGACGGACAGACGGACGGACAGACGGACAGACAGGGACGCGAAACTAGTAGGTCTTTGTAAAAAATTTTTTTACAAAGACCTAAAAAAGAATATTAGATTAAATTGTAAAATGGAAACCTCTAAAGAATTTTAAAATTGAAGAAACGACCCTAAGTCAGAGTCAGATATAAAAAAATTCGCTGACTGCTTAACTGTCGATTTATATTCAATAATACGAAATCAAAAAAAATAATGCAAAGAATATTAACTAGTCTTGTAGCTGGTATACATAATTTAATTTAACATTTATAAATAACGTAAATTAATATTAAATAAAATTAAAAACTTAAATATGATCTAGCTCAAGAAATTGAGCAAAAGATATAGCAATATCTTGCATTAGCTGTTTGCTTGTTGAACATAGAATGAATATAAAGTTTACAATTAAATACAAAAAAAAGGAGAAAGGAGTAGAATACTGAGCCAAAATTCGAAATTAGCGAAATTCCAATATGGAATATGAAAATAATTATTTGCATAGAATAGCATTCGCGACAAATAAAAAGCATAAACTATATGCTATAGAAGACAGTAATGCAAGTCGTGTCATCTTCGTAAAAACCGATTGGGGCTTTTCTATTTTTTTGTTAACTTTTAATGACTCTCAGCATCCGCGCGGTTTGAGATGGATGCAAGGAATGAAATGCAAGTGGGCGTCGGATGCTTTGCTTGCAAGGATGCCCAAAATGAAAGGCAGTTTGAATAATTTAATAATAATACCTGTTCCCCTCAAGGTTTTTATAATTGGTATTTAAAGTTTTAAATTGTACGGTTTCCCTTGTCCGTAAAAGAGGATATATGCATGTATTCAATCAGTCATGAAAATTATTTGTAGCAAGCATAACCCTTGAAACTTCAATATTGAAAAAAATATATATATATTATTTCGAAAAAGGAATTCGGGGGGCTAGCCTTCAGTTTGGAACTTTTTTACTCTTATTCAGATTTCATAGGTTACCGGGAAAATTTTATAGGTTCGAATTCGTTTTCGATGTAAATGAAGTATGATTGAGCACTATATAGAGAACTCTGATAATCATTAAAAGAAAATTAAAAAGAAATTTTTTTATTTGCCTTTGCGAGAGCTTAGCTATAAAGCTTACATGACCTTAGATTACCGTTTTCTGATTTAAGTACTATAGTCCAGGTTATGTTCTTTACTTTTAAAGGTATACACATTAAGCAATTTAGTAAGCTTTTGGAAACCTTACATACTCCTTTTTTTAAATCATTGCCTACACACCATACAATTTATATAGCACTTAAAATTTATTCATCGAACCTCAACGTCGTTTACTTGTATTACTATATTTAAGGTGAAGTTATGAGGAACAGTCTTAAAAAAATTAATTATAGCCAAAGTATTTTTAAGAATAAAAAACAGGATCAAACCTTAGCTGTAACAATATTTAATGCTACTATATGGATTGAAAGTTTCTATTTAAAAAAATAACAACATGAATTGCTAATCAAAAAAAAAACGACTTTCCTTTCTAGCGGCCTTTCTTTTTCAGAAGCAGTGGGAGTGCATGGTAGGTATGCCGTTAAAGGAGTAGGGTTTTAAAGAAAGCCGCGGATGGTCGGTTTCGCATCGGGTGCGGTACGCGGTACCTTAGTTTGTCTTGCCTTTTTTTCTTAGCGTAGAGTTCTTCGGGATAGAGTTGACTTAGTGTATTTTTCGGTACCGCGTCGGTAAATTTGGAAACGCGAAATTGAAATTAGATGTTTGTACTTGACTGAAAGGATGAATGAATACGGAATAAAGTAAAGTAGGTTTCTTTTCCGTATGTCTGTGTTTTCGACGCGTTTGAAACGGGCAATGGTGGCTGAAATACGTAATTGAGCGTAATCCATTTTAAGACCTGCGACCGAAATCCTCTCCGATCTAGCTGACCGACAAGCAGCCACCGCGAAATGGATTACGGGTGCACGAACTGGTTGACTGATTGGTACCATTCGTTGGCACGACTCAGACTTCACGTCTAGAATCGATGAGAGGTCGGTTTTGACTTCGTTCGTACGAATTCAGATATGAAAATCATTACACCATACCCAAGTGATACGTACGAGCATGGGTTATTGACATATGAATGCATGCATAATGTATGGACTATGGATATCTATCTAAAGAAGAAAATAAAAGCATATCTTGGCATATTGGTGATATCGAGATGCGTGAGTTTTTGTTCATGAGGCAATAAAATCGATTTAATGGAACGCATAGGTAGAATTGTCTCAAATAATGAATAATGTAAAAAAAACAGAAAATAAATTAGCTGCGTAAGACATAGGTTAAGTGAAAGAAAAGTGTATAAATACTGTAAAGTTATTGAATTAAATTAAGATTTGTAATTGAATCGTCAAGGCGTTCTCATTACAAGTCTTCCCTCCGCGAAGTAATTTTTGCGGATATAGAAATTGCGGCATAGTGGACAATGTCCTCGCCATATTCTCTGCAGAGCAATTCTCCGCTTGCCTAGGTTTGGGTAAAGATAATTAGAAGCTAATATATAAATTGATTTTTCAACCCTAGAAGCGAGACTCAATAAAATGTTAAATCATTTCAAATTGCTGCAATTGCTGCCGCATTTGCTCCATGCTGGCAGCCAATCCCTGCATGACATCTAATAATTGAGACATTTTTTAGCTGGGTCTGAAAAAAATTAAGTTTGAATAAAACAAGTGGCCGTCAGTGGCGAGCTATAAATTAATAACTCACAAGAAAAAATAAGACAGATATATAAATATAACCGAATAAATATTAAATTGCATGAGTATAAATAGATTTAAAAAAAGTGTGGTGTGTTTATTATTAAGTTTTAATAAAACGGTTCGCAGTATCAATATCAATATCGGATTCGGTCTTTCCATTCTGTTCTCTTCACAGGCAAGGAAACCAATGGCACACTCCTCCTACTGCGTCACATGGACTACTCTCTAGCGGCACCATAAGGATGAGGCTTCGGAAGTACTCCTTTGTCCGCAAATTTTCCAAAGTTCCAACTTGTCAGCCCAGATTGAACTCTGACCCACAAGCAGCGCGTGTCTTGTCATGGATAGTCACGGACTAGCTCAGCAGCCAATCACATGAATCAAGACCCATGTAGTGAAAGACACTTAGGCACCGCTTGGTTTGGGGTGCAGATCAGAGGCCTCTGCAAATAAGATGTTGGGATAATAACTTCCGAATACACATAAGGACTCTAATATCATTTGGCCTTACTAGTCATACAATGATGGTAAACCACCAAAGTATGATTCAAAAGCAGATCGAACCGATATTGATGTCCGAGGACAACATACGCCCGGATGTTATTAGATGCTGGGGCACGATTAGTGCAATAGCCCTGAGTAGTTACCTACCCGCCAATAATCTTGACACCTTGTAGGGTCACCTAGAGACGATAGATTGTCTCGTGCTCACGACTGTTGATACAGCCGGACTTTTCGGGCCCCACGTTGGGCGCCATTTTATAGTGAAAGGTATGTATAGATGTTCGTAAAGGACTGCAGCGATGGTCTGCTGCCTCGGCGAGAGAAGATGGGAACGTAAGCCGAGAACGGCCTTGTCTGGGGATGCGTGAATGCGCTGGCAGGCTAACATTGCAGTGTCATGAGGCGGGTTCATTCCCCCAGCACAAGGAACCACTACAAAAGAATTTCGCATCCACGGATTCTTGGGTCTCAACAGAAAAGATCGACCGAAGTCGAAAGATTGTAGATAACTACAAAAGGACGGAATTGCTTGTTCAAAGAACAAGTCGAAACAAGCCAAAAAAAGACGGACTTAGGGGAACTTCGTCGTTACCCGACGATTCTCATGGCCCACAAATAAGAGTGAGGCAACCGGCTGGTTGTGGCGCCCCCTCGCTCAATAACCATGCCACTTGATCAATTCTATTACATTTTCACGCAGCAGTAGAGTTCCCAAAATTTCGTCGGCCACGATGAACGTTCGCTCCCGTTAAAAATTTTTCCCTGATAAACTCGCAGAAACTACAAAGAAAACCCGGTACATTATAGGTACAGTTTGTGAGCAATTGACCCACGCTCACCGATATTAAAAATTTGCAGCTCACAACAGTTCGCCTTGTACACTAAAAGGAACCTTCCTTTACCTGTTTTACAAACATGGCACCTCACCCATATGAAGCGTGGTACTCCAATGTCCAGAGAATGCTTTCCTTGCTGATGGGTTAAATATCAATCACAAGAAGCAAATCTAAGTCAGCAGTAGGCAACGTTACACAGCATAAACTTCTGCAACATAAGATTAAGCATCGTTTGCGCAAACGCTAGCTGCCGAAAACACCTCACGTCCACCATTGACCGTCGTCCCAACCTCTCCTCGACACAGCTCCCCCAACTGTTCTCGTTACTCAGTTACGGGTTGCTATTAATTGAAATTTTGATAGAAGATAGGAGTGTTTGCGAGCAGTTTGATATTGTAACTGCTCGAAAACAAAAATTAACTGAAGTAAAATGAAAAATGAAAAAGATTTAAAATAGTAATAAAACTTAAATTTCATGACGAATACAATGGAAGGGAACCGTTTAAATTTGATATAAAGAAAATTCATATAAAAATTACGTTTAATAATAAAAAAAAAACACTTTTATTATTTACAATTATGTGTAATGTTTTTTCCGTCTAAACTCACGAACGAAGTCGGAACCGACCTCGACGAACCGACCTAGACGTTAAGTCCGATTCGTGCCAACGAATGGTACCAACCGGTCAACCAATCCGTGCACCGTAATCCATTTCTGCGGTGGCTGCTTGTCGGCCAGCTAGATCGGAGAGGATTTCGGTCGCGGGTCTTAAAATGGATTACGCTCATTTACAATTTTCATCCACCATTAAACGCCCGTTTCAAATGCGTCGAAAACACAATCATACGGAGAAGAAACCTACTTTACGTTACTCCATATTTCTTCATCAATCCAGTCAAAGTACAAAATCTAATCTCCATTTCGGGTTCCCGAATTTTACCGACACGGTACCAAAAAATACACTACGTTAACGTGAAACCGACGATAGCTACACTAAAGAAAAAGCCAAACCAACAAAGGTACCGCGTACTGCGCGCGACGCGAAACCGACCTCAGCGGATTTTTTCAAACCCTACCCTCTCCTCGGCATACTTACCCTGCACTCTCACTGACTCTGGAAAGGACGGGCCACTGGAAAGGAAAGTCGTTGTTCAATTTTGGCAATTCATATTATTCAAAAACATTCCTTTAATTCATATACAAATATAAACTAATTATCCGTGAATATAGTCAAAATAATTGACTTGAAAATTTCATAAACGAAAAATAAAATGTATAACATTGAACAACTTAACTAAAATGGAAAAGAAAGTAAACATAGGCACCTTAATCCGTATCAAAGCTACTTCGCCACATCAATCGAGAATTCTTCCTCTAGTTCAGAATTCTGAACTTACAATAAAGTCTTACAAGTTGGTGATGTATGGTTGCACAATTCAGCACATTTGTAAGAGCATCAAATTTTAAATTTTACAATTTTTCTAGTATTAACGTGCTATGTCTTTCGCTATTTGCAGAGATGCTCGTAATTGCTTTGCTTTATTTTTTTGTATTTCATGCGTTGGTTTTTATATTTTTGCGCAGTATTCTTTTAGTAACCCTCCGTTATTTAAAAATTTATAAAGATATTGTGTTATATTTTGGCTTGGCTTTAAAATACTCTTGTACATTATTTTTCTATCACTAATCGGGTTACACAAATATATATACTAGTGTATAAAGCAACTTTCGTTTAAAATATACGAGTATCTCTGTTTTAGAAGTAATTTGCAAATGACTTCTCCTTGACGCTCCGGTAGTGAACAATCGTTTTGTAACTAATAAATTATGTATAATTATTTTACTAAAATTTATTGTATATGTAACTTATGTGTACGACTTAGTTGCCAGTATTTAAGAACCGATTCTTCCACAATCATTGTATTAGTTTCAATATGCCTCTCTGCACGAAGTATTGTTATCATCAATCCTAAATCAAAATTTTAACAAGTACACTAAAAGGATGTTAATCCGCTGGATCAGCTGAACTGAATGGACTCAGGCGGGATAATATTTTAGGAATTTCTATATAAGAGGCCTTTTTCATTTCATGTCTTTTGTTTCAAGCATTGAAATTAGTGCTATATTTATAAATACCATCAATGTTTTTCAAATTTTCAACGCGAGTATTGCAGATCTAACTTATTTAATTGCTCTTTCTTGCCTTTTAAGTAAATCTCAATTCATTGTCCCATAATATTTCTCATGTATATTTGTTTTACAAGTATATGAAGAAAAAATGATCACAATTGTCTCTTTGCAAAATGTTTTTGATTGTTGTTATGTTATGTTAAGTTTGAACGATATTTATCGGTGAAAAATTTTATACTCTCGATAGGTTGGTAGGATGCACAAATTAAGACGAGGACTTGCTCTCGTCGTGCGATCGGAAAGAATGGAAGGGAAATTAGCTCTCCTTTGGATTCAAAATATGGCTTGTCAAATGTCCTTTTACTTATTCTGAATGGCTTGAATGTTTTATTTCGAGTTGAACACGAATTTCTATGAGTTGTGTTTTTTTTTTTTTTTTTACATAATCGTTTACTTCATAGTTGCGTTCTATTTTTTTCTCTACTAGATACGTCACGACACGTTTTCCAACAAAACACCTAAACCCCAACGTCCATCGCTACCTTTCGAATGACTGAAATAATTTTGAAAAATCTCTGCGCGGACAAACTTGAAACGTTTGTACAAATAACCGAAGAAATGCTCTTATCATCAACGATACTGGCTCGCAATCTTTTAGTTGTTCTTCGAATTTAAACTATTCCCGTTCTCGAATTATAAACAAATAAACTTTATAAAGAAATTAACCTTTTTCAACTTTTGATTAAAAACCTGTCCTTAATTGAGATTTTCTGGCTTACTTTTCTTTTGATATTGAAGCATCATAACTGCAATGTCAAACAAGCTTTTAGCATCTATTGTTCGCCAAATATTGTAGAAAAATCTAATTGCGAAGATTTCAACTTGTCCTACTTGCTTTAAGCTTATCGAGTGATCATTTTATAACTGGGGTTTTCGTAGGTGATTTTTAACCGTCAGTTCGGTTGCTCTGTGAAGTGTTAACATTTCTGTTATATGTAGAAGTTGCACAATATTTATAAAACCTCAAATGGAACCGACGATAAAGTTTCCCTATTGCTTGGAACTAAATTTTGTCTTAGGACTCATACTCGTATATAGATTTAACTAATACGGTAAAATGTAGTTACCGATAAAACGTTGAATAACTGCGTCACTTGAAGAAAACCTGCACGCCAAACAACTGTTGCGTTTGCACTTCCGACTGTGGGTAGACACGATAGTGGTAGTAAGTGCTCTGTTGACTGACTTCCGTCGCTGTGATTGCCGACTCCTGCAATGATATTGTTACATGTACAAAGAATTCTGCGAGCTACTGTCGCAATTGTTTTCACAACCATTAAGAAGATCAACAAAATGAATTTACTCGAAACCACGAGGACCCACCAAGCATGATCAACATCTGAAAGTGACGTCACTCCATTCATTAAATCTGCTCGAATATACCAGATACCTCTCGGCAGAACACTCGCCAATGTACGAGAAATGCATTGAACGGATGGAGACCCTATATAAAGGCGAGCTGAATGAATGGGGAGATCATTCATTCGACCGTGATAAAAACTGCGATAGTGTGTGGAAAGCGATATTGTTCGATTAATAGAAAAGTGATTTTCGTTGATTGTGAAGTGATCTTAGCAGACAATTGCGATAGAAATTTATGGACAAGTGGAAGTTAGATTTTAATAGTGAAAATTAAAATTATGAAATAGACCAAATAAGTGATTGTGCATTTTTAAATAATTTAATAAACTCGTTTAATTTAATTTAAAAGACATTGCGTTTTCACTTTCCCGGAACATTAAAATTATTAACCGCGAACCATAACACGCGACAATATTCTACATATCGGTACGCATAATGTTAATGCAATTACCAATCCAAACAGTGGTCGACGTTCCAACATGACACAATTCACCAGTACAGGTTAGGATATCGTCGTGTCATCGTAGATGTATTGCACGATAAGATGATCTAATTGGATAATGAGGGCTGCTGTTAAGTGTAGATACAAGTTTTGATGCAATTGGAATGCGAACTCGCTTACCCGGGTAGCAGGTGATGGAAAATTCTGCAGTCGTCAGCCGTTGTGTCGTTTAGATTCTTGGAGGGATTTTCAAATGTGACGGTATCGCAGAAGGGATTTACAACTTGCAACCACAAGAATTACGACACGGTTTTGATTTATTGGTCAGAGCACTGTGAGACGGAATCAAAGGAAAAATTATTGCCACTCACTAAATCATGCACCAAACCTTCCACTTTTCCTCGGATGACACTTACTACTCCCACACTCTGCTACCATGTGGCTGTCAATTCACTTTGACATCCCAAGACAAAACTGACGTGGGATGTGAAGCCGTCACAACCAACATGAGATGGAAAGCCACATGGCAGCAAGGTGTATTGGTAGTGGTCGCCGCGGCGTCGAATGATTCATTACATATAAATCCAATTAAAATTTCGGTTAAAGGGTAGGAATGTTTTCGAGCAGTTTGCTTGTGTGACTGCTCGATTACTACACATTTTTAGGGTTTTGTAAAATAATTTTACAAAACCCTTCTAAAATCGCGTCCTGTCTGTCCGTCCGTCCGTGTGTCACAGTAGTTTTTCTCGCAAACTACTTAAGCTAGAAGCATCAAATTTCGTACGTAGGTGTAAAGTGGTGCTCTCTTCAAACTTCAACTACAAAAAAATTTTATAAGGTATTTTAGGGGGTCTCCCATGTAGGAGAGTGACCCCCCGAAAAAAAAATTTCATTGAAGGTAGCCGATATGGGTATCAAATGAAAGGTCTTGATAACAGCTTTTCAAAACAGGTCTTAGTTTGGCAAAGTTTGCTTCGAGGGGCGCACAGGAAGGGGAAATACACGAAAAATTTGTGTACCCCCCCCCCCCCTCGCGACTGGACGCCTGTGATCCGAAAAATCTGAAAAAAATCAGGAATGTAGACCTTGATGAGTACAACAACAACAAATACGTGAGAAGTCGCAATTCACTCAACTTTGTTAGTAATAGTATGATTTATCGATTTTATGTTTTCTTTTATAAAATCTTAACGGTACCCTTAAATTCAGTGGCTCCTCAAAAAGAAAATTCATCAAACGTAGCCGATATGAGTATGTAATGAAAGTTTTCATGGGAGCTTTTCAAAACAGTTCTTAAACTGTCAGTTTTTGCTTCAGTGGGGCACAGGGGGGAAATACATGAAAAATGTCGTTTCCTCCCTCACGAATGGACATCTGAAATAATTATCAAGGGAGATATTTATGAGTATAACAATAAAAAAACCTCAGAAGTGGAAATTGGTTCAACTTTGTGAATAATAGTATGATCTTCGAATTTCATATTTTCTCCAATAAAATCGTCATTGACATGCTTCTTGACTTTATTCAATCTGGTGACTGCATTTTGAAAATTGAAAACAAAACCCTTCTGACATGAGCGTAGGTCTGTTTACCCAACTTGTTTAGTATAAGATAAAGTTTTTGGATGAATTTTGCTAGAAGTAGGTTATAACATATTAGATGTAGGATAAAAGTTCACTGTTGTGAATAGTGTTTCCTCCTTTTTCCAAACAAATCATAAAATCTGTAATAATCTTAATTAATTTGAATTTGCTATGGTTGTTTTGATGAAATGTGTTTAACTGATAACGTATAAATTTAGAGCCATTTTGGCCATAAAGTTTTGTATTTTCATTGTTTGGAATTTGCTTCATATTCTTTTAAAATTTATAACGATTATTGAATAAAACGCTTTTATCTTTGACTAGAGAAATTCTCACATTTTTTGAATGTTTTTTTTCCAACCTTAATGATTAAAATTATTATAATAACACTTTCCAAAGAGCTCTAATATTAATCCACGGAATTCAATTTCAAACTAAAAATAAGAATTTTATTAGTTAAATTGTTTCAAATGTGAATGAATACATAGGGTTTCTCAGCAGCAGAATATGTATCAGCGCCAAAAATCTCGAAATCAAACAATAAGTTAGTTTTTGCATCTTTTATTACTGTGTCTATTTCAATCAATTGACAATCAAAATATGTTTTATCATCGATAAAGTTTATACACTAACAAAATACAGGACAATGGAAAACAAAAATTACTCTGTATCAATTTCGTATGGATGTCGCTCATTTTGTAGTGGTATGCTTGCATGGCCACATAAATTAACGCTTGTTACACTTTTTTTCTTATTTCGATAATCACGTTTGTCAAGACAGTTATTATAAAAATGTGTTCAAAGTTGTTTTCCTTACTTTTTCACTCCATTCGAAACATTAAATGCATAATGTTCATATTTTATGTACAACTGTACGAAGGCGACAAATTTCTGTAACTGCTTTTAAGAAATCTCAGCACGGGTGTTAGTGAGAATGGAAGTTGAGATGCATGTTAAGATGCAGTTAAAGAAGTTTACGCGTTCATTGACTATACTCACTCTTTTTCATCTAAATCTAACAGAAATGTATGGTTATCAACTAATTCACGTCTAATTTTGTTCTTTCCTCGTTTGTCGTTATATTTGACTTCTTTTCTAAGTATACACTTTGGAAAACGTTGGATTATTGTAGTTAGGTACATTTCAAACGGGACTCAAATTTGTTGGGTATTTTTTTTTGTAGGGCTTAAATCACAATCCGCAAAAACACATTCACTCGACGATTTATAAAATGGCGATTTGGTCATCAAATATAATTCTTATTAAAATAATATTTGTCTATGATTTGAAATCAATAGTAGTGTAATGAAAGACTGAATATTCAAGATGAGCGTCCACTTTATCGCAACCAGGAATTCGTGTATGTTTCAACCTTTATAATACAATTAAATACAACTATACAAGCTTTCATTTATCTTTACCTCGCAGTTTCATAGAAAATAGTACAAAATATACGAAAATGCGAATGGGTTAGAGCACACCTAGAGTACAAATTACGAAGAAGTGAACGCTCGCCTCCTATCTTAGATTCGCCTTTGTATGACTAATGGTTAGTGAGGAGACTGATTTAGCTAGCCACAAGCCCCTGCAGTTGCTCAGTGATTTCGGCCGCGTCTATTTCCCGCTTGTTACTGGTTGCTGATGATCTGTCTGACGATGTGCTGGACGATGTTGGTCTGGCACAAGATTTCTTGTGCACGAACCAGTGAAGTCGCTGACACTCGCGATCACAATATTGCACTTCCTTACACTTAGAACACTTCTTGTCTGGTTTTTCTTGCCCACACGAACTGCAGTAGGTAATGTCATCCTGCAACAATAAAATTGGAACAAGTGAAACCTGAAGACAATGATATAAGTAAATATCTCTACCATAAAGCCACGATGCCCATTTATAGCGTTTTTGAGCACCTCCAACGCTGGTGGAGCTTCTTGATTTGCTAACTGCGTCACCACTTGCCTAAATATTGTACATTCTCTAAATGGAAATTCGCGGGCGCAATCACGAATAGTGTATTCAATATAATCAGGTTGTCCGGGTTTACTTTCCTTCAGAACGCGTTTCGCAAACATCTCAACAAAATCGTGACGTGATTCGCTTCCACCTTGTTCTCGGCGGGATTGAAAATGCTCCTGGCAACGAATGATTTCACCCACTATCCAACCCAGATAGTGATACTTGAACGCCATTACTTCACTTCTGTCGTATTTTTTCTGCATTTCACGCTCCGTCATCAATTCCAAAACTTTTTTCACTTTCTTAAGGTGGTCTGCAAGCGTTCCAACTTTTTGTAAATTTAGAGCTATTCGAACAGGATGCAAGTTCACTTGAATAACAAATTTATGAAACCCGTCCACTAACGCTGGCGGTAGATAAGGCTCTGTTTGTTGTCCCTGTAATATTGAGTAATATTCGACTTCCGATTTCGGTATGTAATTATTGATCACGGAAACACAATGATGATTGCCAACAAACGCTGCCATCTGCGCTGCTGTTCTGTTAACTGAATTTTCAGTATTTGGGTTGACACCGGCTTCTAGGAGTAGAAGGACAATATCTACATTTCCGCTTAGGGCCGCGAAATGAAGGGATGTGTAGTTAGCGCCATGCTGGCAATAGTTAACATCAGCACCCTGGAAATGATAAATACCGTAAGTTTAAGCACAATTTAAAGTCACATACGAAGAAATAGTAGATGTATAGATAAAGAACAATAAAGAAAACCACACTTTTGGAAAATGTGAATTATTATTGTAATTTGTTTCAGAGGGAATAAAGTTGGACATAAGACGATAAAAGCTTGTTTCTATGTTTCTGAAATCCATTTGTGTGCCTACTATAAATGCAGAAGAGGAAACTTGAACGCTAGTACCACAGTAATAAAATAATTTCTACGTGGGTGACAATTGACACTGCGATCATTAGAATCTATTCAAACTCGGGTTAATTTTCTTATATTTTTGCGTCCAAGTGAATAAAGACCGTGAAATTAAGAATGGATAATGAGTTCTAGCGAATCAATTGTTGGATCGAAACTCTATAGAAACCATAATTGCTTAGACATTGGATTCGTTCGCTGGCCGTTTGGTACCCATGTTATTAACATCTCCACCATGTGTACAGTATCCTGTGGGAAAACCTGTAAGGATACGAAACTCAACTTTATTTTATCCACTTTGATGCAATCCACTTCGCTATACTATTTCCTGCCAATCAACTATGCGTATAGACAAACAGGTATAGCTGCGAATTCAATATAGGTAGATAGATAACAAGTAGTCCGCGTGGTGTAGTGGTTAGAGCACTCAGCCCGTAAGCAGCAGGTCCCTGGTTCGAATCACGTTGGCGACAACTAGATTTGCTTCGAGTGATTCTTGGGGCGGACTATAAGACCGTTCAGTTATGATACGCACTGGTTTCAAATCAGAACAAACCGCAGCTGGGGTGGACGGACACACGGCCAAAGCTTGATACTGACCATATCACTTTCTCGAGCGCCAACACATTCATTAAAGGTAATTATATACTCTAACTATCTCTAAGCGAAGGCCAGAAATGGGCTGTAGAGCTAAAGCAAAAAAAGATAAGTTAGATATTGTTAGTAATAATTAATTGCATTCCTCGGATATTATCTATCTTATTTATTTATACCGTGAAGATAGAGAATTACAAAAGAAGCATATAATGTTATTGCTGAATAAGCAATAATGAATAGAATCGTATAAGATATACGTATAATTTTTCTGTAGTTTGATGGACGGTTTAAATCGTTTCACATCTTAGGACTTAAGGAACACTTTGTGTTTAACCCGGCGTTATCCAGGTTAAGTCATCATGTATTGCAGATATTTTCGCAGCACTGGTAGAGAAAACGTTTTTTAGGATTTTGTAAAATAATTTGACTACTCCTACTAAAATTGGCCTCTGTCTGCCCGTCCGGCTGTGTGTCATAGCAATTTTTCTCAAATAATATATAGTTTTGTAGCTATGTCAAAAGTGATGCCCTCCTCAAAATTTTGATGCAAAACCGTTATAAGGTTTTTAATTAGGAAGTGACCTTTAAAACTTTGTTTGCCAAAGTTAGCCAATATAGGTATCAAATGAAGTCTTGATGAGAGGTTTTCAAAATAAGTTATTAGCATTTGATTCGAAAAATCTGAAAATAATATCAGATCTTTATCAGTACAAGACCAACAAATACCTTAGCAGTCAGAATTTGATCAACTTTGTTAATAATAGTACCATTTATGAATTTTAGATTCATGTCTATGAAATCAAAAAGGGATTCTTAAATTTGCCAAAAGTTCGAGTCTGAATTTTTTTAAGTAATGAGGACATGTCGTATGAGAAAATCGTGACAACCGAGCTATCAACAACTAAGTTACAGCTGATTGAAAATTTAACGATTACAACACGCGTTAGATGATATTTCCAAAGGACCAAGACACTACAGATATGTAGGGATTTTTATTAGAATTTTAGAAACGGTTTGTAACATTGATATATTTCCATGACCATTCAAATAATGAGGTCAACATACTGTGGAATGGTGGCGAATTGTAATACATGACAACCTCATTTAATCAATTTAAGGAATTCATGCCTGAGGCAAATTGTTGATATTGAGAAGATATTGTTTGATTTACTATTGTTTAAAAAAAAAGCCGGCAGGAGCACGCTTCTGCTACTTCAATTTGTTTAAATACTTTAATTAAGCGTCAAAAGTAGTTTCAAAATTCGTTCATTTCACATAATTAAGTTTACAATGAGCCATTTGAATATGTTTTATAATTCATTAACCAAATCTGAAAATTTTAAATATATATCATGACACATATTTCAGGGTCATTATGACCCTGTGTAATATTTAGTCACCATACCGACACGCCAGTTTAAGTCCTTGGTAAATTCTCCAGAGTTTTTTAGATTCCCTCGTTTTTATCAGGGGTTTCTCCCCTCTCGCTTGTTTAAAACGGAACCACAATGAAAACTGTGGCTATCCACAGATAAATACTGTGGATATTTTTAATGGTCTGGCCGGTCGGCAATTTGACCAGCGTTTAGCGATCGTGTCCACTTATAGGACTAGTGTTGGCAAGTAAAATTCAGTGACTAATGACCGATAGGTACTACTGTCCCACAGGGGGTGGTTAGTTGAATTAGTTGGGTGGGGAATTGTTAGTAAAAATACTTAAAAGGATTATTACAAGGAAGGTACCCCATGATCCTCTTTGTGATTAGATACTTTACAAGAATCAAATTACTGGCCACCATATAGATGGGCCGTTGTGACCCAAATCTTAATTATATTTTAATTTAAAAATGTTTATGATACAGTATTAAATCGTTAAATGCTTTCAGATCAAAAGGCTTAAAATATTTAAATGCAGCTTATGTCGTAGAAAAGTAACCCCTTTATATTTGTAATTTGTGTAGTTTCGTGGTTTTGGAGTTTTATTATTTGTGGTAAGCAAGAAAACTAGAATATTGTATTATTATGTGGCTGCTCTAGACGTGCTCGGTTGAGGTTCTTTCGCAGCCTTTCCTTGTCTTTGTTTTTTTGTCTTAATAAGGTATTCGGATAGTTTCACTAGTAAATTCATATCTATTTTTTGGAAATCCTGAATCGCTAATAACGTGAGCTTTTTTTGTAGTTCGTGGACTATTTTTTCGATCTCTGATGCCTGGAGCGGGTTGTTGGTTACAGGCTTGCTGGGTAGTTCATAGTAGGGAGCACGATTTGTTTAGTTTGGTTGATTTTTTTGTTGATTTTCTCCCGCGATGCCAACACTTGAGCATATGAATATTTCATTAGAACCTTCCGGACATCACCGACCGGGTTGCTTTTATTCGTGAACTTGTCTTTTCAGTTGAGAAAAATCCATTCGAGCTATATCTTGGATGTCTAACCCTTGATATCTATTTTTGTTTATGATCGCCCGAGCTTCTCTGTTGGATACGTTTAGAATGGAACTAACTTCTACTTCATGTTTATACTTCACTCATTTGAGGCATGATAGCTATATGTTCTTTAATATTGCATAGTATACATTTTATGTAATTGCAAGATCCCTTGCATTCAGTTGAGCTGCATTTAAGGCATCTTGGCAACAGTTTCGGTCTCGGAAACAGTTTCTGCATTGTCTGGGTCGAAATTTACAGTAATCTAAAGTATGCCTGAGACCGTTATCTTAACTGATTTGGTCGGAATAAAGATGTCGACCTTTTCAGGATCTCTCCTGTTCAGTCTTGTGGCATTGATAGAAGTAGTCCCATCTTGTTGCAGGGTCTAGCGATTTCGATTAACTCCTTCAAGTCAAAGTCCAATTCGATATCTCGAAATACCCCATACCTGCAGGTGAAGCTGGCTGGAATTAACGAATTTATTTTTTTTTCTTTCAGTACTATGTTATCAGTCGCATCATTGGCTTCTTTAAGTGTGTCAAAGTCCGTTTTGTTTAATACGTTGCATTTTGAATCCTTATTGATCATGAAGAATCTCATGGGCGTTAATCTAACAGGTTTACCGTTGATTCGCCATTCCATAATAACTGGAAATATTTTCTCATTAGAGTGCTGTTCGTAATTGTGTGATTTGCCCTGTACTGGCGGGATTGACTTTTCCTTAGCCGCATTCGCCTTATTATCGATGAGCATGTTATTATTTTTCCCCATTTGGCGTAGGCGGTGTGAATTTGAATGATATATTAGACATATTAGTGTTGAATTTAAAATCGTTTTTTTTCCTCCTCGAGTTCATTCTACTTGATTATAAAAAGAAAAATGGCGGTAAAAACACCTCAAAGAAATCCACAGTGGCTATGTAGGGATGTGACCTCTAGGGCGTCTGGGATAGGAATTTTCTACCAGGTGTTTCTGAAAAAACTGCATCTCGACTGCGCAAAAAAGCGTTCAGAACCACCCAATGCCGTCGTTGACCCTTTTCTCGCTAACGTCCGCTTGTTCCTTTTGCGTAACCTAGCACCTAATAAAGAGTAGTTGTGTTTCCCTCATCTTGATGATTGAGTTTCATGCAACATTCTTGAACTATCTTCGATGTTTTCGTTGATGGTGAGAGAAAGTGTTCGAGAGGGTCTAAGATTCAGTTAAAAACAATTTATTTTAACTTTCCAGAAACGAGGTTTTTCGAATACTTACCTAACCTTAAACTGTGTGTTGTTTTATGCGACACCTATTATTTATGGGCGCAAAAGAAATATGACTTTGAAAGAGAATGTGATTTAAACGAATGTCCAACACTTAGTCGCAATTAAAACACTGATTCGAAAAGTCTTTTAATTTATAACGCACAAGTCCCAATCCACTTGACTATTTTACATTTTTGACTGCTGGAAGGGCTTTGGTTAGGATGATCGACGTTATCTCTTCGATGGAAAGATATATAAACTTGAGCGGATATTCTTGGAGTGCATTTCGGATAAAATGATGACGAATGATTATGTGTATCGACCTTGAATGAAACACGGGGTCATTGGCGAGTTTACCTCCTGAATGATGTCGTTGAATATGGTGATCCTCAATAAGTCCTTAAGATTCAGTTCACTTAACAAGGTCCTGATGTAAATTATTTCCTTCACAACATTAGTGAGGCTCATATACTCGTATTCCGCCTCAGTCGACGAGAGGGCTACAGTTTTCGTTTTCGGGAACGCCAGGAAACAGCCCCCCTGATATGATGAAGGAATATTCCGAGTAGAATTTTCGATCCAATGCACAATTTCCCTAGTCTGTATCGGCGTATCCGATGACTTCTCGATAGTTTTCGCGAGTATATCAGCTTCATGTCTGCTGTGCTTTTGAGGTAGTGTAAGATCCGTCTGCCTGCCTCCCTGTGACGTTGCTATGATCGTTGTTAACCTGGCGATGTCGGGACCCGATTGCCACGTAAGAAAGAGCAATAGTTAATTCCCTGAATAGAAGGCTTGACTTCTTTTAGAATGATAATGGTTTCTCCAACTTTGTCCCACAGGAGAGGAGTTCTCATGTGGTTTGCACTCGGTCATGTGGTATTTGGATAATAAATCATTGATGTATCTAGTCTGACATAGCGTTACTTTATTTTGCATTTGTTTGTTTCTATTCCTAGGCAATAGTTGGAAGCTCCTAGATCTCAGACGTCGAAGTGGGATGAGAATTTTTCCTTTATATCATGCACTCTTATTTGATTTCTCGAGATGATCAGGATGTCGTCAACATATACAAGTAAATATATCGGGTGTCTTCATTTTCGTCGACGTAGAGACACGGCTCGGCATTCGTTGGCTTTAGACCCATAGATCCTGGAATCTGATCTAATGTTGCGTGCAATCTGCCACCTGATTGACGTAGTCCATAAATAGACTTTTTAAGTTTACACACCTTATTACCAAAGTTTAATACGCAGAGAATTCTCTTTGCCTTTGGATGAACGAACACATCCTTTTCGGTCTTGAGGATTCTTTCTATTATTTCGGACATTTTACAGAAGAGCGTCGATCTTTCCGATCGGATAGGCTGCTGTTATATCCAGTTGATAAACATTCAAATCCAGTTTGGTTGTGAGGGCTGCTAAGAGATTCTAGCTCGCTAACAACATAAAAGTGTCAGCAAAATCGATTCTGAGTCTCTGGGAGAATCCTTGTACTACGACTCTGGCCTTTCTTTTACTTATAGTCCCGTCCGAATTATATTTATTCTGAAGTACTATTCTGTAGCCAATGATCTTTTGACTAGCTGGTCGATTGACTAATTTCCAGGTATCATTAGCAACTAACCATCTGGTTTCCTGGTGAATAGCTATCAGCATTCGTCACGTTTCGGTGATCGCGTCCTTCAGAGATACTTCTGAAGGGCAAAGTTAATGTCAAAGAATTCGTTACCGCTGTTGCTCAAACTGCTTAGATTTTCGGCTTTCACTGTTTCTTATAATTCAAGGGAAAATAACAGACTGTTCGTAAGTCTTTGTGTTCGATTCGTCTTTCGAATCCGAGGAATGGTGATCCGCTGTTTGTCGAGTTGTTCCGACCATTTTCTCTTTTGAATCAGAAGAAAGAGATCCACTGTAACTCCACAGGTAAGCGTAACTCATCGACTCTAGATATTAAGCTTCGATTGATTGATTCAATTTCGACGACTTTAAGAATCTCAGTTGATGTGATGTCGACTCTAGATAATGCTTTGAGATCCAATTCTTCTGGAGTGGGGAGTTGTTGTAATACTTCGATTCAATAATTCGAGAAGTTTTACATATCTTTGCTCCGGTATCCAAATTTATCTGCGTAATCGACGATGATTTTCTTAATTCCTATTGGATTACACTTGATTTTGGTGGAAGTTTTGTCCAGGGTGAACAGTTTTTCGCCGAATGTTTGCAGGTGGGAGATGTCAGGCTTTTCCCCAGTCCATCGTTGTTATGGTGTTTCACTTCTTTTTCTTGTTTTGATGCAAGATTTGAACCGTAGTTTACAGCGCTTACGGCTGCCACCCAGAAGGTGAGAGTTTTCCTGACTTTATCAGCATACTCATTCTATTGCTTCAATGAGCGTTCTGTTTTCGTACGCAGCAACGCCATTTTGTTGCGATGAGTGCGGCACTGTGATGCCACGATGGATAAGCCACGGCCTTAAGTCAGGAATCAGGCGCGCAGTCCATCTTTCCGTTGCGTCGCTAACCCAGGACTATCGAAGTGTAATGAACTTCGATTACGTTACCCAGATGCGGCAGCGGTAATTTGAAAATGAAAAGGATTGCGGGATCGGATTGGATGAAGGTGAAATGTGGAATTAAGTGGTTAGGATTGGGGCAATCAGAGTTTTTGGCTTTTGAGGGAGTGAAATTCGTTGGCGGTTTTGGAGAAAGTTTTTTTTGGTAAACTCGAGGAATAAAAAGTGGTTGAAGTCAAGGTGAATTTTAAAGTATTGATTAAATACGTTGGAATGCAATGGAAATTTTAAGAGTTAAGAAAGGAAACAGTTGAGTGAAGAAAAGATTTTGATAGTAAAACGGTTTCTTCTAGTGGTAGGATACGGATGAAGAAGTAATTAGTGGATACATATAGTGGAAATAAAAACTCAAAACAACAAAGAAAAAAAATCGAGAATTAGATAGTGTGAATGGTGATAAGTGATAGATTTGATCTCCTTCTGATCCTAAAGTGAAGTTAGGAATTGTAATTTTCTCGTGGGCAATACAAATTGTATGAAAATAAAACGGTTAACGTATGCAATAAATGTGAATTACCTGTGGGGGTTGAATTTCCCAACAAACGGAAATATGGACTAACTTATGCGAATTATTAGATGAAGTGACGATTAATTAAGACGTTATTAACGGGAAATCACGGGCGAGTTGAAAATTATGATGAAGTGGCCGCTTATCAGCATTTAATATGTTTGAAAGTAACGTCAATTAAATTTTGCAGTGACCCCACCTCTGTATTTTTGCGTCCTTCGCCGAGCGCTCGAAGATCCACGGAAAAAGAAGAGGGTAAGTAGTAGTTAATATTTTTTTTTGCTTGTTTCTTTTTTTTTTGACATCTTTTTATTCATTACATATTTTTTTCCCAGCTTATTGAAATTGACTATTTTTCTTTTGATTAAAATCTTAAATAGTTTGTTTTGCATTAAAAAAATTATTGAGGGGTCTGTTTGTTTTTGTTTTGATTGATATATTTCCTTTGTTAAATTTGTAAATTTCTTTTTTTTTGAATTCAATAAACGACCATGTTTTACGAAGTTTTTTTTTAAATTTTTCATTTCTCAAAATGTCCTCTCCCTTTCCCGTCTTTTTCCCTCTGTGTTAGTTTCTTTATGTAAGGTGGCTCAGCACGAGCAGAGGGTGTCCCGGAAGTCCCACGACACGACTGAGCGCTAGCCGGCCTCAGTATGCCACCCCGGGCTACACATCCCTCTGCTAATTCTTTATGTCTGCAACTGCGATGACTCCCGTGGTTGCAACATAGCCTCACGGCATATCAAAACCACAAAAAAAAACAATTTTTCGATTTTTTCGCGGTATGTTCAGTAAGGGACGTTGATGGGCGTCCTTCGCGATGTTCATCTTCAATGGATGTTCTGCCTAGGTTGCAACTGTAGAATGTGGAGGAGCAGAGTCCCCCAATTTTTCCACCAAGTCGCTGTAGATGCTGTAATGATTTAAACCTTTTAAGTCCAACGCGGAACCGACCTCTCATCGGTTCTAGACGCTAAGTCTGAGTAGTGCCAACGGATGGTACCAACCGGCCAACCAGTCCGTGCACCGTAACCCATTCACGCGGTGGCTGCTTGTCGGCCAGCTAGTTCGGAGAGGATTTCGGTCGCGGGTCTCCGAATGGGTTACGCTCATTTACATATTTTCAGCCACCTGTACACGCCCGTTTTCAAAACGCGTTACCAAAACAAAACCATACGGAGAGGAAACCTATTCTACGTTACTCCGTATTTCTTCATTAACCAGTCAAAAGTACAAAAGCTAATTTTTATTTCGCGTTCCCGAATTTCCGACGCGGTACCGAGAAGTATACTACTTTAACTCATTCTGACGAAAGCTACTCTAATAAAACGACAAAACAACAAAGGTACCGCGTACCGCGCACGACGCGAAACCGACCTCAGCGGATTTTTCTAAACCCTACCCTCGCGACGGCATACCTACCCTGCACTTCCTTTCCCGCTGAAAAAAGAAGAACCACTGAAAAGGAAAGTCGTGGTTAAGTTTAGCAATTCATTTTTAATTATTTAAAATTATAGAAATACATTCCTATAACTATATATGACAACCAAGAAATATCTTTCTCTTTTTTCATAGAACCAAACTCAGAAAGAAAATATTCAATAAAAATGATTGAAAAATCAGTAAAATGGTTGTGTAAATATGAAGTGTAATAGGATTAACTAAATTAAGGAAACTTATGTAAATTGTGTTTTTTTTTCTTTTGCTTCTTATGTAATTGATTTTTAAAATAACATCGATATCGTTTTGAACATTTTCTATGTATAAATGTTATATAATCATATCGGGGATAATATTTCTAACATAATCTGTTTGATTAAAACTACATGGCATCAAAGTGAACAGATTAAGAGAGTATAAGTTTCTAGTGAAACAAAACATTGTTCCGATTAAACTTTAACATAAGTCTACAAAATCATTCCTTATCAAAAAGTCGATTAGAACGATGGGATTATGTATCGAGTTGACAATCCATTTTTAGTATAATATACTCATTTTAAAATACTCGTATTCGTATTCTTGTACGCTATTATGTTCTATAAAAAAACTTCTTGTGTTTAATCGTACGATAAAAATAGTAATGAAGTAGTCATTTACATGAAAATGAATGTAGCTAAAACAAAACTATCTTGCAGCTACATAAAACCATAAAATAAAACAAGTTTTTATTTTATGCTTTTGGTTTTACATAAATTGTTGTTCTTTTTAAAGATTTGTATTTATGTTTTTGTCGTTCTAAGACTAATTTGAAATAATATGCTAGTGCACATGGTTATTTAATTAAATGATACTACTGTACTCATTAGTTATTTATATATACTTCTATATAAATTTGTATTTCTTTTTTTTTCATGCGAGTTTGTACCGTTTCAACACAACATCCACCACTTGCATTCTTTCCACAAAACTTCAATGCACATATACTTTTGCTATACAGTTCACAAACACAAAACAACCGCAACGGTGTGTTTAATTAAACATGACATTAAACCGTGGACTTCCATTCAGTGATTTTTATGTATTTACTAGATACTTAACGCGCAAAATACGAGATAATTCGATAGCATATAAACCCATTAAACCTTTAATGATTGTTCAAAACTTCGATTAAATGATGTATTCTAAATTAATTCATATTGTATACGACAGGCACCAGGCCTTGTGTTGCTAAAAATGTTTGCGTTAGAAAACTAGAATAGGATAAATTTTCTACTTAAATAAACGATGCTCCGGGGCAGGAAGAATAAATACTTTCTTAGGCATCGATCTTTGAACTAATTGGCACAGCCAAGACCGAGGGAGCTCATCATGACCTGGATCTGATTGAGTATTGAATTCTAGATTGGGTTCTGGTAAGTTTTGCCACCATACTTTCAACAGGTATAAGTTGTCGATCGTTTCTTGTTCAGATTGTGAGAAAATTGATATATAAGCTGCTCTATGGAATAATATACATTCAGGAGCAGTCCTTCGATTTCGATGCCACTGATGATAAATCAGGATTCATTTTCTTGCTTACTTTTATATTTACGTTTTCATTGCGAGCCACAAACTCCGCCAATTGGTCAACTATCTCGTGTAATTACTTATCCCGTCCTTGACGAACGTTTTCACGATGAATCTTATCGTTTGCGGTTTCCTTGGTTTCATCTCTTGATTGAGCTAAATCTTGTTTCGAGGCCTTCAACTGATCGTGAAGTCTTTCATTCCACTCGGCTAATGCACGGCGGTCCTCCACTGGATTCTTAATAAGTTCACCTGTAACTAAATCACGAGAAATATCTTCCCCAGAATCACCATTTGTAAGCTCTCCGTCGTTTTCATTTTCTTTTTGTTTGTTAAAGAATTCTAATTAGCTGCTTACATCTTTCGCCTACATGTGTCAATTTCATTTCTGTATTTTTATCTTAATTTTCTTATTTGTAGTTTTCTCTCACACATTCAATATCACTTGTTTAAATGTTTGATTTGGAGAAGCTTACACGTAAATGATTGGATTCAGATAGTTGATGATTGTGCATTTTAATGAGAGCTAAAACAGCATCTTCTACGGATGCAAGTTGGATTAGTGCCATTTTGCGGTCTTTCGGGAAAAATTTAAAGCCTTTGACTTCGAAGCCATTCTTAGTGAATGTTTCTTTAATATCTTCTTCGGAACAGGATGATGGAATGTTGCTTAAATGCAATGTTGCTGATGGTGGATAGATATTTTGATAGTTTTTGCTGCCAGGTTTAAATCGTATTTAATATAAATACATTTTTGTAAATAGTCATGCATGAACTTACCGAGACAAAGGAAATTGTGCATTGTTTTATATTTTGGCAAGCACACTTTGTCGGACCAACTGCCACTGTCACTCGAAGGATGCACACGAATAGGAAAATCCGCCAACATTGGATAAGTAGACTAATGGAGCACTTTCTTCACTATTATTTATTAGATTTTAAGTAGAAAATTTTGCGGGAACACCCCCGAGACATCACCATGCCCGCACTTTTTAGGTTATCTCCGAATGACACTTCTAACCAGTTTCCACTTTTCTATCTATTCGACGTTTTGATGGCAACTGTGGGCGGCATTGCCAGATAGATATGCCTCGAAATGTATCGGTGTTTAATTAATATTATTTTTCAAATATTTATATCCACAGATATAAATATTTGAAAAAAAAATATTTTCTACGCAATGATATCCGCACGAAAGATGACGTCCGCTTGCACTTCGAAGTCATACCTATCTGGCCGGTTGCCAGGGTTCGGGATCGGAATCACTTCGATTCCCGGGCGTAGGCGTCACATTACAATGCCTTTGGTAGACATTTTTTTTTCAAACATTGGTGCTTGGTGACAGCTCTAATTCCATTTTTCTCCATTTGTATGATATCTGTTCGACGTGACAGTTCGTATTCAAATGAATGTACCTCCCGGCAATCGTGGTCTATTTATATAATTATACTGACATAGTGAGTATATAGGCAAACAAAAAAATGGTTTGGGTATTTTTGGATGACCCTTTCGTACATTTAACGCTGATGATACAGTACTACATTATTCGGGGCATAAAAAAATTGCCATTGAAAACAATATCAACGAAGATCTAAGAAGACCGGACTAGACCGGTATACCAAGCAATCAAAGCATAAACGTTTAGTTAAATAATTATAATGGAGAGAGTTAAGTTTGTCCTAAAATAGCTAAAACTTAATGAATCAACATAAACCTCATTAATTAAAGTATCGCAAATAAATATATACAATGCGAGGTTTTTTTTTTATATATAAAATAAATAACACGACACTGAGTTATCTTAAATCTTCACTATTATAACAATATTATCCGTTACGGCCGTTTTGGGTGACATGGCACCACCCTCAAACGGATTGAAACTGGTTAATTGCCGCGTATACACCAGACATATAGGTGCAGTGTCAATTCGAAATAAAAGACACAAGCTTAACCCACTTTGCGGCAAGTTTAAAACCCTTTGCGGTCGTATGTCTGCTCTCAGCCACCACAGCAAGGAACCATACGAATCCCATACTGTATGCATTCATGTATCAGTTTACACTTTTTCTATACGAACCTCAATGCCTAAAGAACCTATTCACGAAGCAATATGGTGCTCCATCGACTGGAGATAACGAAATCCAATGTAAACAGATGATGTCACCCAGCGCTCGCCATGCAAGACGCAGTGGCGAGTCAGTCGTCTTTTGAACGTAACGAAATCGACAACGTTGGACGATACCTTGTAGAATTCCAAAGAATATTTTATAAATTGTATTTAACAGTAATAAGACATTCTCTCTTCTTAAAATATTTCAAAATAATTCCCCAAAATAGTAAAAAGAAAGTTACCGCAAGAAATGTTCTTTGAATCTGAAAACAGTTTTATTTTTACCTCTTGAATACTGACTCTGATAGAGAAAGTGATAACGTTTGCAGTGACTGATAGTGACATAATTCCCGTGAAGCGACGAGTAAAGCAAATATCCAGCGACAGTGATACAGAAGAAAATGAGAATAGTAATATAAACGAATTTACTACTTGGAGAGACGTTACGCACACAGATCAGCCACAATCAAAAACTAATTCGAAGACTGTTGGACCGAATGTACCCATGAATTGCAAAGAACCTATCCACTTTTTTAGACTCTTCTTGACAGACACATTACTTGAAAAAATTGTACTAGAAACAAATAAATATACCGAAAATAAAATAGAACAGCAGATTTTATCTGCTCGATCAACTTGGAATAACTGGATCGATGTGACGAAGGAGGAGTTGACAGTTTTTTTGGGTGTAATCCTGAACATGGGTACTATACCAATTCCTAACATGAAATATTATTGGACTAAGGATCATACTGGAAATATACCATTTTTTAGAGATATATTTCGGAGGGAAAGATTTCTCCAAATTTTTTGGGTGCTACATCTGAATGAAAATGTTTCCATAAATACAAATGTAACAACGAGAATCCAGAAGGTGAGCAACTTTATGGATTATATTGATAGCAAATTCCAAGAGTATTTTACACCGGATAGAGAAATATCCATCGAAGAATCTGTTGTGAAATTTAAGGGCAAAATGAGCTTTATTACATATAATCCTAAAAAGCCCACCAAATGGGGAATGCGGATTTATGCAATTTCAGATGCACATACAGGATATATATATACGCTATGCTTCCCTACTATGGAAGCATTAGTAGAGACACTCTAATCAGTCCGGACCTTCCCGTCAGTTCAAGGATTACAAGTGTATCACAGGCAGTTGATCGCAAATCCCGAGGCAAAGGGACACCACATCTTTACGGACTGATATTTTACAGGGATCTCATTAGCGCAGAAACTAAGCAGAAACTTCTAAAACTAAGCTGTGATTAAAAAACCAGCTGTAACAAAAAATAATACTGTCGAAATAATACTGTACCGATTAGGCGGTATTCTATTATTAGCGTGAAAAGATAAAAGAATAGTCTCAATACTAAGCAGTTACGATACATCGGGCACGACAATTATAGAAAGAAGGATGAAACAAGGTGGGACCGACAATATTATCAAACCAAACATTATTATAAATAATATGAATTTGGGAAGTGTCGATAAGGCTGACCAATTAGCAAGTACATATTGTTTTAGGAGAAAATCGTGCAAATGGTGACAACAAATTTTTTTCTGGGGATTAGAGGTTCAGTAAATAGTTACAATTTATATAAAGTGTCAGCTAGAAGAGAGAACAGGACACCTATGCCACATTTTATGATCGTTCGAAAATTGGTAGGTGATTTTCGTGAGGAGCAAAATCTAAACCAGGAAGACCATCGACCTCCGATAAGGAAGAAAGACTTGATGGAAAACTGCATATATTGCGGCATTGTGAAAATATAAAAAGTAAAAATTGTTGTGTATGTTCAAACAGAAAGATTAAGGGAGGAAAGCACCAAACCAATAATTATTGCGAAACATGCACTCAGAAACCAGGCCTGCATGTTGGAGAGTGTTTTGCAAAAGAGAGAATTATAAAACATAATTTTTTTACAAAAACATATCACTAGATGACTGTATTGAATAAATATATATCTAAAGTTCACAAAAGAATTACTAAATCTGGTTTATCCATTTTGACGGAAATTAATTCCGACCAGTAAGATACCCATGTCCAAATTTAGTACGTCCGCAAAGGGTTAATAGTGGAGATGTGAATCTAAGCCTAATTCAATTTAGGAATTTACTACCGTCATAGTTTTCATTGGACGCCGTATAAACGCCGCAAATAAAGCCTATTACTCAGTACTTCTCATTATAAAGTCCAGAGTTGTCCACAGGCAAAATAAGCTCCGCATTTTCAAAACACTAGCCAAACCTGTGGTGTTATATGGAAGTGAAACATGGACCCTGATGAGCGAATCCGAAAAGGCAATGGATATATTTGAATGCAAAGTGCTCTGACAAATCGACGGTCCAGTGAAACAAGGAACAGTGTGGAGACTACGTTACAACGGAGCTGTATCAATTATTTGACCACCTGTTTCCTCTTGCGTAAAGTTGCGTAAATTGCAATGGGCGGGCCATGTAGGAAGCATGGAAGAAAACCGGCTACCCAAAAGAGCATTAACGGGTAGAGCACAAGGTAGCCACCACCGTGAAGACCGAGGACTCGATGGGAAGATACAACAGAAGCTGACAGCAGATCCTTGTTGGGAGTGAGCAACTGACGGACAAGGTCGCGGAATCGTAATGTTTGGAAGAGATTAATTCTGGAAGCCAAGGCCCGGCTGTCACGCCATACATGATGATAGTTTTCATTCTAATAACTTCTACCGTCTCTAACAAGTTTAATTTTAATCCTTTATTATAAATTTGTAAAATTTGAAAATTGTCGTTATATTGTATATATATGATCACAGTTGAAAATATGGGTCGAGTACTTTGATTTTTCAGTTTTGTTAATTAACTCGTTCTATGATCTTTCATTCTTGCTGGCACCAAATCGTAATCAAGAAAACTAAAGAACAATACTACGAATGAATCTTTGCGTATATATAACAAGGGAACTTACGTTTGGTTTTTAAGAAAAGACTTAGGGAACATCTAATGAATACTGATTGAAAGTTAGTCCTAAGGATTTCAACACAGTACCTTAGGGCATTTTTGGCCATATCGTCGAGATACTCGAAGAGCCAGCTATTATCTATAAACTTCGAATTTTTTTTAATGTGTCGTATTATATGATTTTGGGAATGGTAGGGAATGGCTTGAAAGTTTATTAGAAGCGCGTGAAGCTACCGTTTAAAAAACCCTGCTGTAGTGAAAGTAGGTAGCAAAATGTCCGTGAAGGACTGCAGCGATGGTCTGCTGCCTCGGCGGAAGATTATGTTAAGATCCGCCGAGAGTGGCCTTGTCTGGGGACGCGTGAATGTGCTGGCAGGCTAGCGTTGCGGTTTCGTGGGGCGGGTTCTTTCCCCCTAGCACAAGGACCCACTACAAAAAAATTTCGCATTCACGAATTAAGGAGTGTAAAACATGCCGATCGACTTGTGTTGAGGCTGAGAGAACCTACTAAGGGTTGAAATTGCTTATTCAGAGAACAAGTTGGAACGTGCAAAAACAGACGGACTGGCGGGGACTTCGTCATTAACGACGATCCTTATGGCCCACAAATAAGAGTGGGGCATCCAGATGGAGGTGGTGCCCCCTCGCACCCTCCCAACCGGATCAACATCCAAACGTAGACGTGGCCATATATTTCACTTTTGAGTGGAAAACTCATACAAACATAATTTGCATGAACTTTCCCATCAAAAGAGAAATACAGACGTGACCGATTTATGTTATAGAATTATGTGATCGAATCACATAACCCTATACCATAAAAGGGCACGCGAGCGGAAGGCCCCTCTACCCGGCAAGAGCCCCTGGTAAGCGACAAAACGGTGGAGCGCGCCCGATGGCTAGGCCATATTATACGAAAAGCCTGCCATCGTTGCAGGTCCTACACCCGGCAGGTGTGACGGAATGGAAAGACGTTTAAAAATCCATTTGTTCCTTAATTAAATTATGCCTATGAATATGTTATTATAATATATAACATACGAATAGTCCAGTGGCTTTGTTTTGTAAATTAGTCTATTTCCTAAAGAGAAAAGGAAAACATGCAAAATATAAATGAGTTTGACTTTATACAATGGCAGTAAAAATATTTTCTACATCAACGTCCGTAGGTGGCCTTGTTATTTTGTTCTTGTTATAAATCTTTTCCCTTTTTTTCTCTTCACTTGCAATCTTAACTTAGACCAAGTTTTATGCCCAAGGCTCGCGTTAACAAATATAAATAATAAATCACTTCGATTTTCTCATCTTAACTGTGCCGTCAGGCAATCCAAAATATTATTTTGTAATCAGTCCAATGAATACTCTTGTTTCCCTAGGCATAATCATAAGCTCACGATAAACAGGGTCCCAATCGTAATCCTTGCTAGTTATCGTCTTGGATCGTCCTTCCTTCAATGATGCTTGCTGCGTATCTGCCATTGCAGTCACACACATTTGCGTTATAGAGGCTTGACTTTTCTGGACTTTCCAATCCACGAATTTGAAGATCTATTTGTAAAGAAACTTTATATAGTACCGTGCAAAGTTTCTAATGAGTTGCCCTGCAGTGCTGTATACTCAGACACTTCGATTTCGGGTTTCCTGTCTGAATCGCGGCAACCACAGTACAACACTCCGTTCATTAGAGGGGAAAATTTACTGTTCAAGTTTACTAAGAAATTAACTTCGCTTTGTGTTGTTAATGCACTGCCCGTATTCACGGAACAAATTCAACTATTCCAATAAACAATGACGCACGACAGTCACCCTTTACACACACTCTTATGGACGGCGCTCGAGAAACGTTTTCGTTTCTGTGTCGTGCACCTCATTATCCTCAATTTCCGATTGTACTTCGATTGCTTTTTCTCTAACCATATCACATTCACTCGTTTTCATATATTATCAACAAGAACTGGGAGAAAACCACAAATTCAACTTCGAATTTATTTCAAGTGTGGGGTGTCGAGATCTTTTGTCACTTTATTTCAAGTTTCTTTGATAGCATTGGTAGAAATGCTTATTATTTAATTTAATTTTATCCATTCGGCAATTTGTTAAAGGGAGTTAAACAACAAAACTAAAACACTTTTTATGCAATCTCCGAGTATTGATATAAAAACTGCCGTTCTCCAGTGTCGTTAGTCAACTCCACGATTCGTCCCCAAAACATGTTTTTCCTCTTTCGCATTCCGTGTATACGGTAAACCGCCTCAGCTGAGCTCTATCAGCCCAGTTAGCTTGCCTTCCGTGATGTAATACACCGCTGGGGAGTATTACATCAGCATTCCGAAATCCGGAATTCTACGTGCAGATTTGCAATTTTTAAAACAAAATTTAATAGAAGTAGAGAAAATTTAAATGAAGTAAAGAAATTTGAAATGAATTAAAGAAATTTAAATGAAGTACAGAAGATTTAAATGAAGTGAAGAAATTTAAATGAAGTAAAGAAATTTTAACTATGAAAATTTTAAATAGTTATAAAAGTTGAATCTCATGACGAATAACATTAAAGGAAGACATTTAAATTTTAATATAAAGGAAAATTGATATGAAATTCCATTTAATAAAATTACAAGAAGAAAAAGTATTCTACAAAATTATGATTACGAATAAAATTCTTTAAATATTTTTTCAAATCTGCCACCAAATTCCAAGTGGGACGTTTTCAAGCAGTTTGCTTGTGTGACTGCTCGATTAATACACTGCTTCAAATGATCGTTCTGGTACTAACAGAATATTGTATATTGTGAACCAATTAGACTGCTCGTGGAAGACTATAGGTCATTTCCACCTGAGTTAACGCAAAATCTTTGACAAAATACAAAAAACGACCATTTTGTTATGACATACATTGTTTTTGTTTTTGTATTTGCATTGTTCTTCACTGAAATTGCCATTTTGTTTACTAATTAACTTAGCTTCTGTTTTTTTGCTTCCTTTATACCAGTACTTCTTTTGTTGCTTTCTCGGAATTCCTAAAGTGATGATTTCGAGTTTTTTAAAATCAAATTTCTTTCTTTGCTTCATAGAAACTAAGCGATATTTGAAAATAAGCAAATTTATTGTATAAAATAAATTGGTATACACCAAATAACTACGCCGTAAACGGTCCCAGGCCCCGTTGAGAAAGGAGGAGGGATTCCCATTGTTTCCCCAACCCACAGCTCCCATGAATGTGTGGCCAAAAATATCACGGAGACCCTCGACGATCAGCTAGCTCCCATTCTATTAGATGCATTGCTGAAAACAAGCAACGAGCTATGGGTGGAAGTGGAAGCGATAATTAAGACCGTGGCAGAACAGACGATCAATCATCAAGCCCGGCGCGAAAGAAACGATTGGTTCGATGACGAATGCCAGGATGCGTTAGATAAAAAGAAGCAGGCGTATAGAAAAATTTAGGCAGGAAGACAAGGACGAAGAGAGAACATTATGAAAATCTCAGAAGATTAGCGAATAAGATCATTCGAATTAAGAAAAGAAAATACCATGACGACCTATTGAGAAGCATCGATATAAATCTAGTGAGCAACAACACAAGACAAGCATACAAAGAAGTGGGAAGCTTGAGACTTGGTTATCAGCCCAAGATAAATTTAAATTAAATTTATTTTAAGTTAATAATTAAATTTATTTTAAGTTAACAATGAATAAAGTCTTATATGACAAATCTTAATTAATTGTACACAGTTTTGAATTCTATCTACTAATGCATTTCATTTCTAACTAAATTTTTTATTTTATAAAAATTTGAATGTCAAGAAAAATATTTCCTAAGGTTACTCCTTTTTGCAATAAAAAATATTCAACTGAATTAATGCTGTTTTTAAATTCAACAATACTAAACTATATTAATTAAAATTTATATTAAATTTATATAATATTAAAAATGAGAAAGTTCCACCGTATTACTTCCCCCTCAGTTAATGACGTGTTGTTCCGGGGCATAAAAATGATCGAATGTCGCATTCACTTGGGGATCGGCGTTCAAAACATTACTATCTTCAAGATGCTGGCTGGTTGGTGAATAATCTTTAATCACCTTTGAAAAAGTTGACAGAACCGTTGAAGCCACAGATGGTAGTTAATTACTTCCCGATTCTTTGTTTGCTGTAGAATGATGATGGTGTTCTAAACCAAAGTTAAGTTCACTGTAGGTTCTAGTCACTTAATTGCTCCTCGATTCCTTATGACAATTGTCGATCTTCTTGATTTTCAGTGGTAGCACACGGAATAACTTCTTGGTCCTTTTTCAATTTTGTCAGCTTCAAACTCGCAAGACTGTCTTCGTATGGATCGTGTTCGGTTGTGTTCAGTTGAATCTCCTCGTCAAGGAATTGCTTCGATAACGTAGCCAGCTTATCAATTATAGTTGCGGACGTCGTGAATCGATTTCGAATGTCGTGGGTCACCAGATGTGGCGAGTATTTTCACCACATATATGTTCTTATATGTTCATCTCTGGTATTTCTTCTTATTACACATATATGTTCTTATATGTTCATCTCTGGTATTTCTTCTTATTACTACAAATAAGAAAATATGTTATTCTCTTTTTTTTTAATAATTATTTATTTTAAGTTAACAATGAATAAAGTCTTATATGACAAATCTTAATTAATTGTACACAGTTTTGAATTCTATCTACTAATGCATTTCATTTCATACTAAATTTTTATTTTATAAAAAATTTGAATGTCAAGAAAAATATTTCCTAAGGTTACTCCTTTTTGCAATAAAAAATATTCAACTGAATTAATGCTGTTTTTAAATTCAACAATACTAAACTAGATTAATTAAAATTTATATTAAATTTATATAATATTAAAAATGACAAAGTTCCACCGCATATCTATATTTAATTTAAAATTAACATTTTTTAAGAAAATTTATCAAGCAAATCGTAAGGGTTACTCCTTATTCAATTTGTGAGTTATTCTAGTTCGCTAAAGAGGAAGGATATATCCTGCGACAGGGGGGATATATCCGCCAGAAGGCACCTCAAACCCTTAGGGATTAATTGAAATTTATATTGATATCAATTGATAATAGCGTGAGTGAATTTTAAATACATAATTTGTTCTTCACAATGTCGGCCAATAATGAGGAATTTTTGGATGCTATCCCTTATTTAAGCGCAGTTGCAATTAAATTACCTCCTTTTTGGAAGGAATTACCTGACATTTGGTTTAAGAAAACCGAAGCTCAATTTGCTCTGGCGGGTATTACCTGAGAGCAAACAAAATTTTATCATATATTAGTAGCTCTTGATGCAGATGCAATCCGTAACGTGTCAGATATTGTCAGTAACCCTCCTAGCACAAACCCTTATACAGCCTTAAAGGAAGCATTAATTTCTAGGTTATCTGCAAGTGAGAGTTCAAAATTTAATAATTTATTAACGAATCTTACATTGGGAGATCGTTTTCCATCACAACTGCTCAGGGAAATGCAACAGCTTGGAGGGGAAAAAGTAGGAAAAGACTTGCTCAGGAACATCTGGTTACAACGATTGCCAGAAAATATGTAAGCAATTTTAACATGTACTCTTTCAAGTTCCCTAACGGATCTGGCTGCGTGTGCAGATAAAATTTACGAAGTATCAAATAAACCAGCATTGCTTTCTCTGTCAAGCAACACAAGTGAAGAGTCAACATTACAGAAGCAGGTTTCTGAACTAACTGTCCAAGTTGCTGAATTGTCACGAGCATTCAATAATATGAATAGATTTAGTAGAAGCCCAAACAGATTTAGAGGATTTCGCTCTCGTTCTCCATCAAGTAAACGACCTGAAGGACAGGGATTTTGCTGGTATCATTTTAAATTTGGTACTAGAGCATACAAGTGCATTGAACCATGCACTTTCAAAAAGAAAAATTCATTCGATTTTAAGGAAAATTCAAAAAACTAGATAAACTTAAATTTCCGACGGTAAATTTAAGTAGCTTCAAGCCGTCTTTTACTTTATGATCATTCCACAAAAAAGAAATTTTTAATCGATACTGGTGCAGAAATTTCAGTTATTCCAAAACCAAAATATCGTCATCTAATTGCTTCAGGTTTTAAACTTTCTACTGCTAATGCATCTTCTATTGATACATACGGCAGAAAACTACTAAAATTAGATCTGGGTCTAAGAAAAGAATTTTCATGGCATTTTACTATTGCAGATATTTCGCGACCTATTATAGGTGCAGATTTTTTGGGTCATTTTGGAATTTTAGTTGATGTCGCTAACAAAGCAATAATTGACCCAACTACAAACCTTCGTTCAATAGCAACTATTACATGGGAAAATTCTTCAAACTTGTCCATTTTAATTAAACCAGAAATTGATCCACAAGTAAAAGACTTATTAAACTTTACAAAACATCCTACACATAGTATAAAACATAAAATTACAACTTCTGGATCACCAATAGTTTCGAAACCCAGACGTTTAGCGCCAGATAAATTAACTGCAGCTAAGAAAGAATTTAATTTCCTGCTCGAACAAGGAATCTGTCGTTTCTCTGATAGTCAATGGTCTTCACCATTACACATGGTACTAAAAAGCAATGGTGATTGGCGTCCTTGTGGTGACTACAGACGTCTTAATGCCATTACAACACCAGATCGCTATCCTATTCCTAACATTCAGGATATCACACATTTTTTAACTGATTGCAAAACCTTCTCAACTTTAGATCTTGTTAAAGCGTATCATCAAATTCCAGTAGAACCAGAAGATATTCCGAAAACTGCAATTTGCACACCGTTCGGACTCTTTGAGTTCACTCGCATGACTTTTGGTTTAGAGGGGGAAGTAATGCGGTGGAACTTTCTCATTTTTAATAGTATATAAATTTAATATAAATTTTGATTAATCTAGTTTAGTATTGTTGAATTTAAACATTAATTCAGTTGAATATTTTTTATTGCAAAAAGGAGTAACCTTAGGAAATATTTTTCTTGACATTCAAATTTTTTATAAAATAAAAATTTAGTAAGAAATGAAATGCATTAGTAGATAGAATTCAAAACTGTGTACAATTAATTAAGATTTGTCATATAAAACTTTATTCATTGTTAACTTAAAATAAATAATTATTAAAAAAAAAAGAGAATAACATATTTTCTTATTTGTAGTAATAAGAAGAAATACCATGTGTGGTGAAAAAACTCGCCACATCTGGTGACCCACGACATTCGAAATACTCGACAGCGAAGCAAAATTAGTAGGGCTACAAATCAATGAAAATAAACAAATGCTTGTAGCGCAGTCGAGGAAAAATACCTCAAATACACAAAATATCACACTTGGCGAATACAATATCGAAAATGTGGCCGATTTTATGTCTCTAGGCGCCAAAATAACGAGAACAGGTAATGAAAGAGACGAAATACGCCGAAGAATACAGCTCGGGAATAAAATTTTTTATTCAGATTTGACGATCTTGAAGACCAGCTGCATACACAGGAAAACAAAGCTCCAAGTATACAAATCTGTGATAAGACTTGTGTTATGCTAGGGGCGCGAAACATGGACCCTTACCCAAGCAACTGCAAATATACTGAACGCCTTGGAGACGGACCCTGAGGCGAATAATTGGAGCAAAGCTAGACGGGGACCAATGGTGAATTCGATACAACCGCGTTTTGACGAGTCGGAATCTCAACGATTGTAAGACTGTGGAAGTTGCAATGGGCTGGTCATGTGAATCATATGGACAAACAACGGATACCCAAAAAGGTATTTGTTGGGAGAATTGAAGGACGAAGACCCGTGGGGACACCGACGAATTGCTGGTCTGGCTCGGTCGACGGACAGTTCATCGGTGCTCGGATGACCGAGGCAGTTGGAGGCGCTATTTGCGAGAGAGACTGTAGTGCTACATAGAAGAAGAATACCACGAAAGATCAGACTTGGTTGTTGGGTAGCTTGCCCAAGACGCATGCCCCAGTAATTCAGTTTCAAGGCATTAGCTTAAAAATTCTTCTTCTTCTTCGTAGCACTACTGCCTCTCTTGGTCCTTCATTTCCTGCAAAAGGGTCGTTGGCCACATTCTCCAATTTTGAAATCCAAGCAGCGATGGACTGTCTTCATCGACCGCATCAGACCACCGTTTCCTCGGTTTCCCCACCGGTCTCCATCCTGCAATTCCCCCAGCAATACTTTTGGCTATCCGTTGTTCGTCCATACGATACATATGGCAAGCCCTTTGCAGCTTCCACAGTCTTACAATCGTTGAGACCTCCAACTCATCAAAATTATCACACAACTCATGGTTGTACCGAATTTGCCATTTGCTTCGCTCCGATTATTCGCCTCAGGACCCGTCTCTCAAAGGCGTTGGGTTCGGGTCCATATTTCACACTCAGAGCATATCACAGGTCTTATCACAGATTCATATGCTTGGAGCTTTGTTTTCCTGTCCACGCAGTTGGTCTTCCAGATCGTCAAAACTGAATAAAATATTTTATTGTATTTGCGAGCCGTATTCTTCGGTGTATTTCGTCTCTTTCATTAGCGGTTCTCGTTATTTTGGCGCCTAAATATACAAATTCGCCCATATTTTCGATATTGTATTTGCCAAGTGTGATATTTTGGTAATTTCAGGTATTTTTCCTCGACTGTGTCCTGAGCTTTGTTTTTTCATTGATTTGTAGTCCTACTAGTTTTGCTTCGTTGTCGAGTTTCAGCAAAAGTTATTTTGCGGTTGTTAATGGCCGTGGCAGAATGTTAATGTCGTCTGCAAAGGCTACCGCTTGGCTCGACTTGCATAGTAACGAACCTCTTCTATCGTCAGAGAGCTTTCTTGGGACATATTCCAGAGTCAAATTAAAAAGCAATGGGGCCAGCCTATCTCCCTGCTTTAGTCCGATATTTGTGTCGAAGGTTTCGGCGAGTTGATTATTTATGGAGACTTGGGAGGTTGTCGACGTCGTTGTCATTTTGATACGACGGACTAATTTGGCTGTGATACCAAAGCAAAGTATTATTTAGTACAGTACGTTATGATCTATACTGTCGCATGCTTGCTTGCTTGGTTTACGGCAACTTCCAGCATTTCTCAAGCACCTGCTTGATTGTAAACAAATGATTACCTGCTCTAAAGCCACCTTGAAACTTCGCAATAACACTGTTGGCGTATAATCTGATGTTATTTTCTTTTATCTTTGAAAATATTTTGTATGCCGTACATAATATTGATATGCTGCTTCTATAGATTTTGCATTGTAGCTTATCATATTTTTGTGGATAGGGAATATAATTGATTGGCTCCACTCTTTTGGCATATGTTCTTGTTGCCAAATGTGTTGGACTTCAGACGACTGGATGACTTTCCGAACACTGCTGTCACCATATCTTATGAATCTCCGCCTCCTTAAGCCTTGAAGGCGGATCAAACTTCATCCAGAGTTGGTTGGGCCAATGAAAGCTCTCCGGGAATATTTATAAGCTCCGGTGTTCTGGAGCTGTGCGGAGGATTTAGGAAGTTCCTGAATTATAAAACCCATCTTTCTTAATTCTGTTTTCATCGTCACTACTTTGTATGCTTTTCCTGTGTTGTTGCTCAGTAGACTTACATTGATGCTTTTCAATTGGCCATTATAGTATTTCCTTTTCTTAATTCTAATGATCTTATTCGCTACTAATCTGAAATTTTCATAATGTCCTCCCTTCGTGCTGATTTTTTCACTTTAGTATAGTTTGTACGCCTGTTTTTTTTTTTTTTGTCCAATGCATTCTGACAAAGCATCGAACTAATCATTACTTTTGCACCGGGCTTGATTCCGATCGTTTGTTCTACCGTGCTCTTAATTGTCACTTTTATTCCACGAACAGCTCGTTACTTGTTTTCAGTAATGTGTCTGATAGGATGATAGCAATTATCTAAGGTCTCCGTGAAATTAGTTGACATAGACGCCATTTGGAACTTTTCGATGTTTAATTTCTGTAGAGTACTGATCTTCACCGAATACGCCTTAGAAATACGATATCGATAGGTTGATTTGATCAAGGAATGATCCCAGTTATAATTGGCTAATCGGTATTTACGGACGTCAAATATGCTCGAGCTCCATCTGTCAGATTAGAACATGGTCGATCAGGGTTTGGCTGATGCCATTTCGATGATACCCAGGTCATTTTATTTATGCGTCGATGTGGGAAGCCCGAAAATTACGACATACAATCAAGTCTGATTCCGTCAACAAATATTTGACCAGCAACTATCATCTACCAGCAGAAACATCATCTCGCTCATTTCTTCAGGACGAGCAGCCATTTTCGCTCGATTGGTAGTATACCCGCAGGGCATTCAACTGTTGTAGCAACCCCGTGGCAGACATATTCGGGAAATCAACAGAGTTATTCCTGGATCTTTATCGAATCCGTTTCGTATCTATGAGAGGAAACGGCCATGACCGAATTGATATCCTTCATAAGGGGATTTTTGTTTTTCTTTTAAAAAAGAATAAACAATAAAGTAAACGCACCCATGGTACCAAAAAGGTCTCGATATGTACCAAATAGGTCTCAAACTTTTGTATAAGTGTATTTTTTAAAAGGAAATTTGATTTTGATAAATTTCATTATTTTTCGTCACTAGCGGGGAAAATTATCCGCAAAACGATCATTGGTTTTTTAAATACGTACATTCCCTACCTCTCTCTGCATCACTTTTTCTTCGTTGCACAACGCTCGTGCGGATCTTCACTTCACTTTCCATCCATTTCATCAGGTGTGCCACCCAGACAATGTTTAGAACCTCGGTATAAGGGGGCACACAAAAATATATGGTCATCTCATTAATTTTATTTTGTTCTATTCTTGAGCAACTCTCAAAGATAATAAGAAATTATGTAATTCGACGCAGTAAAATACATTGAGTTTCTAAGAATAGCTGTCTTTTCAAGCATTTCGACGATAGGATCAAAAAACTGCCCTAGGACGCCATGCTGAACATTTTTTGGGCAGATTCAAATTTCAAGTTTTCGATGATAGCGTTAAAAATTCTCTATGATATCGTATTAAAATTTACTGGACTGTAATTTGATCGTTCTTCAATAGAACGCTTCAACGCTTTTCTTAAAAACCATAAGAGTTTGCTGCCTTAACCAAATCAGGAAGATTGTTATCAATACGAAGATCATTATTTACAGCGTCATTTCTTAGACGATTCGCTCTTGCAAAAGGTATTGCAAATTGATAGCATTTCTGATTGAATTGAGTTTGAGACGCTTAAATATAAGCTAAGCTTCCTTTATTATAATGATTTGGTTGAATGCTAATGCATTATTTGATTGGTATTGGTTTTGGCGAAGCACTAACAAAGATATGGTGTACCGACAAAAAACTACAATTTTGAGCAAATATATGTTCACTATCTTCATTGCAATGGAACTGGTGAAGGTTAAGTACTGAGCTTTTTCAAAACGATACTAATTCAAGCTAACGAATCATTTCAATTATCACTTTTGGGGCAAAACTTAACCATTGCTTAATGTTTATTTTAAACAGGTAATAGGGCTTTCGCTAGTGCATAATTATAAGCCTAAAATAATTATCAAATAATGGAAAGAGTGTAAATTAAACACTGAATTTAAAAGGCTTAAAGGCCATTACTAATATTATATAGTGCCTATCTCATCAGGTTCAGTGAGCCGCAATCGCTCTTCACTTAACCTCAAAATAAACATCAATTCAGTATTTCACCTTAACTTTACACTACAATTTATTTGCACACACCTGGTCAAGAAGTATTTGTACAATTTCCTTGTTGCCTTTAAAGCAAGCATGTTGCAATGGACTCATGCCACTATCATCGACGAAATTCACCGAACCTTTGTTTTGCGTCAACAACGCTTTGAACTCGGCCGTTTCATTTTTCGCTATTTTATCGAACAACTGCCGTTGCATGTCCGTCAATGTGCTTTCATTTGCCATCTCCTTGATCTGCTACTATTCTCCAACCGACTTGAAATTATAATTCTATGGAAATTATTGATAATTCGCGGTAGATTGGCTGAACTTGTCAAAATTTTGAAGGATTTCGGCAGCGATGATAAAAATTCTTTTCCATACGTCAAAAGTGTCACATTCCAATTCCAATTGGAAGGCTATGACTGCAGCGATGTCTGATGGCAACTGGATCAACTAAAAGACATTCAATGTAGGCAATCGTACTGGATACAATGTTAAATACCGGAACCATGTGTTTTGGAACTATAAGTTTCAGTTTGAATTGTTTTTTTTTGGTCTTTTGAAAAAAAATAGTGTAATATTTCTGTTGCGATCGAAAAAAAAGTTAAGTTATAATTCTATAGCTCAACGACTTCAGGATCGATTATTTTACTGTCACTGAAGGCATTTAGCGGTGTTGTTCATCCATGAATGCGAATTTTCTTAGTTTTTTGTAGCACTATACCCCCTTTTGGGCCTTCGCTTAGAGATAGTCAGAGTATCTCCTTATCATGATCGGGTCTATCGGACTTCCACAAGGTGATATTACGGTCACTATCACGCTTTGGCCGTGTATCCGTCCACCCAGCTGCGATGCATTCTGATACTAAACTAGCACGTATCATAACTGAACGGCCTTATAGTCCGTCCGAAGAATCACTTTGGCACTTATGAGACTCGAACAAGGTGCCTTTGGCTTACGGGTTGAGTGCTCTAATCACGCGGACTACTGAATTGCTTATCCACAAATAAAAGACATGTATCATTTTTTGCAACGCATGGCTCAAGGCTGCTTTGAATGCAAATAATAATCAAATCTAAATTTATCTTTTGTTGCTCATATAATGGCTTACGTTTGTTAATTCAATGTATTGAAATTTTACAAGAAATCCACATTATGCTTGACCAATGCCAAGATCCAACAGATGAACAAAAACATGACTCTACATGGAGTCAGATACCTCTATTAAATAGCTATGAGATGGCTTCAATCCACAAATAAGTTTTTGCAAAAGTGCACAAGGAACAATCACAGGCAACCCAGATGAAATTTAAAACAAATGGCTGCAATATTTCTAGAGGCTATTCATAGCATCCCTGACAACGACTGAAACTGTGAGCATTCCAGAAGAGAAGCAAAAGGTCCTTGTCTCTTCACCAACCAGAGACGAAGTACAGGCAGCAGTATGGGATCTCAGAAAAAATAAGGCTCCTGGAATATATGGACTTCCAGCAGAACTGCTTTAGAGCACGGGTCCCCATTTAAATAGCCTTCTGCATCAACTAATATGCAGAATGTGGACACATGAGCAGTTACCAGAGGACAAGCGAAAAAGTATAATATGTCCTGTACACAAAAAGTGGAAATTATAATTGGAGAGTATCAGGGAGGCTTTCGAAGTGGATGGTCTATAATAGACCAAATATTTCAGTAAAGCAGGTGCTCGAAAAAGTTCTGGGAATATAACATCGATGTGCACCAACTCTTTGTAGACTTCAAGCAAGTATACAACGGTGTTGATAGAAACGCACTGTACAAAATATTGCTTGACTTTGGCATCCCAGCAAAACTAGTCTGCATGGTCAAGGTCATGATAATAAACACAGAGGCGCAGGTCAAGGTACACGGTGAAGTAACATACAGCTTTATAATGGAACCAAGCTTAAAACAAGGGGGTGGACTTGCCCCAATGCTCTTTAATCTTGCGCTGGAACAAGTTGTAAGGAAGACATTAGCTGAAACCTTGGGTCCACTCATTTTCAAGTCCACACAATTGGTAGCATATGCCGATGATGTCAATATTACGGCACTTAGAATCTTAGATGCTAAAGGAGCATTTCTTAGTCTAAATATTGTAGGATCTGAAGCTAACTAAATTGGTCAACAAGTTGATGAAACTAAAACTAAATTCATGACTCAAACGAGGAAGAAAACTTCAGTTTGACAGAACCTGACCGTAGGAAACTACAACCTTGAAAGTGTGGATAATTTTATTTATCTCTGAGCTAACCTGAATAGAAGAGGCACTGAAAAGGATGAGATTGGACGCCACATAAACACCGAAAATAATGCCTATTACTCCGTACTACCCATCATTCAAAGTTCCAGAGTTGTGCACAGGCAAAATAAGCTCCGCATTTACAAAACACTGGTCAAACATGTGCTGTTATATGGAAGTGAAATATGGACTCTGACGAACTAATTTAAAAAGGCAGTATAAGTATTTGATCGCAAAATGCTCCAAAAAATCTATGGCACAGTAAAACATGAAACAGAGTGGAGACTACGTTACTATGATGAGTTACGTGAATTGTTTGACAATCCACCGGTTTCCTCCTGCGTAAAACTACGCAAATTGCAATGGGTGGGCCATGTAGAAAGAAGTGAAGCGAGAAAACTGAGGGCTCGATGGGAAGACACGATAGAAGTTGACAGCAGATCCTTGCTGGAAGTGAACACCTGGCGAATAAGGTTGCGGAACCATGATGATTGAAGGAGATTAATCCTGGAGACAAAGGCCCGGCTTGGCTGTCACGCCATAGATAATGATGACATTATGCTTGAAATAAAAATAAATATAGTGGCTCACAGCTTACTTCATGCAGTGCTATCTATTAACTTGAGAGCACATTATCTTAAAAACTATTTAGAAAATCATGAAATGTTTTATGTAGATTCAGAATAGCGTGCTTATTGATTATAATAAATAAAACATTTTTTTACAAAAATGAATTCCCAAATGCGTAAGGCTGAAAAACACGATTATGCGGTAGAAACGCAAGTCATAGCTTATTTCATGCAGATGTTTTTCTGCACTGTAGTTCAAGTGTGTCAAGCTGTATAATGGACTTTTGGAACAGTGTCATATTCGCCAACGAGTCTAGTCTAATATCTTTGGCTCTGATGGCATGACATACATGTGGCAAAAACCTTATACCGAGCTGCAAAAAGGAAATTTAAAAGCTACAGTGAAGCATAGTGGTGGAAGCGTAATGTTTTTGGCCTGTATGTCAACAGCCGGGATTGGAAATTTGAAACTCATTGTAGGTAACATGGACAAACACGTTTACCTCAATGTTTTGGAAAAAATTTGCTCCATAGTGCTTTGAACCTTGAAATACCCAACACATATCATTTTTACTAAGCGAATGGCCCTAGGCATAAGACTAGAACTGTGCAATCTTACCTGATTTGGAACTGCCTTCATGTTCTGGCCCCACCAGTACAGAGCCCAGATTGGAATATAATTGATAATTTATTGGGGATTTTGGAAAAAGTATTCGAAAAATAGTATTTCTAACAAGGAACAATTAAAAGTGGCTATTTTGGAGGAGCAGACGGAAATTACCCCAATAAATACTCAAAAACTTGTGGATTCTATGCCAAATAGACTTAAAGATGCACTAAATGCAAAGAACTACCGTACGAAGTACTGAATTTCATAAATTTAATGTTTTTCTTTTAATTAAGATCTAAGTTTAAGTGCATGAAATAATCTATTACATGAAAACTGAGCAGTATTTCATTTTTCATTTAAATTATTGTAAACAAAAATTTGGTTATTTTTGAAGTTAGTAACTTGAAGAATAAATTTTTTTCTGAACCTTAGCATTTAAATCTTATCATTATTTTATATAGTTTCCCAATAGAGGCGTGACAAGTTTTATAATTGGAACTAAACGAAATGAGCTATGAGCCATAGTGCATCGCACCCAATGATAAAACCAACCGACGATAGAATAATGCTACAACAGATTCTTTACGTGTATGTTGCAACATTTTGAAAATTATTATTGTACATACTACAGTAATGGTTCCATTGTGCATTATTCCCATTGAATAAGGACTAAAATCCTTTCTTTTTCGTTACCACAATTATTGATGAAAAAGTCGTCCAATGTATGCAAAACCAAGAGTAATTTAACCGTATGAAACTAAGAACCTATCGGAATAGTCTTGATAACTTAATTGCTTTCTAAGAAGCATAAATAGTAATACTAGAATCACAGTCCATTCCGTTTTCGTCATACAATAGGAGTAGTAAAGTATGGTGTAAGTATTAAATAAAAACAAGGAAGTGAAAATATTGAATTTTACTAAAATGAGTAGGAAAGAATTGGCAATAGAAAAAACGTTAATAAATATTAATTGACATCAAAGAGAAAAATTTCTATTTAAATATCAAGTTCGTGATTCAGTAAATCATTAATCGCTGCAGTTATGAAAATATAATATAAAACAATCCAATGGTTGGACAAAAGCTAATGGATAAAGATGAGCAGAAAATAAAGGCATGATACAGCGAAACCATTTTGTAAGTGTTAAAAGGTGCCAGACCAGAAAATTAATTGTTGCTTATTGATGCTATATGCAGCAAAATTAAGAAAGACAGAAATTTAATAAAAAGACCAATAGGAAAAATAATTATGTTCACATAAAGTAACCTTTAATTTAATATATTCGTTAGGTATTATTAGAATGAATAACCCAAGCCCATAAACAAACAATTAGCCGTTGGCAAACTTTTCCTTGTATTATCTAATGACATTTTATTTCATTCGCCTCTATACGCAAAATATGCTACGTAGGATATCACTTATATAGTTCGCTTGATATTGTAGTTGGAGCTCTCAACCCGTAAGGCGAAGGTCTCTGGTTCGACTTCTGTTGGCAACAACGAGACTCGTTTCGAGTGATTCTTCGGAGGTTTAAAATCAGAACGTATCACTGCTGGGAGGACGCACACACAGCCAAAATATGGTACTTATCATATCTCCTTCCTGAGTACCGATACATTCGATCAAGATATTGAGATACTCTAACTATCTCTTAGCAAAGGCCCAAAAGACACTATAGTGTCAAAGCAAAAAAAGTATATAACTTATTTCATGACAGTATTTTTTACCAATATTCAAGATCTTCAATGGATACTTTTCCTTTTTCAGATAGCAATATTTACAATTCATAACTTCTTACCCTAAGAATGTTCGGACAAGTTATGCGTCAGACTTTACCTAGAAGTTATCAATTGTTTACTTTCCTTTACTTTGTTTTGCAATATTTTCAAAGTCATCACAATCAAAATTAAAATTTGAAAATGTTGACACTTACAACATTAATAGAATATTAAGGAAAAAAGTGTTAAATTAATTAGTTTAAAAAATTCAAAGCTCTTTAACTAAAGTTCTGAAGAAAATATATTAATTGCTTAAGGGTATGTTCTAAGATAGAAAATCAAAATTATAAATAAATTATTTAGAGCACTATTTCTGTACTATTAGTTATGTTATAACCAAAGTAAATGAAAAATTCAAAATTTGGATTATAATAGATGGAACTACCTTAAAACACATATTGAAAGAAGGAAGAAAGGATAAAATAAAATGAATAGTTACTGAGTCCTGAACCTTTCACTTACCTATATAAGACTTTTCAGGAGGACGTGAAGCTGCTGAGTAAGTACATTGAAGTATGATCAGGGCTTTATATATTAATGATTTTGATCTCGTTCGAAAAGGAATTTCGGTCGCAGGTCTTCCGCGAGCGGACTAAGTCCGAAATACAAAACGCAAAATGTCCGATTTCAAACGCGTCGAACAAAATCTACCAATCTACTCTAACCAAAAACGCAAAACTCAAAATATGGCGCCGCGTACCAACCGCAACATGAAACCAACCATTCGCTAATAACTGAAACTTTACCCCCTTGGCGGTATACTCACCTTTCGCCTGCATAAACTTTTGAAAAAGAACGAGCGCATATTGAAAAAGAAAGACGTTTGTGTTAGTTAGCGATTTATGCTATTTTTTATCAATTTATATGCAATATTGAATAAGTATTAGTGGAGGCAAATGCTTTTTTCTCTTTTTTTCTGATATCTCCAATAAGAAAAAAATTAATGCATTTACAGAAGCAGAAGTATTATATTTTATAATAAAATTATTTTAAAAACAAACAAAACGCAGTTGCTTTCCTTCGACATTCTATCAATTCTCCTGATTAATTTTCTCCACATTTTTTATCACTTAATTTATAGTTTCTTGTTTTTTTGGTTTTTTATTTCATTTACCTAATAGTGCTGTAATTTGTGTTTTCTTATCTTCATTTTCCGCTAAATACCTGCTCGAGTTGAATGGTCAGACAAAAGAGATCTCATATGAAATTATGACCGGACATGTTAATGAAATGAAAAAAAGGTTGAAAAAATGTAAAAGAATGTTTAATATATTTTAAATTCCGATGTTTCATAGCTACTTTCCTCTCTGTTGTTTTATAAATTTGAAACTTAAAATCACACAATGTTGCGAATTGCCTACACGAATTTAAAAAAAAAATAATTGCTGGTCTTTTCTTGTATTTTGTTTAAATTGTATTTACATCTTTTGTTTATTAACTATAAATCAAGTGCAATATAGAGATGAGCATTACAGTTAACATTCGATTTTTGAGGCGGTTTTACGATTTTTTTATTGTTTTGTTTTAATTTTCCTCTAGCCTTCGAAGTTATGGTCATGCTTTTCTAAGTTTATGATTTAATTCTTAAAATTTCAATTTTCTTTTTTTTATTCAATTGCGTATTAATTTTAGTTGCAAAACTGTCGCATGTATTGAAGTAAGTGTAAGTAAGAATATTATATATTAAGGTTACGCAAAAATTTATAATTTCAAAGCTCAAAGTCAAAGTCAAAGTCAAAAGCGCTTTATTTCATACTAATCGATATAAATTTTAAAAGAATATAAAACAAATTCCAAACAATAACAATCAAAAAACTTAATGGCCCAAATGGCTCTCTAAATTTATACGTTATCATTCATCACATTTAAAAAAAGAAGCTATAGCAAATTCAAATCAATGAAGATTGTTACATATTTTTAAAATTCAATTGGAAAAAGGAGAAAAAACCAACCAACACTATTCTAAAATTATCTATCGTCTTAACACTACAGTGAACTTTGATCCTACACCTTATATGTTTTAACTTAATTCTAATAAATGCAATCAAAAACATTATCTTATACTAAAAAAAACCTATAATTATGTTCCTAACCTAAGTGTTTAACCTTATCTCTAACCTAATATAATAAACATAATATAAACCTAGCCTATACCTAATTTTTAACAAAAATAAACAATAACACTAAATGTAGCAATAATGAGCTGAAACTCAAAAACTAAATAACGAAAAGCACCAAAACTGAAAATAAACACGAACAATTTAGACATTGTCATTCAGCCACCAATACCTAGATTGCCCCGTCTCAACCCGATCAGCCTCAACGAATCTAGCAAATGAGTATCTCCATTGGAATTGTTGGTCTCGTGAACTCAAGTTCGGAGGATATTTTATCTTCTTATCGGTGGCCCGTCGATATATGTGATATATGACTGGGACGCCGTCAGAATCAAAAACATATCGATTCATATCCAAATACACGAATGCTTCTGGAGGAATGAAGCCAGTAGCGAGGCAAGTCGCTATATACCCGTCTGTAGGGTGGAACGGCTGTGAAATCCAAGGGTTTTCACTCACAGTCACAGATCTTGCGATATGATTCCGAAGAAGTTTCAATATGAAAATATCGACTCTAGTCACTTCAGCAGTTTGATAAATTCTTCTATTCGATATATAATGTTTCCAATCCGTCTCAGGCTTTCTGTACGTCTGTAGGGTGGAACGGCTGGAAAATCCAGGGGTTTTAATTCACAGTTACAAATTTTGCGATATAATTCCAAAGTAGTTTCAATAGATATCGACTCTCGTCACTTTAGCAGTTTAATAAATAAATCCAATCCATCTCAGGCTTTTTGTACAAACCAGTACATGCACGAAGAGATTTCCTTTCGAAAACTCTTAATTTTTCCATAGTACTAGCGCTCTGGTTGTACCAGATCTGATATCCACATGTCAAAACTGGTCTAACCAGTGTCTTGTAACAGATAATTTTGACCTTTTGATCAATGTATCTGGAATGAAAGAGTTTTCGAAGGGCCATGACTACTTTAAGTGCCTTACTGAGCATGATTTTCACATGTTCAGTATAGTACAGATACTGATCGAGATAAACACCGAGGTATCGAACACAGGATTTATGTGGAACCCGTTCAAGACTACCCTCACTAGCCATGATGTGGAAATCTTTCCAATTACGTTTCAGATCTTGACTGACCCCCCGCAGCGTTGTCCGAAATAAGATTGTTTCACACTTCTGCACATTGATTTTCATTCGCCAATTGTCAGTGTACAGCTGTACATCATTGAACATTTTTTGGAGGTTGCTCTGAACTATTGTAGCTTTTCGGTCTGCCGTATAGATGATCAGATCATCAGCAAACGCTACCAATGATCGCGTTGGCGAGACGTTAAAATCAAAGCCGTTCAATAGCTTGCGAATGAAGATTGAAAAGAGCAGAGGCGCAGTAACTGTTCCCTGCTGTAGACCATTCAAGACCTTGAACTCGCGCATTGTTGTCAGATTTCCATCAGTTACGACAAACGATTTCCCGTATAACATATTACACATCATGGCGATAAGGTGTCTGGGGAACTTGTCCTGAAGGAGTTTAAAAATTAGTCCATCTAACCACACCGTATCGAAGGCTTTCTCCATATCAATGAGACATGCTCCAACACATTGTCTATCATTTAGTTTCCAACAGATGTCTGAGGTTACTTTCGTTATTGCATGTGTGGTCGAATGCCTGGCACGAAAACCAAATTGGCAATTCGGCATCAACTCATTTTCCTCAATGTGGGCGTTTAATGCTCTGTTGAGTATCACTTCAAACACCTTGCTGATGTTAGGTAGCAAGCTGATTGGGCGATACCTTTTCGGGCATGAAGATTCTTGTCCTTTCTTCAAGATCGGAAATACCTTAGCCTTTTTCCACTCATTTGGGAAATATGAATTGCTCAACATGTTGTTGAACAATATGCAATAATTCCTAATAGCAACCTCCGGCAAATGTCGGAGAACTACATTTGGAATACCATCAGTACCACATGATTTCTTGTTGTCTATCCTGCGAAATATGAAACACAAGTCTTCATAGCTGACAAAATAATCAATAAGATTCAAGTTCGGTATGAGGTCAGATGTTAATGTTTCATTGAAATGAAGAATTGATTGGCCGTTCAGGCTTGACTTGAAGTCGGAAACTTTTGCTTCAACGATCTCTGAAAATATTTCATTCCCTCTCTCAGGGTTTGGTAGATGAACCAATTCAAAATGTGTTCCAATCAGGGCAAGTTTATCCAATCCTTCACAAATGTTCCTGTTTCCATTTCTATCCGGAGTCGTACTATCAATTTCGATACCAGCCCTATCGAGAAGATTTATCTCATCACTAGTGACTTCAAGATTCGATACCTTCACTCGAGACTTCTTGCGGAATATGCTATTCACTTTCGTGAACACGCCGTCTGGGTCCTGTGGGCTAATACCCCTCAATTTTTCCGCCCATTGATTGCTGACCTCACTCCTGAAGTATGACCGGATTAAGTTCCGGACATTCTTCAGATGTAATTTCAACAAAGCCAACGAGGGATGGTTGTAATCCAAAAATCGTCGATAAATATTGTTGACGCGTGTGAGAAGGAGGCTTTTCAATCTTTTCAACCTTGCGATGGTTGGTGTTTTATATCCTTCCATATTGTTTCGATGTTTAATCTTTGGAACTACTTTCTCAATCGTTTCCAACGTCAGCTTCTCTAACTTCGACAAATAGGCATCTATTTCATCGTTAGTTAGATTCCTGTCATTAGGAACCATTGAGCTAGAGTTGCCGCCATCAGAAGGGGGACATTGCTTCTGGTACTCCCGATTAAACTTCTTTTGAAACTTTCCCCAGTCTGTTTTTTTGAAGTTCAACCGATGATTTTCGTGTTGAACTGGAATGAGGAAGAAATCATCCCTTTGATGATTGATTTCCATTACGATTGCGTTATGGTCGCTATCATAAGGAAGCACCTTCAGTTTCCGTTGAGGACTATTAAAGTTGAATTCGAGTCTTGCGTCAGCAATGCAAAGGTCCAAATATGAATTTGTCCTAGGGTATGTTGGGAACCCCGACCCATATAGATTGCACCTGTATTCAATCTGGTTCTCTGTTATCCACGATTTCAGGAATACACCTCTTGGATTATTGGTGGCGTTCAGCCATGATGTATGCTTGGCGTTCAGGTCACCAGCAAGAATATAATAATTATGAAGCCTGTTCAATTCGAGTATTTCAAACAAGGAATTGAGTTCCTCCTTGAGCCTGAGAACAGTTCCACCAGTTGCATAGGCAGAGATAACGAAGAAGTTATCCCCACCTGGCAGTGAAATTTTGATAATGGACACTTCAAGAGATTCAAAGCTTTTGAATTCGACTTTTTCAATATTTTGGAAACAATAGGGTCTTCGAACCAATATCCCGGTGCCACCTCCCCCATCACCTGTTACCCTATCGTTTCTTATGAATTCAAAATCCTTGAATGTCATGGAGTGCCATGAATTGAGGTGGGTTTCGGTGAGAAGCATGATGTCAGGCTTTTGCTTAACAATGAATTCAAGGAGATAATCACGCCGATGTATAGTAACAATGGAGTTGACGTTGATCGAGATGAGACGAATCCTATCCATGGGAATGTGACTGGATGACAAACTATTTTGGAGCATGTTGACCTAAACTTTGAAAAACGAAATTGATTTTTTGGTCTTGCTTAGTAATTCTATCTGAAAGCGATTCAAGTTGCTGGTAGATTTTAAGAAGCAGCTCATTATTGCCACTTACATTATTTATTTTATTTATATTGTTGTCTGCTGGTCCTCTGGCAGCAAGTGCAAATGATACCCCGGGTTTGACGCAGTTGGGAGGTAACAAATTGTGCTCTGTTTTGTGTTTATTCTAACTATCATAATCCGCATTTATCTTTCTACAAAAACAAAATACAATTTTTGAATGTTTTAATTGAAGTCAGAGCCTGTCTAAGGATGCGAAGATACAACTTTTTTTTCTCAGGTATTATCTCAGAACTTAGGTCTCCACTTTGAAAACATTAACACTGCAAGATTGTTAAACTCTTTCGATGCATTCAAAATATATCAGGGCGCATTACAATTGGAATTAAATTCAGAACCCCTAATTTATAAAAATGGAATTAAGTTTGTCTTAAATACAATTAACTGTTTTACGTATTTTGCTGACTGAGAACTGTCGATGTATGTAAATATCTTCAAAGCAGTTACATTCATATTTACCTGTTTTGTGATAAAAATGTTCATAAGCGATAAAACTTTATAAGCAAGTAGTGTAAATCATCCATTTTCCTTACTAGTAATTAAATATAAAATTGCTAAATTACAGAGGCCAGAATTAACCTTTAGACTCAAGGTTTTACAATTCAAATATAAAAAATTTATATGGTTCAAATATAAAAAAAGCAACTCTATCTAATTTAAATATCCATTTAAAATGTATTGCAGAAAAGTCTATTGATTTGTAATGAATCATTCGACACCGCTGGCGACCACTACCAATACACCTTGCTGCCATGTGGCTTTCCATCCCATGTTCATTGTGACGGCTTCCCATCCCACGTCAGTTTTGTCGTGGGATGTAAAAGTCAAGTGACAGCCACATGGCGGGTGTGTAGGAGTAGGAGCCTCGTTGACATAGAGTTGCTGGGCGGCCGATGGATCAGAGAGTTGCTCCGAGGTCACGAAAGGCAATGGTTAGCGGTGGATTTGGAAGTGCAAGTCGTCATTAGAAGGAAAAAAAGAAAAGAAAAGTCGGCAACGTGCTATTTTCAGTCAATTTGTGTACAAAAGTGCAAAGATTTCGTGTAAAAATTTGTGATATTCGAAAATCGAAAAATTTCAAGCGAACCGCAAGTCAACGTTGGAAGGGATGAAAGAAAAGCAAAAGAAAAAAGCCATCAACGAGACACAACAGCAAACCATCGCTAAGCCAAACGACGATTTTCGAAGAAAGCGACCGTGGACGTTCTACACAAGATTTGCCACCCACACGGCCAAGTACAGAGAATTGTAATCTTCAAAAAGAATGGAGTACAAGCGATGGTTGAATTCGACAGTCTAGAATCAGCAACAAGGGCACATGACAATTTAAATGGAGCCGACATATATTCAGGATGTTGCACTTTGCAAATTGATTATGCAAAGCCCGAAAAACTTAACGTATACAAAAATTATTCAGATTCAAGTTGGGATTACACTTTAGCCACAGCTGCCAAAGAATTGAGCAATGGTACGACAATTGCTCAATTCTCCACTATTACAGGGGCCAATTTACGGCGGTCGTCCACAGCCATATAGTGAGTACCAAAGTAGGATATTTTTTTTCATTAATACCAATCGCATTAAAATAGACAAATCAACCGTTAAGCATAGAAAGTAAACATCACACAAACATACATACACATAAACTATACATTTAAAACGTATTAATCAAAATTGACGAGTCCGTTAAGAGTAAATGGGATCAATGTTTCTTGCCAAACCATGTATGTTAGAGGCTGATAAAACTGATCAAAAAACTCGAGAGAAAATGATTCCTTAATTTTATCGTCTGGAGACGCGTGAATGCGCTGGCAGGCTAGCATTGCGGTGTCGTGGGGCGGGTTCATTTCCCCAGCACGAGGACCCACTACAAAAAAATTTCGCACTCACGAATTGGATGTTGCTCACGAGGCGACCGAAGTCGCAAAAAGTGTAGCTAACTACACCGAGGGAGATGGTACTTGTTACGAAAACAAGAGGAACCTGAGAAGAAAGGCGGACTTAGGGTAACCTCATCATTACCCGACGAAGCTCATGGCCCACAAATGAAAGAGGGGCAACCGGGTGGTGATGGAGCCCATTCGCATCCACCCAACCGGAATAAATCCATATATATTTTGTTGCAGTGGCCAGGTATTCCTCTTCTGAGTGGAAAACTCATACAACTTGAATTGCATGAACTTTCTCATCAGAAGGGGAGTACCCCGGTGACCAATTTATGCCATAGAATTATACAATTTGATTGCATAACGCTATGCCATAAAGAGGCACTCTGCTTGGGCCACTCAACCCGCGATGACACCTGAAACAAAAAAGATCATATTGCATCCGGCGGCTGGCTCATGTTTTGAGGTGGAAGCCTGCCACCGTACCGGGTCCTATACCCGGTTAGAAAGTTGAGAAAGGAAAGACCGAAGGGTTAGTTTTAATGCAACATTGTTTCTTTATTTCCTAGCATTTTAATTCTGATAACAATTAAGAAATTTGTGGAAAGGCTCACAACCTACTATTACAGTTTAAATTTCACTTGCACCTATTCTAGTGGGTGCGACCAATTTTCAGCAATAAAATTTACTAAACTCTTCTTTTTTTCTTTTTTTTACGAAGGGTTCCCTCTGTACTTCTGATTTGAAAATTCTATATAGTTAATAAAATTTCCCTGCAAATTGGCGGGTGTGAATTAGCAGGCCTGCAATCACATTTGATGACTGATTCTTTCAGATTTACAGCGATTAATGTAAGTTAGCAAATAGTTTCGAGTGTAACAAAACATCATCGTTATTACGGTTCATAAAATCTGCTGAATTAAAAGACAACAAAAAAAAAGAGCTCTACAAAAATTGTTAACTACTCTATGTTGTAAACTATAAGCAAGTAATTAAGAATTGGTAGCACCCAGCATCGAAATTTCTGGACAACTATGACACAGCAAATGAGTCTCTAATTCAGCGGGTAGAGGTACTTGTAAGCGAACAATGTTGTTTCAAGTCGTTTCTCCATTTGCTTCATTAATTACTTGAACTCTCACTTGGAACAACATAAATTTTATTTCTAAAGTTTAATGATCCATTATATTCATGAAAAATAAAGAAACAGAAGAAAGAGATTTCCAATCCACTGGTCTCAGTCACATTAAGAAAAAAGTATTCTGGGCATTTAAATGCTCAATGCATCTATTAGAATTTGTAATTTATCACAAGGCTACGTACGTTAGCCTACTATTAACATTAATAATGAGTGAATTCCGGATTTTTTCTGACTGAAACTAATTAAGTAACAATGGTATCAACAATAGTTTGGACTATTCAAACAAACTCCCTCAAAAAAATGAATTTGTTTAACTAATCTTGCATTCGGCGTATTAGTATTCGTATTAGTTAAAATATTATGTATCATACATCGCATATCAAGTATAATAATTTTTAAATAAAATTTAAATATAAAATAAATATTTACCAAAGAATTGCGGCCATTCTGTGTTGGGAGAAACATCTGCACTTGACGAATAGATTTCCTCAGCACATCTTAAAGCTGCCACGAAAGATAATGTGACTAACACGTAAGGTCTTCGAGAATTGTTTCTTTGATGAGTTCAAATCTCCTTGAATAAAACCCTGATCATCGCTTCTTCGCCGATACACTCTTCAGGGAATCTGGATACGTTTTCGTGGTCGCGGTTTAATTCCCTCATCCTCAACAACAGGCCGTGATAAGTAAAACTACATTAGCATAAATACACTTATATATGTATTTACGAAATCCCGTCACTAATTATGCCCCGGGTCAATAAATAACTTCTGTCGATTGCAATTGGTTTGCTTCTTTAAACCCGTTGAATGTTTTTAACTCTCCAATTGTTATCATCGAAAGTATCTCTGACTAAATTGAAAAACCACTTCAAAAACACTAACACACAATCGAGGTGTATGTATTGGTCCACAAGCTAACACCAAACCAAACCATGAATATCTATGTCGTGGACAGCCTTGATAAAGTGTATATGCATGGAGGGTAACTATAATTCACTCTTTACTTTATATAATGTGTCAAAAATCTTTTCACTGTTCTATACACATCTTTCATCTATCACGTTCTCAACTACTAATTAAATGACCAATATGTTGGACTCAGTGACATCATTGTTTATGCGTGGCTTCTGGAGATTGATTTTTCAATTCTATTACACGGCCACTTTGAGTGCGTCCCGTTTTCCTCGTAATATCCCGCTGCTCTGACCTTCCTCTGCCCAGCCCCACGCCCTTCACAACGTCCCCTTATTCTATACATACCATTTTCAGCTACTTCGTACAGCTGTCCAAGCCGATAGGGAAGTTATACGTTCGACAATTAGTTACCGCCACTTCACCGTTGGAAGATGGGCACGTTTTAGTCATCCTCTTGATCACACTCCGCAACCACGCACGAGCAAGGGACGGAATTATGACCACTTTCTAGGCCAACTAATACCAAGTCGAACACGGTACAATGTACACTCCTACGCATTACAGCTGGAAGCCAACTCGACGATAATTGTGTTAAATTCCGGGCGCATCAACACAAACCGAATCAACTACTTTTACTTTATTGCCATCGAAGATGCGACACACATTCATAGACGATTTCCTTCTTGGACAGTGAATGATACACACAACACTTCCAGTCAGTGTCTGTTACAATGAAAAAATGTTTCTAATCCCTTTTTTTTTCTTTTCACAGATTATCGCCTCTCTTTCCGAATATTCTTGTATGGCAAAATAAATGAATTTCCTTCCGCTAATATTCCACAAAATACAAACTATTCAAATCACTTTCGTTTTCGCTGCTCCTTGACTTGAACAACACAATCAACCAGTTGTTATACACACTCACAAGCAAAAATAAGCGCTCTCACGAGCTTCGCACACTCGGAAACGTAAAACTCCGACAAAGTTGCAATCGCACATTTCCTCGTAATGAAGACCCGAAAACCTCCGACTCCAAGTATTTTCCTACTGCAATTCGATCTTTTCTTCTTCAGGAATCAAATACGATGCTTTTCTTCGAGTGGCGATGAGGGAAAGTTGGGACGTGCCGTAAATCGCGGAATCACTTGACAGACCACTATTTGCACAAAATATGAAAAGCTTGGCACCGCCTTTATTGCGTAAACTTAACGCGTTAAATCGTTTTAACTGTAAATTAGGCACGAACTCCTGTCCGAACAGTATGAGTAGGTGAATGCTTTCTTGCTTTCACTCACAGTTGGTAACGGGAAAATAGAAATTGCTTCGCGAAACACCCGTTCACCATAGTGACTCCACAACCGCGAATGTCACACTCCTTTTCGAAGTATTTTACGCAAATATCTCGAATAATTTTCCGCGTTTCTCCCTTCAACATTACCGACTAATATTTTCTTGTCGCTGGCGCGCGGGAATTCTACTCACGGCGTCCACGCTGCGTGGCGGTTTCGAGCAGACTCCTCACTTTTATCTCTATGTATCACTTGGTTACTATGTAAAAATTCTATAGCTTGTAATACTTCACGCATACGGCGGCTATTTCCCTTCATCCATAACCGTCTCAGTTGCAACATCAGTCAATGTATCGCCTGGCAAATATTCCATAATGCTCATAATTCTTCGTTGACACATTGTTGCTTGCCTGTTGCAAAGTAGAATTGGCATTAGCCGTCAGATCATTGGCATGATTCTTGTTTTTATCAATCGTTGGACTCTTGAGTGTTGGACTTATAAGAGCCGCCGGTACCGATGGTGGAGGCTGTGGTGGTAATGGTTGGTGTTGCTATTGACGATTTGGCGGCTGATGCCATTATGAGCAATTGTAGTGCCTGGCGTGATTCACTTTCAGATACTTCGACTTTCAGAGTGAAATACTCGAAAAGAACTTGAATGATTTGTAAATCAATGTCACCATTGTCAACCCATTCCTTTATTAAAACCTCGAGGGCTGCATAATGGCCATATGTTAAATCACATAAAAGTGAACATAAATTCCGCACTACCTTTAATGCATGAGCCCGTGATTGTTGGTCAGTTGTAAATAAGATTTTTTTATACGCATTTGAGACCGCATCCCGTTTTTCCTTTTCACCTGACCACACTAAATAAAGCAGATGTCGCATAACACATTCAGTTCCTCTAATACCAAAACGATAAGCGGTGGTCAAGAAATCAGTTGCTTCGAAAACATCCGTGTTTGTTTTTGACATTAGAATATTTTTAATTTTTTGTACGGCTTTCCCCACAATTTTTGAAAATTCAATTGCTTCTTCAAGAAATTTCACTTGATTCTGTTGTATTACTAATTCTTCTTGGTCATCTGAACAGCCATTACTGATAAACAAATATGACTTAAGAAGAACCATGAAATATGCGCACTGCTCTTCGTATTTCAACGCTAATCTTAATTCTGCATTTCCCGCAATAAAACAATTATATGCTCGTCGGACAAGTTCCTCATAGAGACTATATATTGTATAATTAATATCCAACATTGGTAGTTGGAAGCAAAAGGAAATGTACAAATTATAAAAATCAAACTGTAGTATATAAGATTACGATTAATTACTTTCTATAGATGACTTAAGTAAAGGTAAAATTTCTATGACGGCACGTTAAGCTTTAGCTAATATTATGCTATTATTATTTGTATATTTATGCTTGGCCGAGAAGATGAGAAATTGTCAAAATTTTTTGTTTACAACAATTAAAGGAAGAATTTCAACGGAAAATTAACCTCAATTAGGGAGGTGCATCCATTTTTGACTATTGAAAGCATTAAGCAATTAAAAATAGATAACTTATATGGACTACTCATTCCCAGTTAAATCAATTAGATATCGATTAATGAAATAGGAATGAAAATTATAACCAATAATAATAAGAAATAATACAACCTATGTTAATAAATAGCTCATAACACAAATAGTTATACAAAGTAATACGAACACCATTAATATTCAACAAAAAATACAAATAATAATGAGAAATAATTCTAACAATCATAATAAATAAACGATAATAATCAGAAATAAAACAGACCGTGTTAATAAGTAACTCGTAACACAAATAATAATATAAAATAATGCCTAACAAATAATACAAATAAGAATGAGAAATAATACTACAATCATAATAAATAATCAATAATAATAAAACTTAATACTAACCAGATTAATGAATAAAAAAATACGACAAACAATAATAATTAAGACCTAATAGGTATCATAATAATTAATAACAACCAATGATACAAATAACAATAATAAGGATCATGAAAGCTGCTGCAATAGTTAAAACAGATTCAACCTTCTTTTTATAAAATTTTAATGCTTCCTATTAATTCCTTTTAAAAGAATTAGTTGAAAGACAAAACCAGAAAGAACCTTAGATTCAGTAACGTAAACTAAAGGACCCAAATAAATCAGTTTCATTTATGGCAGCAATATCAAATTTGAGCCTTTTGTTTGCAACATTAGATTAATTGAATAGATATATGATCATTGATGATATGAAATACATGAGTACAACTTGATTTCCAAAAGAGACCTTAATTGAAATTTCAATTTTGCTAACATTCGCTCGTTCTAATTAAGAAGCAATATCAAATATCTAGAATTCTAGATTTATCCCAACGAAATAGGAAACAATTCTAATTGCATTTGGCTAACGTATTCCAATTCAGCATCTATCGTTTGTTGAGGATATTACAAAAGAAATATTTATAAAGCTGCTTTCATTATAAACTTCACTGAAAAATAAGTTTTAAACAATTCAGGTCATACTTGAATTTCCCTGCATTCATTCCATCATGTCGTTGCTTTCATACTTGTATATCAACAAATAAAACGATTAATGAGATATCTAATATGCAAAAATAGTCAGTACCAGTTCTACCCGCTATTCTTTTTCTACAATAATATCAAACATTGAACAATATCAATCGCGATTAGTTTTCAACATACAAACATACGTAGTAAATTGTCTAGAAAATCATGAGTCAATTATCATTTATTCATGCGTATATTGTACTTCATGAAAATATGTTCCGACATACCTTTTGTTTTTGTTTTATTGATACATATTTTTGAACATTTTCGCAATTTTTGCTGTTTGTAGATAGTAAATATTTTGTCCTTAGATTGAAACGAGTTTTTGTTTTTATACTGAATTTGTTCTTTAGTTTATACACATGATGAAGCCTAGAACATTAATTGAATCAATAAATAATATGAATTGCTAAAAATACAACGCAGACTTTCCTTTCCAGTGGTCCTTCTTTTCCAGAGGCAGTGAGAGTGCAGGGTAAATATGCCGGGGAGAGGGTAGGGATTGAAGAAATCCGCTGAGGTCGGTTTCGCGTCGCGTGCGGTACGCGGTACCTTTGTTGGTTTGCCTTTTTCTTTAGCGTAGCTTTGGTCGGGTTCAAGTTAACGTATTGTATTTTTCGGCACCGCGTCGGTAAAATTCGGGAACGCGAAATGGAAATTAGATTTTTCTACTTGACTGGATTAATGAAGAAATACGGGGTAACGTAAAGTAGGTTTCTTCTCGTAACGTAAAGTAGGTTTCTTCTCCGTATGATTGTGTTTACGAAATACGTAATTGAGCGAAACCCATTTTAAGACCCGCGACCGAAATCCTCTCCGATCTAGCTGGTCGACAAGCAGCCACCACGAAAATGGATTACGGTGCACGGACTGGTTGACCGGTTGGTACCATTCGTTGGCACGACTCAGACTTCACGTCTAGAACCAATGAGAGGTTGGTTCCGACTTCGTTCGTGAGTTTAGACAGAAAAATCATTACAGATTCCTTTAATAACCAAATTTACTGTTTCTCTTCAAAAATAACCACTAATTGAACGCTGACACTGATTGCTCAAACAAAAGCACTTTGCAGTCTTGCGGTCGATAAATAAGCTTGAGTTATAGCGCTGAATATAAATTACTTACAATCTCATGTCACGTTGCAGAATATCTAGAACAAACCTGCGTAAGTTATACTGATCACCACTTTCCTCATCAAAGACAGAATTTTCATGATACCCAGCACTTGCCACACTTAATTACTTTGTTATTTTACTTTAAATTTAGCAATGGACTTTACACTTAAATGAAAATTGGACTTCTTAAGATTCTAGAAGGCTCGCACATGAACACCTTTTCCATCGACCGGCCGTTATTCAATCCTCGCCGACATCAAGTCCCTTTTCAGTCGCAGAGATCTGTCATCCAACCCTTGTCAGCTATCGAAGGCATGGTGAGACTGACTTCTATCTGACCCAGCTTTTGAGCGGGCACGGGTGTTTTCAGTCTTACCTGCACAAGATCGGTAAGTCACGGTCTCCCGATTGTCGGTTTTGCCCAGGAGAGGAGGACAATGCCTGTCACACATTTTTTGCATGTACAAAATGGGTCAGGCTGCGAAGGGAACTCTACAGGGAGACGGGAGAGCTCACCCCGGATAATATAGTTGCGGTGATGCTCGAATCGGTTGACAAATGGAACCAGGTGGCACATTATGCTCGGGCAGTCCTAAAATATAAAAGGGACTCACAGCAGCCGGGGGCGCTGGGGCTGGGAGATCACTCTTCTGGCATTTCCTCTTCCCCTCTCCCCTCCCGCTAGGAAAAGGACTCCCCAGCTTGAAGGCGCCTCACGGCGTAACAAAACGAGACCTGGCCCGAAGTAATGTGTCAAACGGTTCCAGGCTGGGTTCTCAGGTTGACAGGGGAGGTGTTTAGTGGGTAGTCCAGTCGCGCATGGGAGTCCCACACTCTGTGCATAAATAGCATTCACCTCCCTACCACAAAAAAAAACCCTTGTCAGCTGGTTGAAAAATTTGTAGAGGGGTGCAAGGTCTTTGCGGGGTATCGATCCACGGGATTGGTGGTTATCACAGCTTGAACACAAATCCACTGATAATCATTGCATGCATTTGGGTCGGGTTCGTAGTGTTCCTTGTTTGATTTTTGCAATTTTTAGTAATGAAGTTTATGCGGTCCTGTATTGAAGTAGTGCATCTCTGACACTGCCATGGTTTCGAGACTCAGTGAAGAGGATAAGTTCGTTTGCTTCATTCATTGTTTGATGAATGAAGAAGTTTAAGATTAGAGTAGTTGTTTGAAATAAAGAAATTAGAGCATGTCTAAAAACTTAGGCGTTTCCGGTGGCTAAGCTATTGTAATTGATTGACAGTTCTACTCTTGGTCCAACCCTTGACCACCTTCTTTGCCGAATCAGCAAGCCTACAAACAGCCACCAAAACAATAGACTGCTGCATGGACAAGCTGTTGACCATGATAGTATTGCCCGTAGTGACTCCACAAGGCTGAACGTCTTCGGGTTGTTTGCGAGGTTAACTCGAATGTCAAAACGAACTGAGAGTTTAAATTCACTGCAACAACCTGACCTTAAGGACCAACTGTTTTCAAGAACTGGATAGCTTCACATGAAAGGGCAGCAAAAAAGATAAAGTCTGGCAAAGAAAAACAGAATGAGTAAAAAATTTACAAATAATATAATTTAATTGCTTATCATGTGATAGTGATTTTGGCAACACATTAAAAATCTTGGTTCCTGTCGACGTATGATGCATGAAGGATATACTTGAATCTTGAATGAATAAGCGTTTTCTTGTTTTTAGTGAAGAAGCTCACCATTCAATCTGATCTCATTGACCATTGTTTGATAAATGGTACAAAAAAAGACTGCTTTTTTGTTCTTCCTATTTTAACATCCAGAGATATGCACAGGAAAAAAATAAGTTATGGAAGGCTACCCAGGCGAATGTTGAAGGCATTTTCTGATGAATACATTATCTCTAATCTCCCCTTATACCCATAAAAATTTTCCATGGGTATCTTTTGTGCAAAATTGAACTGCTCTGGTGCTGACTGGAATATGCTAGTACTTTGTAATCCAATCAAAATAACCCATTTCTGTATAAGAATAATTTAATGTGTGAGGCTCAAATTATACTCATTTGAAGAGACTGCTGAATTATTTTTATTAGATAATGTGAAAGGGTACGTTTACAAAGTATTATTGGTAAACGGGTTTAATCATACAGATTTAAAATAAATAGAGGGGATATACTGATGTGCATGACTGTACTTAAGCGTCTGAACTTTTTCAACATTTCATTTTTCCCCTCACTCAGGTTTAAATTAATTTGACTTTCTTCGGTTTGGTTCATCATATGAAAATCATTATTCCTCTCGTGACATCGGCAGATTTTGCAGGTGAGCTCCAATTTGAGTTAAAATTCCCATTAAGTTTGTCATTTCGGTTAAGGATACCATCAAACAAACCTGCTCGATTCATTAATCAATTGTAAACATTTCTAAAATTCAAATACACTCACTCAGCTGTTTGAATGATACGCCTTTACCAAGCTCAGCCCAATTCACGGAAAATATTAAAAGATGAAATCATTGTGTGATTTTAGTACATAAATTTCCAAGCGCTGAAGCAATCACAAGAAATAAGAGGTCAATTGTCAGAGTACACTTTTTTTTCTCCGCCCAATTCAGGAGATTTCGAAAGTACTAGTTTCGGCGATTATGCGCTAGCCATTGATAACTCGGTAGGAGATATTCCCAGAAATGTGGTGTCCCTTATTGCTTTCGCTGATGTTTGATTTTTGATTATGTTACTAGATTAGTTTGCTAGTAGTATTTGGGGGCTGGTAAGCAGTTTGATAAACAGAGTGCATTTTTTGGGGTTTGAATGTTAAATTTGGATGTTGATGGAGAAGTATTGCAGTTATGTTTAGAGTTCAATGTTTGTTTCATCCAGAAAGGCCATGAATTGTTTTAAATATTTGTCATTTTTCTTGTTTAAAAATTGTGTAATGAATTAATTTTTTCAAATATGTTATATTTGGCCCTTAGATTTTCAAAATTTGGGCAATTGAAAATTCTATGTTCAAGATCATCCGTACGGTCATACCGCTTACACCTGTGAGGGGGAACGAAGCTTTTTTTTAGTCTTGTATAGTTATTAGCTCTATTGAGCAGAATTCCATTAATTTGTTGTTGCGGTTTTGTTTTCACGGTGACGTAGTTTTTTTTGTTGTAGGGAGGTGAAGGCATTTACACCCGCCGAGTCTGGCAGTGTGGGACTCCCATGGAGGATACACCTCCCCTGTCAATCTGAGAACCTAGCCTGGAACCGTTTGACACATTACTTCGGGCTAAGCCTCATTTCTCTACGCGTTTAGGCGCCACCGGGCTACCGGGATCCCTTTTCCAACGGAAGGAGGGGAAGGGAGAGGCATTTCTAGAAAAGAGACCCCTCCGCCCTGGACGCCTCCAGGCGCTCAAATATGTTCCTTTTTATCTTAAGGACTGCCCGAGCGTAATGTGCCACACAGTTCCATTTGTCAACGGATGTGAGCATCTCTCCAGTGAGTTCATCCAGAGAGAGATCTCCCATTTCTTCAATGAGGTCACCGCGCTACCTTTCCCACCTCTTGCATACAAAAAATGTGTGGTAGGCATCATCGACCTCTCCAGCACAGAATATGCAGTCAGGAGACCGTGACTTACCAATCTTGCGCAGGTAAGACCGAAAGTATCCCTGTCCACTCAGTAGCTGAGTTAGATAGAAGTCAGTCTCACCATGCCTTCGATTGAGCCACGGCCTCAGGTCACCAATAAGGCGTGCGGTCCACTTACCTTTTGTATCGCTCACCCAGAACTGTTGCCAATCACTGAGTGAACGTTCTCGTTCTTCGTGGGCGACAGCATCTCTGTCGCATTCGTTCCTCCGCAGGTAGATTCTGCGGCGCTCCTTGGCAAGGAGGGCAATGGGTATCACTCCTGCGATGACCAGCACTGCTGACTCCGAGACAGTCCGATATGTAGATGCAATCCGCAGCGCTCCTCGTCACTGCACCTGTGCCAAACGCTTTCGATACAGCTCCTTGTTGAGAGCCTCACACCATATTTCCGATCCGTACACCAGCACAGATTGTACTGCACTCATCAGAAGTCTCCTTCTTGATGAGGTGGGACCCCCTATATTGGCCATAAGTCGGCTGAGAGCCGAAACACTCGCTGCAGCCTTGTCAGCTTTTGCCCTGATTTGCTCGGAGAAACGCATCTTCGAGTCGATCAAAATGCCCAGGTACTTCTCTAGGGATTCTCTTCTTTGTCAAGATGACTACTTCGGTTTTCTCCAAAGCTAGGCTGAATCCGCGAGCAGTCATCCAGTCCCTCACTCGGCGCATTAGCATACCCAGTCTGAGTTGCGCTTGTTTGACAGTGCGTCCCGCAACTAGCGCCGCGACATCATCTGCAAAGCCGACCAAGCGCGACTCTGAGTAGCCCGTCGTACGTGATGTTCCACAGGTCTGGGCCAAGGATGGAGCCTTGTGCAACACCCGATGTAACTTCCATCCTCCGCCGACCCTCCTTCGTCTCATAGAGCAGGCTCCGGTCTGTCAGGTAGCTCTTCAAAATCTGCATCAGATATTCTGGAACTTGAAAAGAGTTTTCCAGTGCTTCCAGAATATCCACCCATCTAGCGGAATTGAAGGCGTTTCTGACGTCAAGCGTCACGAGCAACACAACCCTTTTCTTTGACTGGCAGTGAGCCTCCGCTCTTTGGACCGCGCTCACTACTTCCGCTATTGCGTCAATAGTGGAGCGACCTGCTCTAAAACCATACTGCCGGGGAGAAAGGTCCCCGGCAGAACGGGCCGCGTCAGTGAGTCTTCCCTTGATGAGTTTCTCGAGCACTTTCCCAGCCGTGCCTAGCATACATAACGGGCGGTATGCAGACGCCAACTCGGAACTTCCCTTCCCCTTGCTGATCAGTACGAGCCTCGCCACCTTCCAGCGTTCCGGAAATACACCTTCGTAAAGGCAAGCGTTGAAAATACTGAGCAACAAGTCAGGACAAAGCTTGTAGACAAGCTGCAAAACCTCAGCAGGAACGCCATCTGGTCCCGGTGCCTTCCTTGCTTTCATGGATAGAATTGCCTGCTCCAGTTCCATAATTGTGAAAGGTGAGCATTCTAATGGTGTTTGTGCATGAGCTGAATCGACACGGACAGGGTGCGTGGGGAATAGTGCCCGTACGATCTCGTCCATCTTCTCTGCTTCATGTAAGCAGGGCTTCCGCTGGGCACCAAGTTTTCGCATGACCAGCTTGTAACCTAGGCCCCACGGATCCCTATTTACATCGTCCATGAGGTCTTGCCAGCATCGGGCCTTGCTCTTGTTAATAAGCCTGCGAAGATATTTCCTGCCGGACCTGTATGCTGCTAGCCTAGCGTCTGCCTTCTCCCGTGTTCACGCCCGCTGGGCCTCTCGCCGAAGTTTGTGACACTCGCTTCTTTGTTCGGCGATCTCGTTTGACCACCAGTATACTGGAGGCTTACCGTGTCGGGGTCTCCGACGGGGCATGGAAGACTCGCAAGCAGTTATGATGGTACTCATAGTTGAGTTCACCAAGTCAGCGAACCTCTCAACGTCAATCCTCCCAGTCCTCCATCCGAGGATCGAAGTTTGGGCATATGCACGCAGAGTGGCACCGTCGTGAATCTCAACCGCTATATACTGGTGATCACTAGCCGAGTAGTCCTTTAGTACTCGCCAGTTGTGTACTCTAGGTACCAGGGACTCCGAAGCGAGTGTCACATCGGGTATGGTTCCTACGCAACCCCAGCAGCGGAAAGTAGGGGCGTTACCAGTATTTAGGACAAAAAGCGCTGTTCTGGCCGCCATGTCCAAGATTTGCTTTCCCCTTGGGTCGGATTGTGGCATACCCCATTCAATGGCTCTAGCGTTGAAGTCTCCCCCGACCAGCATGTGGCCCTCTGTATTCGAGACAGCGTCCCCCAGGGCATCGAGTTTGGTTCTAAAAGATGGCATTGCCTCGTCAGGCGTCAGATAAACACTGAAATATGTTATCCCTGAACACCGCACCCACACAAAACCATCCCCGCGTCCATGGCCCTGCACCTGAAGGCGGGCACTGTCTCGAACCCAGATGGCCGAGGTACTAGATTCGTCAGGGTACCACGCTTGCGAGTCCTTGTTATGATATTGCTCGCTCAGCAACAGCAGGTCAGCTTTCTTATCTCTCGCAAACTGCTCAAGTAGGTCCTGGGCGTTTGTGCTTCGGTGCAAATTGACCTGCAGGATACGGATCATTTGAGTATTGATTTGGCTTTAGTTAGGGCCTCCTTGAAAACCCAGCATCTCCCTGTCCCCGGCTCATGTTTGAGGTCGCCGGGTGCTAGCTTAGCATCCTTGCAAAGAATGCATTTTGCCTCGTTCGTGCACTCCTTCCTTTTGTGCCTCGTTTCACCACATTTGTAGCACAGAGATCTCCTGTCGGGTCCCCTACAGCCATACGCGGTGTGTCCGTATTCGAGGCATCTGAAGCAGCGGATAGGGATCGCTCTTCTCCGTATCCTGCAGATCACCCAACCTATCTTAATTTTGCCCTTCGCCAGGATTTGCTGGGCGTCTTTATCAGCTAGTTCGACAATAGCCATGCGTTGCCCCCTTGTGTTTTCACGTGTCAATCTTGCCTTGACTTCACTTAAGCTGGGGAACTCCCTCCTAATGGCATCCTCTACCTCAGCTTTGTCCGTGACGCAGTCGAGGTCCCTGATTTCCAGGGTGGCCATTGGTTCGAGCGAGGCAACCGTTGCCGCATCTCCAAGAACCTTTTGGACCGCTTCACGGAATGCATCTTTGTTTGTGGCCTCTGGCCCGAATTCCACCAGCAAGCCACCGGTCCGGGTTAGTCGAACTGCTTTGATGGCAGTTTTGGTGTCGTCTGGCTTGACCGCTCCTTTAATTTCACGAAGGACATCTGCGTAGGTTCGGCCCTTAGTGGGTTTAATAAGCAGTGCCTCTCGCAAGGGTTTGCGCCGCGGTTTGCTTTTTGTTTTATGCGGTATATCGGGGGGTTCTTTGTTCTTTTCGTGATTGAGCTCTTTGTCTATTTTTTCTAGGAGTAGCTTTTTGGCCGCTTTTTTCGCTGCCTTGTTTCGCTCCACATGAAACTCCTCGCCTGGAGTGTCAACTTCGTTTATGGTCTCGTCCTTCCTCCTTTTCTCACAGTCGCCTTCAATTGGGCTACCGGCCATTCTTTTGCTGCTGCTAGGACCCACTGATGCCTCGAGGGAGAGCGTGTCTTTTTGGTGCTTTTCGGTTGCAAGCCACCTCCGCCTGTAGTGCGTTATGCGGCCAAAAAGCTCCTCCAGTTCAAAAATGCCATTCTTGACACTCTTGCCTATGTTTTTCTGCACTTCGCAGGCAGCCCTCAGTTGTTTGACGATATTCCCCGCTTTCCGAGTAAGCCGCTCCTCTTCGGTGCGGTCAAGGGCGATTGCGTTATTTGGCGCCACCTCTTGGGAGAGGCCCCCGTTTCCTAACCCTTTTGCTTCTATCGCTTGGGTCGCGTTTGAATTGGCGTCGGCCAACGGCAAAACTTCTCCCTCACCCAGTCTTACACTGGCCTCCGTTGGTGTCGCAGCTTGATCCGGATTGTGTACGTCTTGCACTGGGCGCTCCGGGGTGCGCATAGTCCTTCTACTGCGCCCAAAGGCCGCAATGATGCCAGGTTGCACAACGCACTCTGCCTTCTTTCGTTCGTTAGTCCGTCTGTCGTCTGTCTCCGATGTTGACTTTGACAGTGTTTCTGGGGTTGGCTGCCTCACCCCGCAATCGGTGACTTATTTTATCGGTGTTCTTGCCAACAGCGGTTTTTGCCTGAAAGGGTTCTCCGTGCTAGCGTCCTGTTTGCTTGTAGTTATATCTGTTACAGTGACGTAGTGGAACCAATGTTTATTTCTGAAAATGGGATGGTTGTGATTTTATTTTGGTAGTATATATACCATACTGCATTTTTTATATATACTATTCTGCTTTGGTCTATAATTATTTTGTGGTTGGTATTGCAGGTGATCTCAGTTATTGCACTTTTGGAGTCTGTGAAAACAGCAAAGGTATTATTAGAGTATGAATCTATTTAAATCATGGGTTCATATACGTATAGCTTTTATTCTGAATTTATTACACAGGTTTCTATGATGATACTGGATTTTTTTACTTTTTATTGCATTATAGTGGTAAGTACCTATACCCGTTCCTAAGTTATTTTTGCAGTATCGACATAAATGAAAATATTAACATTGTTTTCAAGGGGTTTTTGTAAGACGTGTCTTAGGGATGTTATTCATGAAGTTTTTTAATTGGAAATTTATATAGTTAACATGCATTATTGAAGAGGTTTGAATATTTGTTGTAAATGATAGTTTAATTTCAGTTTTTGTTGTTTTCGCTGATCATTTCTCGAAATTTACTACCGTGTAGGTTGTCTCCTGTTTCCCTGCCTAGAAGTTGTTCTGCTCTTAGTTTTGCTGGTAGAACTATAGTAAGAGCCAGGGTGAGTATATTAGGAGCTGTTATTGGAACACCCAGACATCATTTTAGTGCTTTTGATTTGCTGTTGTCTATATTGCTTGGAAATTATCTAGTTGTCCATATTATGTTGGTTATGTTTGCTTCTATTATTGGTCTAATTAGGGATTTAAAGGTAGTCAAGTCAAGTCAAAAGCTCTTTATTCAATACTAATCGGTATCAATTTACAAAGAATATAAAACAAATTCCAAACAATAACAATCAAAAAACTTAATGGCCCAAATGGCTCTCTAAATTTATACATTATCATTAAACATATTTCTTCAAAAAAAAAAACTCTAGCAAATTCAATTAATTAAGATTATTACATATTTTAAAAAATCAATTGGAAAAAGGAGAAAAAACGAACCAACACTATCCTAAAATTATTTATAATTTAAACACAACAGTGAACTTTGATCCTACCACTAATATGTTTTAACTTAATTCTAATAAAACGCAAACAAAAAACTTTATCTTATACTAAAAAATTCTATAACAATGTTCCTAACCTAAGCGTTTAACCTTATCTCTAACCTAATATAATAAACATAACATATACCAAACCTATACCTAATTTTAACCCAATTTTTAACAAAAATAAACAATAACACTAAATGTAACAATAATGAGCTGAAACTCAAAAAACTAAATAACGAAAAACACAAAACCTGAAAATAAACACGAATAATTTAGACATTGTCATTCAGCCACCAATACCTGGATTGCGTCGTCTCAATTCGATCAGCTTCAACGAATCCAGCAAATGAGTATCTCCAATAGAATTGTTGGTCTCGTGAACTCAAATTCGGAGGATATTTTATTTTCTTATCGGTGGCCCGTCGATATATATGATATATGACTGGGACGCCGTCAGTATCAAAAACATATCGATGCATGTCCAAATACACGAATGCTTCTGGAGGAACGAAGCCAGTAGCGAGGCAAGTCGCTATATACCCGTCTGTAGGGTGGAACGGCTGTGAAATCCAAGGGTTTTAACTCACAGTCACAGATCTTGCGATATGATTCCGAAGAAGTTTCAACATGAAGATATCGACTCTTATCACTTCAGCAGTTTGATAGATTCTTCTATTCGATATATAATGCTTCCAATGCGTCTCAGGCTTTCTGTACAAACCAGTACATGCACGTAGACATTTCCTTTCGAAAACTCTTAATTTTTCCATAGTACTAGCACTCAGGTTGTACCAGATCTGACATCCATATGTCAGAACTGGTCTAACCAGGGTCTTGTAACAGATAATGTTGACCTTTCGATCAATGTATTTGGGATGAAAGAGTCTTCGTAGGGCCACGACTACTTTTTGTGCCTTACAGAGCATGATTTTCACATGTTCAGTATAGTACAGATATTGATCGAGATAAACACCGAGGTATCGAACACAGGATTTATGTGAAACTCGTTCTGAACTACCCTCACTAGCCATGATGTGGAAATCTTTCCAATTACGTTTCAGGTCTTGACTGACCCCCTGCAGCGTTGTCCGAAACAAGATTGTTTCACACTTCTGCGCATTGATTTTCATTCGCCAATTGTCAGTGTACAGCTGTACATCATTGAACATTCAGCAAACGCTACCAATGATTGCGTTGGCGAGACGTTAAAATCATAGCCATTCAGTTTGCGAATGAAGATTGAGAAGAGCAGAGGCGCAGTAACTGTTCCCTGCTGTAGACCATTCAAGACCTTGAATTCACGCATTGTTGTCAGTATTTCATCAGTTAAAACAAACGATTTCCCGCATAAAATATTACACATCATGGCGACAAGGTGTCTGGGGAACCTGTCCTGAAGGAGTTTAAAAATTAGTCCATCTAACCACACCGTATCGAAGGCTTTCTCCATATCAATGAGACATGCTCCAACACATTGTCTATCATTTAGTTTCCAACCAATGTCTGAGGTTACTTTCGTTATTGCATGTGTGGTCGAATGCCTGGCACGAAAGCCAAATTGGCAATTCGGCATCAACTCATATTCCTCAATGTGGGCGTTTAATGCTCTATTAAGTATAACGTCAAATACCTTGCTGATGTTAGGTAGCAAGCTGATTGGGCGATAGCTTTTCGGGCATAAAGATTCTTTTCCTTTCTTCAAGATTGGAAACACCTTAGCCTTTTTCCACTCATTTTGGAAATATGAATTGCTCAACATGTTGTTGAACAATATGCAATAATTCCTAATAGCAACCTCAGGCAAATGTCATAGAATAACATTTGGAATACCATCAGTACCACATGATTTCTTGTTGTCTATCCTGCGAAATATGAAACACAAGTCTTCATAGCTGACAAAATAATCAATAAGATTCAAGCTCGGTATGAGGTCAGATGTTAATGTTTCATTGAAATGAAGAATTGATTGGCCGTTCAGGCTTGATTTGAAGTCGGAAACTTTTGCTTCAACGACCTCTGAAAATATTTCATTCCCTCTCTCAGGGTTTGGTAGATGAACCAATTCAAAATGTGTTCCAATCAGGGCAAGTTTATCCAATCCTTCACATATAATCCTATTTCCATTTCTATCCGGAGTCGTTTTATCAATTTCGATACCAGCCCTATCGAGAAAATTTATCTCATCACTAGTGACTTCAAGATTCGATACCTTCCCTCGAGACTTCTTGCAGATATGCTATTCACTTTTGCGAACACGCCGTCGGGGTCCTACGAGCTCATACCCCTCAATTTTTCCGCCCATTGATTGCTGACCTCACTCCTGAAGTATGACCGGATTAAGTTCGGGACATTCTTCAGGTATGATTTCAACAAAGCCAACGAGGGATGGTTATAGTCCAAAAATCGTCGATAAATATTGTTGACACGTGTGAGAAGGAGGTTTTTCAATCTTTTCAACCTTGCGATGGTTGGTGTTTCATATCCTTCCATATTGTTTCGATGTTTAATCTTTGGAACTACTTTCTCAATCGTTTCCAACGGCAGCTTCTCTAACTTCGACAAATAGAGATCTATTTCATCGATCGTTAGTTAGATTCCTGTCATTAGGAACCATTGAGCAAGAGTTGCCACCATCAGAAGGGGGACATTGCTTCTGGTACTCCCGATTAAGCTTCTTTTGAAACTTTCCCCAGTCTGTTTTTCTGAAATTCAACCGATGATTTTCATGTTGAACAGGAAAGAGGAAGAAATCATCCCTGTGATGATTGATTTCCATTACGATTGCGTTATGGTCGCTATCGTAAGGAAGCACCTGCAGTTTCCGTTGAGGACTATTAAAACTGAGTTCAAGTCTTGCGTCAGCAATGCAAAGGTCCAAATATGTCCTAGGGTATGTTGGGAACCCCGACCCATATAGATTGCACCTGTATTCAATTTGGTTCTCTGTTATCCACGATTTCAGGAAAACACCTCTTGGATTATTGATGGCGTTCAGCCATGATGTATGCTTGGCATTCAGATCACCAGCAAGAATATAATAGTTATGCAGCCTGTTCAATTCGAGTATTTCAAACAAGCAATTGAGCTCCTCCTTGAGCTTGAGAACAGTTCCACCAGTTACATAGGCAGAGATAACGAAGAGGTTATCCCCACCTGGCAGTGAGATTTTGATAACGGACACTTCAAGAGATTCAAAGCTTTTGAATTCGACTTTTTCAATATTTTGAAAACAATAGGGTCCTTGAACCAATATACCGGTGCCACCTACCCCATCACCTATTACCCTATCGTTTCTTACGAATTCAAAATCCTTGAATGTCATGGAGTGCCATGAACTGAGGTGGGCTTCGGTGAGAAGCACGATGTCAGGCTTTTGCCTGGCAATGAATTCAAGGAGATAATCACGCCGATGTAAAGTAACAATGGAGTTGACGTTGATCAAGATGAGATGAATCCTATCCGTGGGAATATGGCTGGATGACAACTTATTTCGAGGCATTTGAAAGCCCTAAACGCTGAAAAACAATGTTAATTTTCGCTGCGATAAGGAATTTAGTTGCGATAAATTTTAAAGAGCAGCTCATTATTGCCACTCACATTACTCGTATGTATTTTATTTACATTGTCTGCTGGTCCTCTCGCAGCAAGTGCAAATGACACCCCGGGCTTGGTGAAGTTGGTAGGTATCACACTGCGGTGTGCTTGACTTTGTTTTGGAGTGACTTTAACCTTTGCATCTTGATACCGGGGGCATTCTCGGTATGATGCTGGATGACAAAAGGCACCGCAGTTCACACAATATAGTTTTTCTTTTGACTCCACCTGAGCCAATTTGCACTCGCCGGGAGCATGAATGTCTTTGCATTTGACACAATTGGCAGCCGAATGCCCGAATATTTGACACCTGTAGCACTGGTTGACCTCACTTTTGGAAGCGTTCCCACCTCACCACGCAGAAGTTCAAGTACCGTATTTTTTGCAGGGCACTTGAACTACTTTTGCTGGATATCTGGACTAAGTAGTGAGGCAAGTTTTTGCGCTCCACAATCGATCTCCTTGTTGCAAAGTTTTTAACTGAAATAAATTGTATTTCTGGTGCAACTTCTTGGAGCACCTGAAGTAGATCGACTGTGTCCTCACCACAGTCCAGACCCTTCAATAAAAAGGTTTGGTTTCTTTCGCTTTTTGGGCTGTACGTAAAATGCGGAACATCTCCAGAATTTAATGCACTTTTTGTTGCCTGGAAATCAACCAATGACTTAGTCCTGATTGTCAATTGATCGGCATTGACTCTTTTTATCTCAAAATCTTTTAGCTTTTTTTCGGCTGCCAAGAGCCGAACCATATCTTTGCCCGTTTGCCCAAATACATTGATTGGTGGGACTTTTACTTTTTTTTCATTAATCAGACAAAACTTTTGATTTTTTCTCCCTATTTTTAATTTTAAAGTATTCTATGAACTCATTATCTAATTTAGAAATTTTACCTGGATCCTCTTCAATGCTCATTGTATCTTCAAGTCCAGCTAGCGCTGCATAGTAATTTCTGTTCTGACATCCTCTTGATCAGCTTCTTCCTTTGGCTTTTTAGTTTTTTTATCTTCGGTTTTTAAATTTGTTCGTTGGCCTTTCTTGGTTTCTTTTGCTTTGTTGAATGTTAACGTTCCAACAAGTGCTTCTAATGATTCGACTCGAAGCTTGAGCTCTTAATTTTCTTTTTCAATTTTGTCAGCTTTCTCTTTATCTTTGATCAGCTGCTCGATTTCGATTACCGATAGGATTGTCGGTTTTTCTTCTTTATCGTCGTATCTTCTTTTTAGTTTTTTTCGCCCGTCATCGTTGACGATGGGCACGAACCCTCTGGTTGATGGCTGAAGCCATCGGGCTCCTCCATCTCGTTGCTTTTGCAGCGAGACTAGAGGGAATGTTCTCAGACCGGGACTTCAAAAGTGGAAATACACTTTTGATTTTTCTTCAGAAAATGAATTTCAGGTATTCGATAAATGCTCGAATAATTCGACGGTGATGGTTTTCAATTAAAAATAATTGTTTTCAACTGACTTTTGTGAAAAATTAATTAATTTTTAAAATTAATGACAGGAGCGATTAAAAACACTACACGCAACGAGCGCTAGACGTAGAATGTGGGATTTAAAGGTATTTATAGCCTTAGTGGGTGAAAGTCCGTGTTTTAGGAAGCTAATTTTGAAGGCCATGCGTATTGTTTTTCCGCTTTGTGTAAGTTTTGTTGTATAAATTTTTAAAGTGATTTGGTTGTTAAATGCTCTACCTAAAAAGGTGAAGTTATTTTACCCATTTTAGTGACTTGTTTTTATATTGTATTTTGTTTATATAGACTTTGTTAGTGGAAAATTCAATTGTTTGTGAGATCAGTGAAAAGTTTGAATTTTGGCTGGAGGGTTGATGAAGCTGTGTTAAATGTTATCGCCATTACTAATTATTAGGAGCTCACCAGCAAACTGTATGAGTGTTGTTTGGTTCTCATTTATTTTATGTAGTAGGTATTTATTTTATGTGGGCTATGGGTATATATATATATATATATATATATATATATATATATATATATATATATATATATATATATATATATATATATATATAACAAATGAGAATGAGCTCAGAATGTCCCCCTGAGGTAGGTCATTATTTTTTGTGATACAACTGTTGCCCAGGTATTGATTTCTGGGTGATAAGAAGTTTAGGTTCCAGTTTATGAAATCTTTATTAATGTCTAGCTTTGACTTTACATTGAACAGTTCTGGGATGCTTACTCTTTTGTATGCACTAGTTATATTGCAGTTGACGGCTATGATATTTTCTGTTCTTTTGTTTTTGTTGAGTAAGTGAATAACAGTATTGATGAATTTACTTGTGGATTTACCACTCCTACATGCGAAGCAATTGTCTCTGAGTAGGTTGTTGTATTCAACTATTGATGAAATGCTGTTTTTAATTAAGCCATTCATTATTTTCGGGGGTGTTGATCAGTGAGATGGGTCTGTAGTTTCCATATAAGTATAGAGATTTGTCTTTCTTGGGGAAATGTGTGATTTTTATATCTCTGAGCTCATTGTGGATATTTTTATTTTTGAAACTTTTCATTAATTGAGTTTAAAAGTAGTATTTTGTTGTGGTGATTCAGTGATTTTATGAGATTGTAGTCAATGGAATCTTCCCCTGGAGCTGTTCTTTTTTTGCATTTGTCCAAGAATGTGACGAGTTCAGGAATTTTAAAGGAGTCGGGTCGCTCTATATTATTCGGGGCTCTATATTTTTCGGGGCAGTCTAGAAAGTGTTTGGGGGTTGGTGCTTTATTTCAATCATTCTAGGAAACTTCGAATTATTTTCATGGTCCCATTCAGATCTGTGAGTATAATTGCTGCTATTTTTTAATTACATTTACAGGATTCCAAAATTGTTTGATTTCACCACTTTGGTTGATTTCATTCATTTTATTGTTCCACACAACACTTTTTGCTGCAAAACTCTCTTTTTCCGTACTTTTTGTATCTCAGTAAATCTTGCCTCGTTTTCAAAACTTTTTAATCTGCCGTGGTTGAACCATGCCTTGGTCCTCTTTTCCCATACTGGGTTTATTTCTTTGGACCACCATGCTTTAGAGGCACATTTGAAGTTGCTGGTTTTGTCGATATTGTTTTTGATCAGGTTGTTGATTGATTTTTGCTATCCGATAAGTTTTTAGTGAAGTTTATGGTGTTAACCTCATTGGTCATGTTTTTTTGTTTGTAGTTAGTGTTTTGTTTCGGTACCATGAGTTTATTTGGAAGACTAACTCAAAAGCAACCAGCTTTTACCTAAATTATATTTATTTGTTTTTCAAGTATCCAAAGTTCCTGATTATTGATTAGGGAGATGTCATGAATCGACATTTATGTTATATGATTATTGATTTTTCTGAAGGTAAAAGTACCAGTGTTTAGAATGGTTAACCCTTGTTTATGTATTAGTGAGTTAAGCATTTTCCCTTTGTATTATTGAAATTTTCCCTCCATATTTTGTTTCTGGCGCTAAAGTCCCCTCCAATTAAGAAGGGGTTTTGCTATTGACTGTTTTCAGAATGTGGTGGAATATTTCTTTGAAACTTTTACTGTTTGTTTCGGAAGGAAGCATATAGAGATGTTATGTTTTGAGTTTGAAGTGATTATCACCACCATTTCTTGGGTTTAAAACCCAAGAAATGGTGGTGATAATCATTATTATCGTAACTACTTCAATTTTATCTTTGCCTACTGGGATTATTTTAAATTTGATTTTATTATTTATTATAATTGCTACTTCTCTATCTTCTTTGCTGGTTCTTATTTTGCAGATTATTTGGTGATTATTTGTTTTTACATTCTTACAGAAGAACAATTTATATGTTATTTTTGTTCATGACATATTCTAATAAGTCTTTATTGTTGGTGAATCTTTACATATTGTATTGTAAAATTTTGATGTTGTTATTAGGATTCATAAATTAGGGGACAAGATTTGTAAGCCAGTCAGAGTGTTGCAAGTTGTTAGGTGTCACTCTCTTTTCGCTGAGATTTGATAAGGTGTGTATAGTGTCTTTTATTACAATAAGTCTGAATCTATCTGGATGTACTTCGATTTATTATTTAGGTTTAAGAAATTTTATTATTTTTTATTATTTATTATTTTTTCTACTTGGGTGGCAGTACTTGCAGGATTGATAGTGTTTACAGAGAGAGATACATATTCTATCCATTGAAGAGTTATTTATTTGAAAGAGTAGGTAGCTGCTTTCTTAAATATTTGATAATTTGTTTGAGAGCAGTGGGGGCTCTGTTTTTAGTACTCTGCAACTGATTTCATTATTTGAGTGTCTGTTGTTTAAATTTTTAGCCTTTGTTCAGAGGGAAAAAGCTGAATCTATTGATTTATTGCCTTTTAGTAATTGACATTGATTATTCTTGTATACATAAGTTTTTGCTTCTTTTAGACTTTTTAGACTTGATTTAATTTCCATCACACAGTTTGTCCATTTTGGATACATTTTTTCATTGTATTGCAATTAAAATCACCACATAGGAAGCATTTTGTGGTTTTGCAGGTTTTGTCTTCGCATATTTTTTCTTCTCCTTCGAATTCTTTACAGAAGAATTAAGAATGACCTAACGTTAAGCATTTAAGACATTGCTTGGGTCTAAGATAATAGTATTCAACAGGCATTTTTAGATAATCTAGTTTCATTTCATCAGCCGGCTCTTCACCTGAGAAAGAGATTTTGTTTGTGTGGGAATGAGTTGAAATTGCATTTTTCAGAATTTTCTCTTCAGTTATGTTCAGGAAGAATTTTTTAAGAATGCCGTGGGCCATGGTAACATAGTTTGGAATAAAAGCTTTTAGTCAAAAATTTTAATTTTGTCGTTTGTGAAAAGATTGTTTGCTTCCTCCAGTTTGATGAAAATTGATTTTATTTTATTGCATCCTATCTGTTTGATATCTTTTATATTTTAATGTCTAGACTTTTGTTAAGTGAGAAAAGGCTCATAAGTGCGAGTCTAGTTATTTCTTTTGTTTTTTCATTTATTTGATCTATTAATACAACGTAGCTTCTGTCATAGAGATTGATATTGGGGTTTGTTGTCCTAGCATTTATGGTTAGATGGTCGTTGATTTCGTCCATGTGATTTGATTTGTCGGATTTATTTACATTTGACGGATTTTTAACGTTGGTTGGGTTCTTGTTTATTTATATTTCCGAAACATCCATGGGCTCACTATTCGTGTCTCGATTAAGAGGATTCAGGTAATGTTTAGAGCATGCACCCACTTCCTTATTGCTTAGCCAAATTCTTTCTGTTTTAGTTTCTTCTAGTTTTTCCCAATTTTTACCCCTTCCATTCTCCAAGGTCAGGCGGGACTTGTTTTAGAGCTTCTCTTACTTGTTTGAAATTCTTAGATGTTTACTCTTTTTTGGAGTTATGTTCACAACAGTTAGAAGGCCGAAAGAGAAAAACTAAACTATAAATTATCGGTATGGTATATTAAACGCTAAGATAAGATAAGGTGGTGTAATGAATCACGCGACGCCGCTGGTGACCACTACCAACACACTTTGCTGCTAGGTGGCTTGTCATTTTACGTTGGTTGTGACCAGTGCACATCCCACATCTATTTTGTCGTGGGATGCCAACAGAATTTGACAGCCACATGTAATTGAAGTGTGGAGAAAGTGGCCGCCACGCATGAGGAAGTCCCGGAGTGTGCCGATAGTTCCAAAAGGGTAAAAAACCGGGCAGCGTGTGTCGCGAGTTATAGTGTAGGAAGGTTTATTTGATATGATTATATTTACCCGACTGGTAGAAAGTTTTATTATCCATGTGTTAAACCTGAATTAATCGTCGTGAAATAAGCTCGTGAAAGTTTTAACCTATTTCATCCACAAAAATCAAAAAATGTTCCTCGTAACGTATAACGGAGTATTGGTGTGTGGAATTTGGGTATAAATTCCAATTTACCCAACAACTTGTCCGTAAGTAATTTGCATGCCATTCAAACTGCATTATGAGTCTTCCAGTTTCTAAACGAAATAAAAGCACCGCATCATTGTCATCATCATAAATATCTGTACTTTTTGCTAGATCAACTCCTTCAACAAGTGTCGATTTGGATGGGAATTCAGAACGCCCTACACTTGACGAGCATGCCACATTCAAGTCCAGGACTGAGAATGCCCGCCTGTTATGGAAGACTTCATTAAGTTTGCCAGATTTGGAGACATGATAAAATTCTTACATGCTCTGCACATTTTCATCGCAAAGTTTAGTAAGGACGGAAGGATGACAATTCTTAAGCGGGAACGCATTGCCCAAACGTAAAGGAAAAAAAATGAGCAAGTGAGTTTGTCTTAGGCAGATAGCTTTAAATCAATTTGACTGACACAAGAAAAAACTGAAATTTGTAGGAAATCCGCTGGAATCAATTAGGCGATTCCAATTGTACGCTTGAAATAGATTTCAAGTTTATTACTTGATAATTTACCATTAATCTTCTTCCAGTACTTAGAAGGTATAAGATATATATATATAGAATGTACTTAACTATTCATTTAAAATATGCTCGGATAATTCTCGTCAGATTGCAACTAATATTCGTAGGAATTGATCTTTTGCTGGTATTTTCAATGATATACGCATTCGAGTTGAAACCTGCATCTGCGGAAGCGGTAAGCTCGATCGCATGCGGTAAAAATATCATAAACGTTAAAACTGACTCCATTAAATTTTCACTTCAGTTCTTCGGTACACTAATGACGTAAATTTCAATGGCCTCCAAATTATCCTTACCCATCGCGTTCTTCACAACCCAAATTCTAAGCTTCAATTCGCAGGAAGACTGCCAGCCCATTGAAAAAGTTGACAGTTTGTTGTAATTTTATTTTATTAGCATGTACATAGGGAAGTTTAAGTTATTTGTTCTTTCCAATGTTAATTTCGTCTACGGGGCCTTACATAGAAAGTTTTAATTAGTTTTTATTGTATATAAAAGTGGAGTTTTATTTACAAGTCATTAGTGTATCATTTTAATTAGGATGATAATTGAAAATCGCTGATAACCATTCAAACTAAATTACATTTACCGAAAGTAAAGCAGCACTGTATCGTGCCTTGAGTATATTTGTTTAAAAATCAGGTATCATATAGGAACTATTCAATTTGTTTATAATTCCAACTTTCTTAAATAAATATATCCCATCATTTGATTGAATTATTAATTTAACGACAACTTAGAAATTACAAATAGAAAACAAAGGTCTATAATATAACATTTCATACGGAGGAAAATAGTAAACATGGCTTACAAATGTCAGCAGTACTGTAAATATAATTTAAATAATAACTTGAAAAAAATTAATCCAGGATAAATTAACAATATCGATTAAAATATGACGTCGTTAACTATATGATACGTACTAAATATAATTTTAATTATTTTTCATCATTTCTGTATTAGAAAATTTAAGAATGCAAAACAATAATGTATTATAACGCATGAAAAGGAAAAAATCGTTAAAAAATTTAGACCATTAAGACTTTTTCGTAGCAGCAAAAGTGCATGCAATTCTATTTCGAATGAACTAATATTAAATCAATGTGTACTAAATCTGCATATAAATACGAAATGAGAAAAAAGCTAGTTTATAATTATTCTTATTTGTAAAGTTAACTAGAATTTTATTTTGCATTAATGTCAACATTTTCAAGAATAAAATGTAGCTTTCATTCTCTTTTAATTTGTAATTTAATAAATAAGATACAAATATTGTTAAGCTAAAAGTTATATGATGAATATTTTTATTTCAATAATTAAAATTGGTTTGTGAGCAAAACAAAGTAATAAATTAACAAAACAAAGGGAAAAACCACTAGAAAAAAATATTTACAACACTAAAATTCAAAACGAAGCAATGCAATAAAACGCATTAGTAAAGAAAATTTAGTATGCGCATTTATCAACGATTTCATACAATCAATTAATTTAATAATGAGATTAAATTTAACCAATTACGATTGTAAAACAAAATATGAACAAACAATTGACAAATACCTGTTGATTTACAGATAGAAGAATATTAAAAGTAGCCTGTCAGTGAATGAAATCTCCCAGAAAAAAAAAATAAAATGAAAAAAACTGCAAATCATAAATTGTTACAGTTCAGCGAATAAGATCGAAATAAATTAATCCACTTGTTAAAGAAATCTTAAATAAAAACAAGGGTAAAATCATTACAAACCTATAATAGCATAAGAAAGAGACACCTTGCAGTTAAAAATAAATTACAAAGAAAAAAGGTTAAAATAAAATAATATGAATTGCTAACCTTAACAACGACTTTCCTTTCTAGTGGTTCTCCTTTTCAGCGGGAAATGAGGTGCAGGGTAGGTATGCCGTCGCGAGGTTAGAGTTTGAGAAAATCCGCTGAGGTCGGTTTCGCGTTGCGCGCGGTACGCGGTACCTTAGTTGATTTTGATTTTTCTTTAGCGTAGCTTTTTTCGGAATTACGTTAACGTCGTATACTTTTCGGTACCGCGTTGGAAATTCGGGAACGCGAAGTAAAAATTAGATTTTGTTCTAAACACAAATATTTGACTTAACCCCTCTTTCCACAATTGATGAGTCAGGAAGGGTTGGTATTGTCGCCAGCAGTCCTCAATCATGGATGCTCCGCGATCTGGGTTCTGCTACTAGATCACGCTTGTGGTCTTAATTGATCAAACCCTTACTTATATACTTGCCAAAACCGAGCTAATCCAAAGTAGAAGGCTGCTTGACGTCCGACACCAACCGGGCGAGACTCAGCAAACGCTCCGACGCACGTTTCGTTCTTTCCTCTATTTTGTCTTAAGTTTTTCCCGCACAGCTAAAATTGAGGGGCATTGATTTATAAACTAAAAAAAAAAATAAAAATTTCAAAATCAATTACTTTTAACAGATTCCGCAAACACGACTCAACACAAGAACAATTTCCAATACCGATCAGACAATTAGTTACATTAGTTGAAGCCAACCACGAAAAATGAAGTCACAAAGTCTCGCGGCGGTTCCCGGACAGAGACCTATCATTCCGTTACTTATTGAAGTGATTGGGACTGCCCGAGTGCTGAGTGTCAGATCCCTCTCCGGGATCAAGCCGCAAATTATTACACCATCGACACAAGCACTACGGCTTCGCTGAGATTTTCATGAAAATTATAGATGAGCTGATGCTGATGCGTTTATTTAATTCATTGGTGTAATGTAAAAACAAAATGGTAGCCAATTTAAAAAGAATATGAGTGAATTTTCGTGGATATTCTTCAATTTAAGCATATCGTCTTCTTTTCTGCAAATACCGCCTTCAACTGTTTCGGTCCATTGAGGACGCCACTAATTAGGAAATCCGAGCAGCGATAAATTGTCTTCGTCAACTGAGTCAGACTGGCATTTCCTCAGTTCCCCAATGCTCTCCGCCTTTCAGCTGTAGTAATCGAGGAGTAGGGCTCTAAAAGCCAGCGCTGCCACAGGCACACAGCACAAACAATTTAACGATGAGTAACCATTCAGTCACCTTCCCCATCGCAACGCTCGCTCTGTTTTCGCATGAAAAATACGTCAAGAAAATTTCTTTTGTACTTAACTCCCGGGAAACAAAATTCTAAAACTGTTTAATATTTTTAATGTGTAGTGATTTTATTACAATATCTTTTGAATATAATTTAACGAATTGCGGTGTAACGCGGTATACAAATGCTTAGAACGAAACGGTTGACCCCTTAAATTATATGAACGATAAAATCATTGTATCATTTAAGCCCCTTAAAATTTGTCAAATTTTACCCATTCCAACCATAATATTAATTAAAAATTTTTTTGTTTGTCGGTAATTAACGTGTGCCTGTCTAATTCTTCCGATTTTTCCCACTTAATTACGCCTAATCAAAATTCTAAACTGTTTAATATTTTACGTCGTCTTTTGTATATTCGATTAAGTTATCAATTGAAAGCAATTTTCGTTTATAAAAACGAAAATTGCTTTCAATTGATAACTTAATCGAATATACAAAAGACGACGTAAATTTTAAAAACAACCGAAACGAGTGTGCATTATCACCATCTCGGATCCACCCGAGTACGCATGATCGATCGAAAATCGTGGAAGTGGATCGTCTAGGGGGAGATCTATTACAGACGCGGCAACGAAGAGTGCACCGGCAGGCAGGGAGTCGTGAAGAAACCTCCGTGGTGAGACGACGAGTCTTGTGTGAGATACGCGTGCGGATATTTTTGCCGTTAATTGCAAAACGTTGTTAACTGAATTCGCCATTCGTCGTCGCGGGAAATTGCGTGGAAAGCGCGAAAATGTTAGCTTTGACCATAGACGAATAGTTCGCGTAACCTTTTCTGCTAGCCCCATTCTATGTTATATCAGCTATCGCCTCACAGCGAGAAAAAATTAATTTATGTGGCGCATGGTAGTGATGTTTTCGTGCGGTGAATTTTCAATTTGTTCCTGATTCAGGCGGATCAAAAGCGTCTTGCCCAGGAAATATTACTCGTCACAGAGAAATATTAACGAGCAGATCACACCAACGTGGACAAATCACCAGGCGCGCATTCACTCAAAAAGTGCACTTTGCCAACTCCAGTCCGTATGAAAGGCATCGCTAGCGGCACAGCAAGCGCCAAGCGACATTAAATGTAGGAATTTCTCAAAGCTTATGTTCAAGTGTTTTGCTAAGCAGTGGATTTTTTGCAATTTAAGCTGCTTTACTTGAGATGAAATAAAGCTGATAATACGAGTATATATGATTAGGGGGGAGAAACAGGCGTCGTCTGAAGTGCACGCGGTAAAAGATAGGAGTGAAACGTTCGAAACAAGAGGAAATCGCTGAAGAGAGCGGAAAGGAAGAGTTTACAGTAGTAGTTCGAGTTGTAGTCAAGTGAAAAAGAAAAATCGGGAATTGATGATTTGCTGTGAAAATTCATAGTTCTCTTTGCGCGTTCGTCGTGCTGCTTCTGCTAAGGTTGGCGATCGCGGAAAACTTGCTGGTGCGTTGCTGCTGAAGCGTGTGCGCCACAAAGAAAAGCGTGTTTGCATCTTCCGTACAACAAAAACAAACGTTGTTGTTCAGCAGCGGAAAAAGAAAAACTTGGCGCTCGTTGTGCGCAAGTTATGTACGAAAGTAAAATTGGTGATTGCCAGTCGGGCTTAGGTTTTCCTGCTCGCGCGGAAAACTGCTCAAGTGCAAGATAGTGTTGTGTGCGCCGGAAAAGCAGGAAATTTGCGTGGATCATTTCTCGTGAGTGTCATGGACTGTCTTGAGGAAACACGTCATTGCGGACGAAACCCTGGAAATATTTTTATTACCGGAAAAACCAACGAAAATTATTTATTCCTATCCGTTTTAATTATTTATTTCCACCCGACAAATAGTGCTCAGTGCAAGATTGCGGGACTTGGAATGTTATTTTATTGATCTTAACTGTTACAAATTTTCGGACAACAAAGGGAAGTTTTTCGTCAACTTATGAGAAACAAACAACGTCAAGTATAAACATAACGGGAAAGCCAAAACGAAAACGGTTTCAGTTTTGCCTGCTCGTGGAAGTAAATTTGTCGGGACTGTGCTGCAAGAGAGGGGGAAAATATTCTAGCGAAGAAACTCAAAGCCCGGATTTAAACATTTTTTGAATCGCGCGTCACTTGTACTGATCCATACGCGCCGGAAAGGTTTAATGTGTTTCGTGCTGAATTTTTCACGAATTCAATAAAGAAGCGCCAACAACAATTTCTTCTGAATTTTCACCGAAAGTAGAATTTTGAATTACAAGCGACGATCGCGTAAGTTCGGTGTCTCGCTGTGAAATTCCCAACAACTTAGAAAAGAATTCAGTGCCTTCGTAGACGACAAGTAAAAATATCCTTTCGCGGTGTTTGCGTATTTTGTAGCCTTTTGCTGCTCGGTCAAAAATTCATCGCACAAATCAAAGCAGAAAAGGAAATTCTAAAGAAAAACGTTTTAATTTGTATGAATTTCGTTACCACGTGCGCGTTTTAGCAACAAAAAAAAAAGGAAGAAGAAAAGTTGACAACGAAATATTCCAGAAATATCGCGAATGCTTTTAACCAAGTTGCTATTCAGTCAATTTTTCGTTTCGTTCTGAACGGATGAATTACACCAAAGGAGCGTTTTAATGCGTTGGTTTTATCGAAATGTCACGACGGAGAGACGAAGGAAATGATTTGTTGGCAAGATCCGAGTGAACTTACCCGAGGAGCGCGAGGAAAAGTTCAACAAAGGAAACATCATCGACGATAGTGTAGAAGCGGTTGTTTTTTTTTGATGAAGAATTATATAATTAGAAGGAATTTTAAAAATTTATCGCGCCATTATAACTTTACAGGACTTACTCACCTCGTCAACGAGCGCTCGTCGTCGGAAAAGGTTGGGTAAGTACCCGTTTGATTGCTTTAAATTTTTTACATACATTTATATGCATACTTATATATGTTACTGACTGATATTCATTTATATATATTGATTTGAAAAAAAAGAAAAAAAAGAAGAAGTCGAAGATAAGCTCATACGTTCAAATAGGTTGTCGTAGTCAATTCCTATGAAAAAAAAAATATATATGTTGGAAAGTAAATATGCATATACGCCTCAACATGTTATAATAAAGTTTTTCATATGTTGTGTCTTATTGATGGTAAACATCTCTAATCGGGTACTCAAACAATTAAAACGTTCATTATATATAGAAAGACACGGTTAGAACTGATAATCACTAGTAGATGGTAAACGAATTGAATTAATGTTAAAGTGAGAATCCTTAAGACGAAGAATTTGTTTATCGTGAAGTTACGGTTGTACAATTTTGATTAAATAATAATAAAAATGCAGGAGTGAATTTTAAAATCAGTCTTTCCCTTCCGTTTATCTAACCGGGTATAGGACCCGGTACGGTGGCAGGCTTCCACCTCAAAAAATGAGCCAGCCACCGGGTACAAGCTAATTCCTTTTTTTCTGTTTCAGGTGACGTTATGGGTTGAGTGGCCCAAGCAGAGTGCCTTTTTATGGCATAGATTTATGCGATCCAATTGTATAATTCTATGACATAAATTGGTCACCGGGGTACTCCCCTTCGGATGGGAAGGTTCATACAATTCAAGTTGTATGAGTTTTCCACTCAGAAGAGGAATACCTGGCCACTTCAACAAGCTATCTTTGGATTTATTCCGGTTGGGTGGGTATGAAGGGGCTCCACCACCACCCGGTTGCCCCTCTTTCATTTGTGGGCCATGAACTTCGTTGGGTAACGACGAGGTCACCCCAAGTTCGCCTTTCTTCTCAGGTTTCACTTGTTCTCGTAACAAGTACATCTCCTTCGGTGAGGTTATCTACAATTTTGCGACTTTAGTCGCCTCTTGAGCTATCGACAAATTCGTGAATGCGAAATTGTTTTGTAGTGAGTCCTCGTGCTGGGGAAATGAACCCGCCCCACGACACCGCAATGCTAGCCTGCCAGCGCATTCACGCGTCTCCGGACGAGGGCATTCTCGGCAGATACCTCCATCTTCTTCTGCCGGGGCAGCAGACCATCGCTGCAGTCCTTCACGGACTTATGAAAACTCTTTAATTCACTACAAATGGTGCCCAACGTGGGGCCCGAAATGCCCGGCTGTATTATCAGTCGTGAGCACGAGACAGTCCATCGTCTCTAGGTGTCCCCACAAGGTGTTTGTATTATTGGCGGGTAGATAACTCCCGAGGGTAATTGCACTGATCGTGCCCCAGCAAGTAATAACTGCCGGACGTGTGTTGTCTTTGGACATCAATATCGTTTGGTCCTGCTTTTGATTTATACTTTGGTGGTTTACCACCATTGTATAACTAGTAAGGCCAAATGATATTAGAGTCCCTTTTTGTGTTCGGAAGTTATTATCCCAACAACTTTTTGCGGAGGATTCTGATTCGCTCCCCAAACCAGCGGTGCCTAGGTGTCTTTAATTACATGGATTTTGATTTCATGTGATTGGCTGATTAGCTAATCCATGAATATCCATGACAAGACACGCGCTGCTTGTGGATTAGAATCCAACCCTGGGCTAACAAGTTGCGACTTGAGAAATTTGCTAATGAGGGATCACTTCTGAACCCTGATTTTCATGGTGCCACAAGAGAGTGTCCCTGAAACGCTTTAAAAGGATTGTGCCATTGGTGTCCATACTTGGGAGGAAGGACGGAAAGGAAAGACCGGTTATTATTTTTTTGATATTTCGATCGCCAATTAAAATTATTTTTTCATACCTTGCGGTTTTTTTTTGTGAGGAGTGTGAATAGTTCACCACTTTCGGCCGTTTTTTGTGTGTTGTCTTAATAATATTTAATTATTTCTTTTATAGCATCATCTAGCATTTTTTTCTATCTATTTATTAGCGTCAACGTTTTTTAGGATAATGGATTTTCTAAATGCATGTCGACTTTGCCTGAGGATCGGCGATGAAATGTACCCGCTGGGTAATAGCTTCATCGATGAAGCGATGAGAATAGGTGTCGTTAGCCTACTGAAGGAGTACATCAAGATTAATATTGTTTTTGAAGATGGCTCACCAGACCAAATCTGTGGTGATTGTTACACGGAAGTGGAACGGATATACTCCTTCATACGTCGCTGCAAAGAGACAGAAACGACGCTACAACGGTTCAGATCGGCACGACGTCCTCAGGAACCAACCATAAACAAGCCAAACAAGATTCGGAGAACCGACTACCATCCGTCTGAGGATCCGGATCCACCATCTCGATACCAGCCTTGGAACGCCTGGGATCTTCCGCCACGACTCAACCAAGTACCACTACCGACTCTAGGTCCAGTGGCCCCGCAGGAGCAACCCTATATGCTGAAGCCGAAGCATATTCCCAGCATCGTCCAGGGGTGGAATCTACATTTTAGCGGGGAGCCAAACGACCTGAACGTGGAAGTCTTCATTGGTCGCGTGGAGTCCTTAGTCGGAGAGATGTTGGCCGGCGACTACACGATGCTGGCAGGATATTTACCAATGCTGTTCAGGGGAGCAGCACTCGAGACTTACTGGTGGATTCATTCGGCCCCACCATCAATACGCTGGACACGGCTGAAGGAGGTACTCCGCATGGAATACTCGACGGTCAACATGGATGAGAGTGTCTTGGACAAGATCCATGCCAGATGGCAACGTCCGGACGAGCCCTTTCATCAATATCGAGCCGATATCCTTCGGTTGAATGACCAGTTGTCAGAGCCTATGTCTTCCACTCAACTGCTGCGGGTGTTGAAACGGAATCTAAAGCCGGAACTTCGTTGCCATGTTGTAAACTTGGACCCGCAGAACATGGAAGCACTACTGAGGTTCGTGAGTCGATTGGAGAGGCTTGAAGAAGACCTCCAAGAACGGCCTTACCTACATGCGAGGACGGGTCCGTGGCGTGAAATTGCCGAAGCGGCACTAAATTGCAACAACCCAGATCGGGAAGAAGGCACGGAGTCAAACACCTGTGTTACGGACTACCCAGATGATGCCACACCAAAAAACGGCCAAAAGAGTACCCGACCACCTCAGCGGTACTCGAAGCCCCAGCAGTAGCTCCTCAGCCAGCTGCTCACCCCAATAAACCTGACGTTAAACCACCAGCCATGACCACTACGACTGCGGATGTTCACTCTCTTCCGGAGACCTCGCCAACGACAATATTGAAGCGACCATCGCAGTCACTGCCAGAAGAACCTCGGCAGCCTCAAATACGCACTCTAAAACCTTATCATGTTCGCCTGCAGGAATATCGGGTGGCTCGAGAGCGAATATTTGCTTCCAAAGTAGTCACTTCCCGCCCGCGCACGACAAAATGGTCAACCCGTCGTTGGCGGAATTTCCGCAAGAGAGTGCGCATCTGCCGTCAAACCTTAAACTCTTGTAACATCTCGGAGGTTGCTGAGAATGAGATCAGACCTTATCATCCAATTAAAGTGTTGGGCAAGACCGTGTTTGCATTGATCGACACGGGTGCCAGTATCAGTTGTCTTGCCTCGAGCTTTGGCTCGAAGGTGCTCCAAGACTATCCGAACTTGATTAAATCCTGGCGCACTGAAATCAGTACAGCTGATGGCACCAAACACCCTATACGAGGTAAACTAACCACACCCGTGACGTTCAGGGGTCAGACGAAGGATATTACTTTCTACATTATTCCGTCTTTGACTCAGAATGTGTACCTTGGCGTCGATTTCGTCCTTCGCTTTGGACTGGCCTCAGATTTATTCACAGATTTGTCTTTAAAAACCAGAAATGTCAACGAAATCACTTCTACTCCCGATAGACATGACCTGACGCCTAACCAACGGCAACGCCTGGAAGCATCCATCGCTGCTTTCCCATCTTACGCTACCCAAGGCCTCGGCCGCACCACCCTAGTCTCACACGCCATCGACGTTGGCGATAGTAAACCGATTAAACAGAGACACTACGCCATCTCACCGGCCATGGAGAAATTGGTGTATGCGGAGCTAGATAGGATGCTCGAATTGGGGGTCATAGAGGAGTCCCAAAGTGCCTGGTCATCACCGGTAACCTTGGCGGTGAAGCCAGGTAAAGTCCGCCTCTGTCTTGATGCCCGTAATCAAGGACGCGTACCCTCTTCCACTCATCGATGGAATACTAGGGAGACTGCCGAAAGCCAATTATATCACCAGTCTCGACCTAAAAGACGCCTTCTGGCAAATTCCACTCGATGAGGGGTCGAGGGACAAGACCGCCTTCACAGTGCCTGGACGACCATTATATCAGTTCGTCACAATGCCCTTTGGCCTGTGCAACGCGCCGCGAACGATGACTCGGTTGATGGACAAGGTCATCCCACCTCACCTGAAACACCAAGTATTCGTGTACCTTGATGATCTGTTACTCATCACGGAAACGTTCGATCAACACCTCCTACTTCTACAAGAAGTAGCCCTGCACATCAGTAAGGCGGGACTCACCATCAACGTACAGAAAAGTAAGTTTGTCATGAAAGAAGTCCGATACCTAGGACATGTCATAGGACATGGCACCATCAAAACGGATCCAGACAAAACTCGTGCGATTGATGAGTTCCCCTTACCAAAAACTGTGAAGCAGCTACGACGTTTCCTTGGTGTGTGCGGTTGGTACCGAAGGTTTGTTCGGAATTATGCAACAGTTTCAGCGCCCCTGTCAGACATGTTGCGGAAAGGGAAGTTCGTTTGGACCGAACTCAGCCGAAAGGCATTTGAAGAGCTTAAACAAGCCCTCACATCAGCTCCTGTCTTGCACAGCCCCGACTTCACGAAGCCCTTCTCCATTCATTGTGACGCAAGTCAACATGGAGTAGGAGCCGTGCTGGTGCTATTGACCGACGAAGGAGAGGAAGCTCCCATCGCCTTCATGTCCAATAAGCTGAATTCGGCCCAAAGAAACTATACTGTTTCCGAGCAAGAATGTTTGGCAGCGGTAATGGCTGTGAAGAAATTCCGAGCTTATATCGAGGGCCACCAATTCGAGATCATCACGGACCACGCGTCACTACAATGGTTGATGAACCAGGCAGATCTAAATGGACGCCTAGCCAGATGGGCTGTAATATACATCGAAAATCTTTCAGTTCAAATTTTAAATTCTAATTCACAATTGCAACGAATTCACATTTTAAAGACCAAATTAAATTCTTATCAAAATTCCAATTCGAATTCCAATGCAAATATTAAAATCCTATTCGAATATGTAAATAACCTCTTGCTCAATTCCTATTTATTAAAAGATCTCATTACACGTACGACGTGCGCCAGAACATTATTGTAAACAAAAACAAAACATCTGTTCTCTAATTTCGTTTGGCCATGCCGATGCAATTGTCTTCACGCTCAAAGTCAAGTTCATTGTTGGTATCTAAAGGGTGTTAGATTACGATTGCATTGAACTTGTCTTTGACTATGCGGATGCATTGTCTTCGCACTCAAAGACAATGCATTGTTTATAGAAGGGTCATTTTACAGAAAGATTTTCGCTTTATGCATTTGGATTCCCGTATGGAGAATCCAATGGATATGAATAGGTTTATTTTTTATGAATAAGATAGAATGCACATAAGGAAACGTATAGATAGGTTTTTTATGAATAAGTTGTAATGCACATTTTTTAATGTATAGTTTAGAATGCTCACCATTGATTAGTGCATTTCCGATGAGTAGATTTTTTCTGAATAGATTTACGTATGTGAAGTTTTTTTCTAATAGATTTTAAGGAATGTATGCATTGTACGGTTTTATGCGAAGCACGTTTTCCTTACCAATGCATTTTTAGCATAAGAGTTTTTTTATTATAGTTTTCTATTTAGACTATAGATTTTAGCCTGTAAGAATTTTGTATAAATAGGCTAAGGGAAAATATAGAAGACACAGTCTTTTGAAATAGCTTAAACTGGCCACTCGCCTAGCGTTTTATTAGAAACCGGCATTGCTGCCTAAAATTAATCTGGCTTTTTAGCCTAATAGACTGGCATCCTGCCTAAACCTTGTGGACTACCATTCCGGCTTGTAACGCCTATTAATCCGGCACTTGTTTGCCTAAACTACATGCGTACCTAGACGCTATATCAATTTCTAGGTAAGCCCCTGACTTCCTTGTTGCCAAATTTAAACCTCTAACACAACATGGCGATCCTGCGACCTGAACTTGGAGAATTAAATGAACTAAAAGAAAAGCCCGAAACAGAAGACTATTCGGAGCAATCCGAGCGGATAATCAATTCGTGGTTTGCGGAAAAATATGAACCACAAGCACCAGATAAGGCAAACGAAATACCCCCTATGTTCCAATAAAAAGGAAAAAATTTTTTAAATACTGAAATTTATAAAATTTATTTTATAAAATACTAACACTGACGCCAAAACCAATCATCAAGAAGAAACAATGACGAGAACAAGCGTTTAATCGATGCAAAGAAATAGCAGTACTCTATAAAGAGTATCACTTCACCTGGGATATCAAAAACAAAAATGCAGAAATTAAGAGAAAAATTAGAATATTAAGAAAAACTTAAAATAAAATTATAAATGTCATAATATTTCTTATAATGGGTCTCGTAGATTCAAATTTACACTGGCAATCAGCCTACTTACATTATTGTAATTATTTGAATGTTTTTCCTTTTTGGAATATTTTGATGAGCAAAAAGGTTAATTAAGAAAACCATTGTTAAAGAAGTAAATAATGTTCAAATCTACCCAGTTGTCAGCCATCATAAAACTCATTAAGAATAGAAAAAGGACTTTCGGCAATTTATTGGAAAATAAACCATTTTCCCCCATATCTTTATGGCAAAAAATTCACAGTTGTTACAAAGCACCGACCTTCAGTATCTCTATTTGTGAGTTTAAATCCGTCTCCAAAATTAACTATAACCTGCTTAGATCTTATGGATTATGACTTTGTCATTATATATATACAAGGTAAAATAACCACTAACGCAAATGCTCTATCGCGTATAAAAATGAGTTCGAATGATTTAAAAGAAACGATTCCTAAAACAATAAACGCTATAACACGTAGCAAAACAAAAAAAACCAACAAACCCTGTGACCGCGGCAACAACTACCTCCAACATCGAGCCTGATCAACTCAATATGTGGGAAGGTACTTCAATTTCTGACATAAGAAATTTGCCAATATTAAAATTTGAGCTCATTAAAAATGAAAATAATAAAGTTTGCCAACTACAATGATAATAAAAGAAAAAAATATAATAATCGTGAAGTATAGTGATAATCCATCCTTAGACTTAGGTCAGGTTTTGGAGAAACTAATACTAGAACTATCAATAAATAGTATCACGAAGATAGCGCTATCTAAAAATGATGAAATATTCAAATACATAAGTAAAAACGAATTAATCGATATATATAATAAAAAGCATGCAAAAGTAATAAAAAATAGGCAAACTAAAGTACAAATAATATTATATAATCCCCCGAGACACGTTGAAAAAAAAGCCGATCAAATAAGATTGATCAGCGAATATCACGAGTCAAGGTGTGGAGGTCACACGGGTATAACAAGAACCATAGCAAAACTTAAACAAAAATATACGTGGAAAAATATGAACAAAATGGTTAAAAATATAATACAACAATGTGAGACTTGTAATAAAAACAAAATAACAAGACACACTAAAGAACAATTAACAATCACAGATACACCATCAGAATCATTCGAAGTCGTATCTATTGATACAGTAGGCCCATTACGCATCTCAAATGGATTTAGGTACATACTAACAGCACAATGTGAACTTACTAAATTTGTTGAAGCCATACCAATCCCTACCAAAGAAGCTAACGTAGTAGCAAAAGCAATAGTTGAAAACATTATCCTAAGATACGGTCATTTTAAAACTATCAAGACGGATAGAGGTACTGAATACGTTAATGAACTATTCCAAAACATCTGCAAAACTTTGAACATTGAACATAAAACATCCACCCCATACCACCATGAAACTTTAGGGGCCCTAGAAAGAAATCACAGAGTACTAAATGAATATCTGCTCACATTTTGTGAAGATACCGAATGGCATAACCACATCCCCTTCTACACTTTCGCTTACAATTACACACCCTACGAATTAGTTTTTGGTCGATTGTCAAGCCTTACCAGCGACTACGATAACTCTACACCCATCTACAATTATGACAGTTACCTGACAGAACTTAAAACTAGACTATACAACGCACAACAGACCGCTTACAAAATCTTAAGGGAATCAAAATCAAAAAGGGTACTATCAAATAAAGACAATATAAATCCATTAAAACTCCAAACAGGGGACTGGGTATATTTGAAAACTCAAAGAAATAATAAATTAGATAGTCCATATGAAGGACCATACCAAGTAGTTGAAACTCAAGGAGTAAACTCTGTCATAGAGAAAAACAACAAAAAATTATTGATTCACAATAGCAGATTAAAGAAAAGACATTAGTTTACAAAATATTATATATACTCACAACAAACCTAGAATTAATTCAAAATACCTAAGAAATAAGTATCTTACACGGCAAATATTGTAGTAACCATTGTACAAAAAAAAAAAATTTTTTCAAAAAAAAAAATTTTTTTTTTCTTTTAGGCCCAAGGTGTAATATACATCGAAAATCTTTCAGTTCAAATTTTAAATTCTAATTCACAATTGCAACGAATTCACATTTTAAAGTCCAAATTAAATTCTTATCAAAATTCCAATTCGAATTCCAATTCAAATATTAAAATCCTATTCGAATATGTAAATAACCTCTTGCTCAATTCCTATTTATTAAAAGATCTCATGACACGTACGACGTGCGCCAGAACATTATTGTAAACAAAAACAAAACATCTGTTCTCTAATTTCGTTTGGCCATGCCGATGCAATTGTCTTCACGCTCAAAGTCAAGTTCATTGTTGGTATCTAAAGGGTGTTAGATTACGATTGCATTGAACTTGTCTTTGACTATGCGGATGCATTGTCTTCGCACTCAAAGACAATGCATTGTTTATAGAAGGGTCATTTTACAGAAAGATTTTCGCTTTATGCATTTGGATTCCCGTATGGAGAATCCAATGGATATGAATAGGTTTATTTTTTATGAATAAGATAGAATGCACATAAGGAAACGTATAGATAGGTTTTTTATGAATAAGTTGTAATGCACATTTTTTATGTATAGTTTAGAATGCTCACCATTGATTAGTGCATTTCCGATGAGTAGATTTTTTCTGAATAGATTTACGTATGTGAAGTTTTTTTCTAATAGATTTTAAGGAATGTATGCATTGTACGGTTTTATGCGAAGCACGTTTTCCTTACCAATGCATTTTTAGCATAAGAGTTTTTTTATTATAGTTTTCTATTTAGACTATAGATTTTAGCCTGTAAGAATTTTGTATAAATAGGCTAAGGGAAAATATAGAAGACACAGTCTTTTGAAATAGCTTAAACTGGCCACTCGCCTAGCGTTTTATTAGAAACCGGCATTGCTGCCTAAAATTAATCTGGCTTTTTAGCCTAATAGACTGGCATCCTGCCTAAACCTTGTGGACTACCATTCCGGCTTGTAACGCCTATTAATCCGGCACTTGTTTGCCTAAACTACATGCGTACCTAGACGCTATATCAATTTCAAGGTAAGCCCCTGACTTCCTTGTTGCCAGATTTAAACCTCTAACACAACAGGGCTCTTAAACTGCAAGGGTTCAAGTTTTCCATCAAACACCGGAAAGGGACCCAGAACATCGTACCCGACACTCTCTCACGGATGTTTTCCCCAGAGGAAGGCGAATTGACAATAAATGACGAGGACCCCATCGAAATAGATTTGGACAGCCCACATTTCGAATCAGACAGCTACAAAGAGTTGAGGCAAACCATAGCGACCCAACAACCACAGCTGCCTGATTTGAAGGTAATAGACGGCTACGTGTATAGACGAAATGAATACGCCACTGGTGATCCATGGCAGGAAGAAGAGTCTTGGAAACTCTGGCTACCGGAGGAAATGACACAACATCTGATCCTCCGCGCACATGACCATCCTTTAAGTGCCCACGGAGGTTACGGTCGAACGTTACGGCGACTCAAGAAATACTTCTTTTGGCCTAAAATGGCATCCCAGGTCAAAGACTACGTGAGCGCCTGTGAGACCTGTAAAGGCACCAAAGCGCCCAACCAGCCTCTTCGACCTCCTATGGGTCAACTCAACGTCCCAGAACGCGTATTCCAGCGTCTATACATCGATCTACTCGGTCCATATCCTCGGTCTTCCATGGGACACATCGGAGCTATAGTCGTTCTAGACCAGCTCTCAAAGTTCCCAATGGTGGAACCTATCCGTAAATTCACAACTCCATCGATCGTGAAATTCTTAGAGAACCGGGTACTCCATGTGTTCGGGGTTCCAGAGAGTGTGTACTCAGACAATGGAGTACAGTTTCGGTCTCGGCAGTTTAAGAGCCTACTTGAGCAGTATTGCGTTGAACACCAACTGACGCCCATATACTCTCCTCAGTCCAACGCATCAGAACGGTTGAACCGCACCCTATTGGCCGCGATCCGTTCTTACGTCCACCCATCTCAAAAGGATTGGGATCGGCGATTGTCTGCCATCACATGCGCCCTGCGATCCTCATATTATTCCGTCACCGGTGTCGCCCCTTACTTTGCCGCCTTTGGACAGCACATGATTTGCCACGGTAAATCATACCGGCTGTTACGGCAATTAAAGTGTTTGGGAGACCCCGTCGTTGCGCTGGAGCCCCACGAACGTTTAGGAGACTTCCGCCAACAAATCGGACGGAAGATTAAGGCCGCAAAAAGTGCAAATGAAGCGCAGTACAATCTCCGGTCACGATCTGCTAATTTCAAAGAAGGAGATGAAGTGTTCCGGCGAAATTTCCGCCAAAGTGACGCCGCGGGGCATTACAACGCCAACCTGGACAGGCGATTCTTGAAAAGCCGCATAAAACAGGTAATGGGACCTAACCGTTACCTGATAACGGATCCATCGGGAAAAGAAGTAGGGATATACCACGCGAAAGACCTGTGCCGATAGATAATTAGGCACGGCTGTTTGTCCGTCCGCATATATTTTCAAAAACACCCAAGGTTGTATACATCCGGCCAAACAAAAACATAAGTCAGTCTGTCCGTCTGTCAATTGTGTTTTTCTTTTAGTGTCCGTCATCTCTAGTCCCGACGCCGAAGCCAACCCATGATACACAGAAAGATCCTTCAGCTCCTTTTTCGCAATCCGCATTGCCTTAGGATCGCGAGAAAATTAGCTGCCCTGTAGTAATCGAGGAGTAGGGCTCTAAAAGCCAGCGCTGCCACAGGCACACAGCACAAACTCAATTTAACGATGAGTAACCATTCAGTCACCTTCCCCATCGCAACACTCGCTCTGTTTTTGCATGAAAAATACGTCAAGAAAATTTCTTTTGTACTTAACTCCCGGGAAACAAAATTCTAAAACTGTTTAATATTTTTAATGTGTAGTGATTTTATTACAATATCTTTTGAATATAATTTAACGAATTGCGGTGTAACGCGGTATACAAATGCTTAGAACGAAACGGTTGACCCCTTAAATTATATGAACGATAAAATCATTGTATCATTTAAACCCCTTAAAATTTGTCAAATTTTACCCATTCCAACCATAATATTAATTAAAAATTTTTTTGTTTGTCGGTAATTAACGTGTGCCTGTCTAATTCTTCCGATTTTTCCCACTTAATTACGCCTAATCAAAATTCTAAACTGTTTAATATTTTACGTCGTCTTTTGTATATTCGATTAAGTTATCAATTGAAAGCAATTTTCGTTTATAAAAACGAAAATTGCTTTCAATTGATAACTTAATCGAATATACAAAAGACGACGTAAATTTTAAAAACAACCGAAACGAGTGTGCATTATCACCATTTCGGATCCACCCGAGTACGCATGATCGATCGAAAATCGTGGAAGTGGATCGTCTAGGGGGAGATCTATTACAGACGCGGCGACGAAGAGTGCACCGGCAGGCAGGGAGTCGTGAAGAAACCTCCGTGGTGAGACGACGAGTTTTGTGTGAGATACGCGTGCGGATATTTTTGCCGTTAATTACAAAACGTTGTTAACTGAATTCGCCATTCGTCGTCGTGGGAAATTGCGTGGAAAGCGCGAAAATGTTAGCTTTGACCATAGACGAATAGTTCGCGTAACCTTTTCTGCTAGCCCCATTCTATGTTATATCAGCTATCGCCTCACAGCGAGAAAAAATGAATTTATGTGGCGCATGGTAGTGATGGTTTCGTGCGGTGAATTTTCAATTTGTTCCTGATTCAGGCGGATCACAAGCGTCTTGCCCAGGAAATATTACTCGTCACAGAGAAATATTAACGAGCAGATCACACCAACGTGGACAAATCACCAGGCGCGCATTCACTCAAAAAGTGCACTTTGCCAACTCCAGTCCGTATGAAAGGCATCGCTAGCGGCACAGCAAGCGCCAAGCGACATTAAATGTAGGAATTTCTCAAAGCTTATGTTCAAGTGTTTTGCTAAGCAGTGGATTTTTTGCAATTTAAGCTGCTTTACTTGAGATGAAATAAAGCTGATAATACGAGTATATATGATTAGGGGGGAGAAACAGGCGGCGTCTGAAGCGCATGCGGTAAAAGATAGGAGTGAAACGTTCGAAACAAGAGGAAATCGCTGAAGAGAGTGGAAAGGAAGAGTTTACAGTAGTAGTTCGAGTTGTAGTCAAGTGAAAAAGAAAAATCGGGAATCGATGATTTGCTGTGAAAATTCATAGTTCTCTTTGCGCGTTCGTCGTGCTGCTTCTGCTAAGGTTGGTGATTGCGGAAAACTTGCTGGTGCGTTGCTGCTGAAGCGTGTGCGCCACAAAGAAAAGCGTGTTTGCATCTTCCGTACAACAAAAACAAATGTTGTTGTTCAGCAGCGGAAAAAGAAAAACTTGGCGCTCGTTGTGCGCAAGTTATGTACGAAAGTAAAATTGGTGATTGCCAGTCGGGCTTAGGTTTTCCTGCTCGCGCGGAAAACTGATCAAGTGCAAGATAGTGTTGTGTGCGCCGGAAAAGCAGGAAATTCGCGTGGATCATTTCTCGTGAGTGTCACGGACTGTCTTGAGGAAACACGTCATTGCGGACGAAACCCTGGAAATATTTTTATTACCGGAAAAACCAACGAAAATTATTTATTCCTATCCGTTTTAATTATTTATTTCCACCCGACAAATAGTGCTCAGTGCAAGATTGCGGGACTTGGAATGTTATTTTATTGATCTTAACTGTTACAAATTTTCGGACAACAAAGGGAAGTTTTTCGTCAACTTATGAGAAACAAACAACGTCAAGTATAAACATAACGGGAAAGCCAAAACGAAAACGGTTTCAGTTTTGCCTGCTCGTGGAAGTAAATTTGTCGGGACTGTGCTGCAAGAGAGGGGGAAAATATTCTAGCCAAGAAACTCAAAGCCCGGATTTAAACATTTTTTGAATCGCGCGTCACTTGTACTGATCCATACGCGCTGGAAAGGTTTAATGTGTTTCGTGCTGAATTTTTCACGAATTCAATAAAGAAGCGCCAACAACAATTTCTTCTGAATTTTCACCGAAAGTAGAATTTTGAATTACAAGCGACGATCGCGTAAGTTCGGTGTCTCGCTGTGAAATTCCCAACAACTTAGAAAAGAATTCAGTGCCTTCGTAGACGACAAGTAAAAATATCCTTTCGCGGTGTTTGCGTATTTTGTAGCCTTTTGCTGCTCGGTCAAAAATTTATCGCACAAATCAAAGCAGAAAAGGAAATTCTAAAGAAAAACGTTTTAATTTGTATGAATTTCGTTACCACGTGCGCGTTTTAGCAACAAAAAAAAAGGAAGAAGAAAAGTTGACAACGAAATATTCCAGAAATATCGCGAATGCTTTTAACCAAGTTGCTATTCAGTCAATTTTTCGTTTCGTTCTGAACGGATGAATTACACCAAAGGAGCGTTTTAATGCGTTGGTTTTATCGAAATGTCACGACGGAGAGACGAAGGAAATGATTTGTTGGCAAGATCCGAGTGAACTTACCCGAGGAGCGCGAGGAAAAGTTCAACAAAGGAAACATCATCGACGATAGTGTAGAAGCGGTTGTTTTTTTTTGATGAAGAATTATATAATTAGAAGGAATTTTAAAAATTTATCGCGCCATTATAACTTTACAGGACTTACTCACCTCGTCAACGAGCGCTCGTCGTCGGAAAAGGTTGGGTAAGTACCCGTTTGATTGCTTTAAATTTTTTACATACATTTATATGCATACTTATATATGTTACTGACTGATATTCATTTATATATATTGATTTGAAAAAAAAGAAAAAAAAGAAGAAGTCGAAGATAAGCTCATACGTTCAAATAGGTTGTCGTAGTCAATTCCTATGAAAAAAAAAAATATATGTTGGAAAGTAAATATGCATATACGCCTCAACATGTTATAATAAAGTTTTTCATATGTTGTGTCTTATTGATGGTAAACATCTCTAATCGGGTACTCAAACAATTAAAACGTTCATTATATATAGAAAGACACGGTTAGAACTGATAACCACTAGTAGATGGTAAACGAATTGAATTAATGTTAAAGTGAGAATCCTTAAGACGAAGAATTTGTTTATCGTGAAGTTACGGTTGTACAATTTTGATTAAATAATAATAAAAATGCAGGAGTGAATTTTAAAATCAGTCTTTCCCTTCCGTTTATCTAACCGGGTATAGGACCCGGTACGGTGGCAGGCTTCCACCTCAAAAAATGAGCCAGCCACCGGGTACAAGCTAATTCCTTTTTTTCTGTTTCAGGTGACGTTATGGGTTGAGTGGCCCAAGCAGAGTGCCTTTTTATGGCATAGATTTATGCGATCCAATTGTATAATTCTATGACATAAATTGGTCACCGGGGTACTCCCCTTCGGATGGGAAGGTTCATACAATTCAAGTTGTATGAGTTTTCCACTCAGAAGAGGAATACCTGGCCACTTCAACAAGCTATCTTTGGATTTATTCGGTTGGGTGGGTATGAAGGGGCTCCACCACCACCCGGTTGCCCCTCTTTCATTTGTGGGCCATGAACTTCGTTGGGTAACGACGAGGTCACCCCAAGTTCGCCTTTCATCTCAGGTTTCACTTGTTCTCGTAACAAGTACATCTCCTTCGGTGAGGTTATCTACAATTTTGCGACTTTAGTCGCCTCTTGAGCTATCGACAAATTCGTGAATGCGAAATTGTTTTGTAGTGAGTCCTCGTGCTGGGGAAACGAACCCGCCCCACGAGAACCGCAATGCTAGCCTGCCAGCGCATTCACGCGTCTCCGGACGAGGGCATTCTCGGCAGATACCTCCATCTTCGTCTGCCGGGGCAGCAGACCATCGCTGCAGTCCTTCACGGACTTATGAAAACTCTTTAATTCACTACAAATGGCGCCCAACGTGGGGCCTGAAATGCCCGGCTGTATCATCAGTCGTGAGCACGAGACAGTCCATCGTCTCTAGGTGTCCCCACAAGGTGTTTGTATTATTGGCGGGTAGATAACTCCCGAGGGTAATTGCACTGATCGTGCCCCAGCAAGTAATAACTGCCGGACGCGTGTTGTCTTTGGACATCAATATCGTTTGGTCCTGCTTTTGATTTATACTTTGGTGGTTTACGACCATTGTATAACTAGTAAGGCCAAATGATATTAGAGTCCCTTTTTGTGTTCGGAAGTTATTATCCCAACAACTTTTTGCGGAGGATTCTGATTCGCTCCCCAAACCAGCGGTGCCTAGGTGTCTTAAATTACATGGATTTTGATTTCATGTGATTGGCTGATTAGCTAATCCATGAATATCCATGACAAGACACGCGCTGCTTGTGGATTAGAATCCAACCCTGGGCTAACAAGTTGCAACTTGAGAAATTTGCTAATGAGGGATCACTTCTGAACCCTGATTTTCATGGTGCCACAAGAGAGTGTCCCTGAAACGCTTTAAAAGGATTGTGCCATTGGTGTCCATACTTGGGAGGAAGGACGGAAAGGAAAGACCGGTTATTATTTTTTTTGATATTTCGATCGCCAATTAAAATTATTTTTTCATACCTTGCGGTTTTTTTTTGTGAGGAGTGTGAATAGTTCGCCACTTTCGGCCGTTTTTTGTGTGTTGTCTTAATAATATTTAATTATTTCTTTTATAGCATCATCTAGCATTTTTTTCTATCTATTTATTAGCGTCAACGTTTTTTAGGATAATGGATTTTCTAAATGCATGTCGACTTTGCCTGAGGATCGGCGATGAAATGTACCCGCTGGGTGATAGCTTCATCGATGAAGCGATGAGAATAGGTGTCGTTAGCCCACTGAAGGAGTACATCAAGATTAATAGTGTTTTTGAAGATGGCTCACCAGACCAAATCTGTGGTGATTGTTACACGGAAGTGGAACGGATATACTCCTTCATACGTCGCTGCAAAGAGACAGAAACGACGCTACAACGGTTCAGATCGGCACGACGTCCTCAGGAACCAACCATAAACAAGCCAAACAAGATTCGGAGAACCGACTACCATCCGTCTGAGGATCCGGATCCACCATCTCGATACCAGCCTTGGAACGCCTGGGATCTTCCGCCACGACTCAACCAAGTACCACTACCGACTCTAGGTCCAGTGGCCCCGCAGGAGCAACCCTATATGCTGAAGCCGAAGCATATTCCCAGCATCGTCCAGGGGTGGAATCTACATTTTAGCGGGGAGCCAAACGACCTGAACGTGGAAGTCTTCATTGGTCGCGTGGAGTCCTTAGTCGGAGAGATGTTGGCCGGCGACTACACGATGCTGGCAGGATATTTACCAATGCTGTTCAGGGGAGCAGCACTCGAGACTTACTGGTGGATTCATTCGGCCCCACCATCAATACGCTGGACACGGCTGAAGGAGGTACTTCGCATGGAATACTCGACGGTCAACATGGATGAGAGTGTCTTGGACAAGATCCATGCCAGATGGCAACGTCCGGACGAGCCCTTTCATCAATATCGAGCCGATATCCTTCGGTTGAATGACCAGTTGTCAGAGCCTATGTCTTCCACTCAACTGCTGCGGGTGTTGAAACGGAATCTAAAGCCGGAACTTCGTTGCCATGTTGTAAACTTGGACCCGCAGAACATGGAAGCACTACTGAGGTTCGTGAGTCGATTGGAGAGGCTTGAAGAAGACCTCCAAGAACGGCCTTACCTACATGCGAGGACGGGTCCGTGGCGTGAAATTGCCGAAGCGGCACTAAATTGCAACAACCCAGATCGGGAAGAAGGCACGGAGTCAAACACCTGTGTTACGGACTACCCAGATGATGCCACACCAAAAAACGGCCAAAAGAGTACCCGACCACCTCAGCGGTACTCGAAGCCCCAGCAGTAGCTCCTCAGCCAGCTGCTCACCCCAATAAACCTGACGTTAACCCACCAGCCATGACCACTACGACTGCGGATGTTCACTCTCTTCCGGAGACCTCGCCAACGACAATATTGAAGCGACCATCGCAGTCACTGCCAGAAGAACCTCGACAGCCTCAAATACGCACTCTAAAACCTTATCATGTTCGACTGCAGGAATATCGGGTGGCTCGAGAGCGAATATTTGCTTCCGAAGTAGTCACTTCCCGCCCGCGCACGACAAAATGGTCAACCCGTCGTTGGCGGAATTTCCGCAAGAGAGTGCGCATCTGCCGTCAAACCTTAAACTCTTGTAACATCTCGGAGGTTGCTGAGAATGAGATCAGACCTTATCATCCAATTAAAGTGTTGGGCAAGACCGTGTTTGCATTGATCGACACGGGTGCCAGTATCAGTTGTCTTGCCTCGAGCTTTGGCTCGAAGGTGCTCCAAGACTATCCAAACTTGATTAAATCCTGGCGCACTGAAATCAGTACAGCTGATGGCACCAAACACCCTATACGAGGTAAACTAACCACACCCGTGACGTTCAGGGGTCAGACGAAGGATATTACTTTCTACATTATTCCGTCTTTGACTCAGAATGTGTACCTTGGCGTCGATTTCGTCCTTCGCTTTGGACTGGCCTCAGATTTATTCACAGATTTGTCTTTAAAAACCAGAAATGTCAACGAAATCACTTCTACTCCCGATAGACATGACCTGACGCCTAACCAACGGCAACGCCTGGAAGCATCCATCGCTGCTTTCCCATCTTACGCTACCCAAGGCCTCGGCCGCACCACCCTAGTCTCACACGCCATCGACGTTGGCGATAGTAAACCGATTAAACAGAGACACTACGCCATCTCACCGGCCATGGAGAAATTGGTGTATGCGGAGCTAGATAGGATGCTCGAATTGGGGGTCATAGAGGAGTCCCAAAGTGCCTGGTCATCACCGGTAACCTTGGCGGTGAAGCCAGGTAAAGTCCGCCTCTGTCTTGATGCCCGTAATCAAGGACGCGTACCCTCTTCCACTCATCGATGGAATACTAGGGAGACTGCCGAAAGCCAATTATATCACCAGTCTCGACCTAAAAGACGCCTTCTGGCAAATTCCACTCGATGAGGGGTCGAGGGACAAGACCGCCTTCACAGTGCCTGGACGACCATTATATCAGTTCGTCACAATGCCCTTTGGCCTGTGCAACGCGCCGCGAACGATGACTCGGTTGATGGACAAGGTCATCCCACCTCACCTGAAACACCAAGTATTCGTGTACCTTGATGATCTGTTACTCATCACGGAAACGTTCGATCAACACCTCCTACTTCTACAAGAAGTAGCCCTGCACATCAGTAAGGCGGGACTCACCATCAACGTACAGAAAAGTAAGTTTGTCATGAAAGAAGTCCGATACCTAGGACATGTCATAGGACATGGCACCATCAAAACGGATCCAGACAAAACTCGTGCGATTGATGAGTTCCCCTTACCAAAAACTGTGAAGCAGCTACGACGTTTCCTTGGTGTGTGCGGTTGGTACCGAAGGTTTGTTCGGAATTATGCAACAGTTTCAGCGCCCCTGTCAGACATGTTGCGGAAAGGGAAGTTCGTTTGGACCGAACTCAGCCGAAAGGCATTTGAAGAGCTTAAACAAGCCCTCACATCAGCTCCTGTCTTGCACAGCCCCGACTTCACGAAGCCCTTCTCCATTCATTGTGACGCAAGTCAACATGGAGTAGGAGCCGTGCTGGTGCTATTGACCGACGAAGGAGAGGAAGCTCCCATCGCCTTCATGTCCAATAAGCTGAATTCGGCCCAAAGAAACTATACTGTTTCCGAGCAAGAATGTTTGGCAGCGGTAATGGCTGTGAAGAAATTCCGAGCTTATATCGAGGGCCACCAATTTGAGATCATCACGGACCACGCGTCACTACAATGGTTGATGAACCAGGCAGATCTAAATGGACGCCTAGCCAGATGGGCTCTTAAACTGCAAGGGTTCAAGTTTTCCATCAAACACCGGAAAGGGACCCAGAACATCGTACCCGACACTCTCTCACGGATGTTTTCCCCAGAGGAAGCCGAATTGACAATAAATGACGAGGACCCCATCGAAATAGATTTGGACAGCCCACATTTCGAATCAGACAGCTACAAAGAGTTGAGGCAAACCATAGCGACCCAACAACCACAGCTGCCTGATTTGAAGGTAATAGACGGCTACGTGTATAGACGAAATGAATACGCCACTGGTGATCCATGGCAGGAAGAAGAGTCTTGGAAACTCTGGGTACCGGAGGAAATGACACAACATCTGATCCTCCGCGCACATGACCATCCTTTAAGTGCCCACGGAGGTTACGGTCGAACGTTACGGCGACTCAAGAAATACTTCTTTTGGCCTAAAATGGCATCCCAGGTCAAAGACTACGTGAGCGCCTGTGAGACCTGTAAAGGCACCAAAGCGCCCAACCAGCCTCTTCGACCTCCTATGGGTCAACTCAACGTCCCAGAACGCGTATTCCAGCGTCTATACATCGATCTACTCGATCCATATCCTCGGTCTTCCATGGGACACATCGGAGCTATAGTCGTTCTAGACCAGCTCTCAAAGTTCCCAATGGTGGAACCTATCCGTAAATTCACAACTCCATCGATCGTGAAATTCTTAGAGAACCGGGTACTCCATGTGTTCGGGGTTCCAGAGAGTGTGTACTCAGACAATGGAGTACAGTTCCGGTCTCGGCAGTTTAAGAGCCTACTTGAGCAGTATTGCGTTGAACACCAACTGACGCCCATATACTCTCCTCAGTCCAACGCATCAGAACGGTTGAACCGCACCCTATTGGCCGCGATCCGTTCTTACGTCCACCCATCTCAAAAGGATTGGGATCGGCGATTGTCTGCCATCACATGCGCCCTGCGATCCTCATATTATTCCGTCACCGGTGTCGCCCCTTACTTTGCCGCCTTTGGACAGCACATGATTTGCCACGGTAAATCATACCGGCTGTTACGGCAATTAAAGTGTTTGGGAGACCCCGTCGTTGCGCTGGAGCCCCACGAACGTTTAGGAGACCTCCGCCAACAAATCGGACGGAAGATTAAGGCCGCAAAAAGTGCAAATGAAGCGCAGTACAATCTCCGGTCACGATCTGCTAATTTCAAAGAAGGAGATGAAGTGTTCCGGCGAAATTTCCGCCAAAGTGACGCCGCGGGGCATTACAACGCCAACCTGGACAGGCGATTCTTGAAAAGCCGCATAAAACAGGTAATGGGACCTAACCGTTACCTGATAACGGATCCATCGGGAAAAGAAGTAGGGATATACCACGCGAAAGACCTGCGCCGATAGATAATTAGGCACGGCTGTTTGTCCGTCCGCATATATTTTCAAAAACACCCAAGGTTGTATACATCCGGCCAAACAAAAACATAAGTCAGTCTGTCCGTCTGTCAATTGTGTTTTTCTTTTAGTGTCCGTCATCTCTAGTCCCGACGCCGAAGCCAACCCATGATACACAGAAAGATCCTTCAGCTCCTTTTTCGCAATCCGCATTGCCTTAGGATCGCGAGAAAATTAGCTGCCCTGTAGTAATCGAGGAGTAGGGCTCTAAAAGCCAGCGCTGCCACAGGCACACAGCACAAACTCAATTTAACGATGAGTAACCATTCAGTCACCTTCCCCATCGCAACACTCGCTCTGTTTTCGCATGAAAAATACGTCAAGAAAATTTCTTTTGTACTTAACTCCCGGGAAACAAAATTCTAAAACTGTTTAATATTTTTAATGTGTAGTGATTTTATTACAATATCTTTTGAATATAATTTAACGAATTGCGGTGTAACGCGGTATACAAATGCTTAGAACGAAACGGTTGACCCCTTAAATTATATGAACGATAAAATCATTGTATCATTTAAACCCCTTAAAATTTGTCAAATTTTACCCATTCCAACCATAATATTAATTAAAAATTTTTTTGTTTGTCGGTAATTAACGTGTGCCTGTCTAATTCTTCCGATTTTTCCCACTTAATTACGCCTAATCAAAATTCTAAACTGTTTAATATTTTACGTCGTCTTTTGTATATTCGATTAAGTTATCAATTGAAAGCAATTTTCGTTTATAAAAACGAAAATTGCTTTCAATTGATAACTTAATCGAATATACAAAAGACGACGTAAATTTTAAAAACAACCGAAACGAGTGTGCATTATCACCATCTCGGATCCACCCGAGTACGCATGATCGATCGAAAATCGTGGAAGTGGATCGTCTAGGGGGAGATCTATTACAGACGCGGCGACGAAGAGTGCACCGGCAGGCAGGGAGTCGTGAAGAAACCTCCGTGGTGAGACGACGAGTCTTGTGTGAGATACGCGTGCGGATATTTTTGCCGTTAATTGCAAAACGTTGTTAACTGAATTCGCCATTCGTCGTCGCGGGAAATTGCGTGGAAAGCGCGAAAATGTTAGCTTTGACCATAGACGAATAGTTCGCGTAACCTTTTCTGCTAGCCCCATTCTATGTTATATCAGCTATCGCCTCACAGCGAGAAAAAATTAATTTATGTGGCGCATGGTAGTGATGTTTTCGTGCGGTGAATTTTCAATTTGTTCCTGATTCAGGCGGATCAAAAGCGTCTTGCCCAGGAAATATTACTCGTCACAGAGAAATATTAACGAGCAGATCACACCAACGTGGACAAATCACCAGGCGCGCATTCACTCAAAAAGTGCACTTTGCCAACTCCAGTCCGTATGAAAGGCATCGCTAGCGGCACAGCAAGCGCCAAGCGACATTAAATGTAGGAATTTCTCAAAGCTTATGTTCAAGTGTTTTGCTAAGCAGTGGATTTTTTGCAATTTAAGCTGCTTTACTTGAGATGAAATAAAGCTGATAATACGAGTATATATGATTAGGGGGGAGAAACAGGCGGCGTCTGAAGCGCACGCGGTAAAAGATAGGAGTGAAACGTTCGAAACAAGAGGAAATCGCTGAAGAGAGCGGAAAGGAAGAGTTTACAGTAGTAGTTCGAGTTGTAGTCAAGTGAAAAAGAAAAATCGGGAATTGATGATTTGCTGTGAAAATTCATAGTTCTCTTTGCGCGTTCGTCGTGCTGCTTCTGCTAAGGTTGGTGATCGCGGAAAACTTGCTGGTGCGTTGCTGCTGAAGCGTGTGCGCCACAAAGAAAAGCGTGTTTGCATCTTCCGTACAACAAAAACAAATGTTGTTGTTCAGCAGCGGAAAAAGAAAAACTTGGCGCTCGTTGTGCGCAAGTTATGTACGAAAGTAAAATTGGTGATTGCTAGTCGGGCTTAGGTTTTCCTGCTCGCGCGGAAAACTGCTCAAGTGCAAGATAGTGTTGTGTGCGCCGGAAAAGCAGGAAATTCGCGTGGATCATTTCTCGTGAGTGTCACGGACTGTCTTGAGGAAACACGTCATTGCGGACGAAACCCTGGAAATATTTTTATTACCGGAAAAACCAACGAAAATTATTTATTCCTATCCGTTTTAATTATTTATTTCCACCCGACAAATAGTGCTCAGTGCAAGATTGCGGGACTTGGAATGTTATTTTATTGATCTTAACTGTTACAAATTTTCGGACAACAAAGGGAAGTTTTTCGTCAACTTATGAGAAACAAACAACGTCAAGTATAAACATAACGGGAAAGCCAAAACGAAAACGGTTTCAGTTTTGCCTGCTCGTGGAAGTAAATTTGTCGGGACTGTGCTGCAAGAGAGGGGGAAAATATTCTAGCCAAGAAACTCAAAGCCCGGATTTAAACATTTTTTGAATCGCGCGTCACTTGTACTGATCCATACGCGCCGGAAAGGTTTAATGTGTTTCGTGCTGAATTTTTCACGAATTCAATAAAGAAGCGCCAACAACAATTTCTTCTGAATTTTCACCGAAAGTAGAATTTTGAATTACAAGCGACGATCGCGTAAGTTCGGTGTCTCGCTGTGAAATTCCCAACAACTTAGAAAAGAATTCAGTGCCTTCGTAGACGACAAGTAAAAATATCCTTTCGCGGTGTTTGCGTATTTTGTAGCCTTTTGCTGCTCGGTCAAAAATTCATCGCACAAATCAAAGCAGAAAAGGAAATTCTAAAGAAAAACGTTTTAATTTGTATGAATTTCGTTACCACGTGCGCGTTTTAGCAACAAAAAAAAAGGAAGAAGAAAAGTTGACAACGAAATATTCCAGAAATATCGCGAATGCTTTTAACCAAGTTGCTATTCAGTCAATTTTTCGTTTCGTTCTGAACGGATGAATTACACCAAAGGAGCGTTTTAATGCGTTGGTTTTATCGAAATGTCACGACGGAGAGACGAAGGAAATGATTTGTTGGCAAGATCCGAGTGAACTTACCCGAGGAGCGCGAGGAAAAGTTCAACAAAGGAAACATCATCGACGATAGTGTAGAAGCGGTTGTTTTTTTTTGATGAAGAATTATATAATTAGAAGGAATTTTAAAAATTTATCGCGCCATTATAACTTTACAGGACTTACTCACCTCGTCAACGAGCGCTCGTCGTCGGAAAAGGTTGGGTAAGTACCCGTTTGATTGCTTTAAATTTTTTACATACATTTATATGCATACTTATATATGTTACTGACTGATATTCATTTATATATATTGATTTGAAAAAAAAGAAAAAAAAGAAGAAGTCGAAGATAAGCTCATACGTTCAAATAGGTTGTCGTAGTCAATTCCTATGAAAAAAAAAATATATATGTTGGAAAGTAAATATGCATATACGCCTCAACATGTTATAATAAAGTTTTTCATATGTTGTGTCTTATTGATGGTAAACATCTCTAATCGGGTACTCAAACAATTAAAACGTTCATTATATATAGAAAGACACGGTTAGAACTGATAACCACTAGTAGATGGTAAACGAATTGAATTAATGTTAAAGTGAGAATCCTTAAGACGAAGAATTTGTTTATCGTGAAGTTACGGTTGTACAATTTTGATTAAATAATAATAAAAATGCAGGAGTGAATTTTAAAATCAGTCTTTCCCTTCCGTTTATCTAACCGGGTATAGGACCCGGTACGGTGGCAGGCTTCCACCTCAAAATATGAGCCAGCCACCGGGTACAAGCTAATTCCTTTTTTTCTGTTTCAGGTGACGTTATGGGTTGAGTGGCCCAAGCAGAGTGCCTTTTTATGGCATAGATTTATGCGATCCAATTGTATAATTCTATGACATAAATTGGTCACCGGGGTACTCCCCTTCGGATGGGAAGGTTCATACAATTCAAGTTGTATGAGTTTTCCACTCAGAAGAGGAATACCTGGCCACTTCAACAAGCTATCTTTGGATTTATTCCGGTTGGGTGGGTATGAAGGGGCTCCACCACCACCCGGTTGCCCCTCTTTCATTTGTGGGCCATGAACTTCGTTGGGTAACGACGAGGTCACCCCAAGTTCGCCTTTCATCTCAGGTTTCACTTGTTCTCGTAACAAGTACATCTCCTTCGGTGAGGTTATCTACAATTTTGCGACTTTAGTCGCCTCTTGAGCTATCGACAAATTCGTGAATGCGAAATTGTTTTGTAGTGAGTCCTCGTGCTGGGGAAACGAACCCGCCCCACGAGAACCGCAATGCTAGCCTGCCAGCGCATTCACGCGTCTCCGGACGAGGGCATTCTCGGCAGATACCTCCATCTTCTTCTGCCGGGGCAGCAGACCATCGCTGCAGTCCTTCACGGACTTATGAAAACTCTTTAATTCACTACAAATGGCGCCCAACGTGGGGCCTGAAATGCCCGGCTGTATCATCAGTCGTGAGCACGAGACAGTCCATCGTCTCTAGGTGTCCCCACAAGGTGTTTGTATTATTGGCGGGTAGATAACTCCCGAGGGTAATTGCACTGATCGTGCCCCAGCAAGTAATAACTGCCGGACGTGTGTTGTCTTTGGACATCAATATCGTTTGGTCCTGCTTTTGATTTATACTTTGGTGGTTTACCACCATTGTATAACTAGTAAGGCCAAATGATATTAGAGTCCCTTTTTGTGTTCGGAAGTTATTATCCCAACAACTTTTTGCGGAGGATTCTGATTCGCTCCCCAAACCAGCGGTGGCTAGGTGTCTTTAATTACATGGATTTTGATTTCATGTGATTGGCTGATTAGCTAATCCATGAATATCCATGACAAGACACGCGCTGCTTGTGGATTAGAATCCAACCCTGGGCTAACAAGTTGCAACTTGAGAAATTTGCTAATGAGGGATCACTTCTGAACCCTGATTTTCATGGTGCCACAAGAGAGTGTCCCTGAAACGCTTTAAAAGGATTGTGCCATTGGTGTCCATACTTGGGAGGAAGGACGGAAAGGAAAGACCGGTTATTATTTTTTTTGATATTTCGATCGCCAATTAAAATTATTTTTTCATACCTTGCGGTTTTTTTTTGTGAGGAGTGTGAATAGTTCGCCACTTTCGGCCGTTGTTTGTGTGTTGTCTTAATAATATTTAATTATTTCTTTTATAGCATCATCTAGCATTTTTTTCTATCTATTTATTAGCGTCAACGTTTTTTAGGATAATGGATTTTCTAAATGCATGTCGACTTTGCCTGAGGATCGGCGATGAAATGTACCCGCTGGGTGATAGCTTCATCGATGAAGCGATGAGAATAGGTGTCGTTAGCCCACTGAAGGAGTACATCAAGATTAATATTGTTTTTGAAGATGGCTCACCAGACCAAATCTGTGGTGATTGTTACACGGAAGTGGAACGGATATACTCCTTCATACGTCGCTGCAAAGAGACAGAAACGACGCTACAACGGTTCAGATCGGCACGACGTCCTCAGGAACCAACCATAAACAAGCCAAACAAGATTCGGAGAACCGACTACCATCCGTCTGAGGATCCGGATCCACCATCTCGATACCAGCCTTGGAACGCCTGGGATCTTCCGCCACGACTCAACCAAGTACCACTACCGACTCTAGGTCCAGTGGCCCCGCAGGAGCAACCCTATATGCTGAAGCCGAAGCATATTCCCAGCATCGTCCAGGGGTGGAATCTACATTTTAGCGGGGAGCCAAACGACCTGAACGTGGAAGTCTTCATTGGTCGCGTGGAGTCCTTAGTCGGAGAGATGTTGGCCGGCGACTACACGATGCTGGCAGGATATTTACCAATGCTGTTCAGGGGAGCAGCACTCGAGACTTACTGGCGGATTCATTCGGCCCCACCATCAATACGCTGGACACGGCTGAAGGAGGTACTCCGCATGGAATACTCGACGGTCAACATGGATGAGAGTGTCCTGGACAAGATCCATGCCAGATGGCAACGTCCGGATGAGCCCTTTCATCAATATCGAGCCGATATCCTTCGGTTGAATGACCAGTTGTCAGAGCCTATGTCTTCCACTCAACTGCTGCGGGTGTTGAAACGGAATCTAAAGCCGGAACTTCGTTGCCATGTTGTAAACTTGGACCCGCAGAACATGGAAGCACTACTGAGGTTCGTGAGTCGATTGGAGAGGCTTGAAGAAGACCTCCAAGAATGGCCTTACCTACATGCGAGGACGGGTCCGTGACGTGAAATTGCCGAAGTGGCACTAAATTGCAACAACCCAGATCGGGAAGAAGGCACGGAGTCAAACACCTGTGTTACGGACTACCCAGATGATGCCACACCAAAAAACGGCCAAAAGAGTACCCGACCACCTCAGCGGTACTCGAAGTCCCAGCAGTAGCTCCTCAGCCAGCTGCTCACCCCAATAAACCTGACGTTAACCCACCAGCCATGACCACTACGACTGCGGATGTTCACTCTCTTCCGGAGGCCTCGCCAACGACAATATTGAAGCGACCATCGCAGTCACTGCCAGAAGAACCTCGGCAGCCTCAAATACGCACTCTAAAACCTTATCATGTTCGACTGCAGGAATATCGGGTGGCTCGAGAGCGAATATTTGCTTCCGAAGTAGTCACTTCCCGCCCGCGCACGACAAAATGGTCAACCCGTCGTTGGCGGAATTTCCGCAAGAGAGTGCGCATCTGCCGTCAAACCTTAAACTCTTGTAACATCTCGGAGGTTGCTGAGAATGAGATCAGACCTTATCATCCAATCAAAGTGTTGGGCAAGACCGTGTTTGCATTGATCGACACGGGTGCCAGTATCAGTTGTCTTGCCTCGAGCTTTGGCTCGAAGGTGCTCCAAGACTATCCGAACTTGATTAAATCCTGGCGCACTGAAATCAGTACAGCTGATGGCACCAAACACCCTATACGAGGTAAACTAACCACACCCGTGACGTTCAGGGGTCAGACGAAGGATATTACTTTCTACATTATTCCGTCTTTGACTCAGAATGTGTACCTTGGCGTCGATTTCGTCCATCGCTTTGGACTGGCCTCAGATTTATTCACAGATTTGTCTTTAAAAACCAGAAATGTCAACGAAATCACTTCTACTCCCGATAGACATGACCTGACGCCTAACCAATGGCAACGCCTGGAAGCATCCATCGCTGCTTTCCCATCTTACGCTACCCAAGGCCTCGGCCGCACCACCCTAGTCTCACACGCCATCGACGTTGGCGATAGTAAACCGATTAAACAGAGACACTACGCCATCTCACCGGCCATGGAGAAATTGGTGTATGCGGAGCTAGATAGGATGCTCGAATTGGGGGTCATAGAGGAGTCCCAAAGTGCCTGGTCATCACCGGTAACCTTGGTGGTGAAGCCAGGTAAAGTCCGCCTCTGTCTTGATGCCCTTAAGGTAAACGCGGTTACCATCAAGGAGGCGTACCCTCTTCCACTCATCGATGGAATACTAGGGAGACTGCCGAAAGCCAATTATATCACCAGTCTCGACCTAAAAGACGCCTTCTGGCAAATTCCACTCGATGAGGGGTCGAGGGACAAGACCGCCTTCACAGTGCCTGGACGACCATTATATCAGTTCGTCACAATGCCCTTTGGCCTGTGCAACGCGCCGCGAACGATGACTCGGTTGATGGACAAGGTCATCCCACCTCACCTGAAACACCAAGTATTCGTGTACCTTGATGATCTGTTACTCATCACGGAAACGTTCGATCAACACCTCCTACTTCTACAAGAAGTAGCCCTGCACATCAGTAAGGCGGGACTCACCATCAACGTACAGAAAAGTAAGTTTGTCATGAAAGAAGTCCGATACCTAGGACATGTCATAGGACATGGCACCATCAAAACGGATCCAGACAAAACTCGTGCGATTGATGAGTTCCCCTTACCAAAAACTGTGAAGCAGCTACGACGTTTCCTTGGTGTATGCGGTTGGTACCGAAGGTTTGTTCGGAATTATGCAACAGTTTCAGCGCCCCTGTCAGACATGTTGCGGAAAGGGAAGTTCGTTTGGACCGAACTCAGCCGAAAGGCATTTGAAGAGCTTAAACAAGCCCTCACATCAGCTCCTGTCTTGCACAGCCCCGACTTCACGAAGCCCTTCTCCATTCATTGTGACGCAAGTCAACATGGAGTAGGAGCCGTGCTGGTGCTATTGACCGACGAAGGAGAGGAAGCTCCCATCGCCTTCATGTCCAATAAGCTGAATTCGGCCCAAAGAAACTATACTGTTTCCGAGCAAGAATGTTTGGCAGCGGTAATGGCTGTGAAGAAATTCCGAGCTTATATCGAGGGTCACGAATTCGAGATCATCACGGACCACGCGTCACTACAATGGTTGATGAACCAGGCAGATCTAAACGGACGCCTAGCCAGATGGGCTCTTAAACTGCAAGGGTTCAAGTTTTCCATCAAACACCGGAAAGGGACCCAGAACATCGTACCCGACACTCTCTCACGGATGTTTTCCCCAGAGGAAGCCGAATTGACAATAAATGACGAGGACCCCATCGAAATAGATTTGGACAGCCCACATTTCGAATCAGACAGCTACAAAGAGTTGAGGCAAACCATAGCGACCCAACAACCACAGCTGCCTGATTTGAAGGTAATAGACGGCTACGTGTATAGACGAAATGAATACGCCACTGGTGATCCATGGCAGGAAGAAGAGTCTTGGAAACTCTGGGTACCGGAGGAAATGACACAACATCTGATCCTCCGCGCACATGACCATCCTTTAAGTGCCCACGGAGGTTACGGTCGAACGTTACGGCGACTCAAGAAATACTTCTTTTGGCCTAAAATGGCATCCCAGGTCAAAGACTACGTGAGCGCCTGTGAGACCTGTAAAGGCACCAAAGCGCCCAACCAGCCTCTTCGACCTCCTATGGGTCAACTCAACGTCCCAGAACGCGTATTCCAGCGTCTATACATCGATCTACTCGATCCATATCCTCGGTCTTCCATGGGACACATCGGAGCTATAGTCGTTCTAGACCAGCTCTCAAAGTTCCCAATGGTGGAACCTATCCGTAAATTCACAACTCCATCGATCGTGAAATTCTTAGAGAACCGGGTACTCCATGTGTTCGGGGTTCCAGAGAGTGTGTACTCAGACAATGGAGTACAGTTCCGGTCTCGGCAGTTTAAGAGCCTACTTGAGCAGTATGGCGTTGAACACCAACTGACGCCCATATACTCTCCTCAGTCCAACGCATCAGAACGGTTGAACCGCACCCTATTGGCCGCGATCCGTTCTTACGTCCACCCATCTCAAAAGGACTGGGATCGGCGATTGTCTGCCATCACATGCGCCCTGCGATCCTCATATTATTCCGTCACCGGTGTCGCCCCTTACTTTGCCGCCTTTGGACAGCACATGATTTGCCACGGTAAATCATACCGGCTGTTACGGCAATTAAAGTGTTTGGGAGACCCCGTCGTTGCGCTGGAGCCCCACGAACGTTTAGGAGACCTCCGCCAACAAATCGGACGGAAGATTAAGGCCGCAAAAAGTGCAAATGAAGCGCAGTACAATCTCCGGTCACGATCTGCTAATTTCAAAGAAGGAGATGAAGTGTTCCGGCGAAATTTCCGCCAAAGTGACGCCGCGGGGCATTACAATGCCAACCTGGACAGGCGATTCTTGAAAAGCCGCATAAAACAGGTAATGGGACCTAACCGTTACCTGATAACGGATCCATCGGGAAAAGAAGTAGGGATATACCACGCGAAAGACCTGCGCCGATAGATAATTAGGCACGGCTGTTTGTCCGTCCGCATATATTTTCAAAAACACCCAAGGTTGTATACATCCGGCCAAACAAAAACATAAGTCAGTCTGTCCGTCTGTCAATTGTGTTTTTCTTTTAGTGTCCGTCATCTCTAGTCCCGACGCCGAAGCCAACCCATGATACACAGAAAGATCCTTCAGCTCCTTTTTCGCAATCCGCATTGCCTTAGGATCGCGAGAAAATTAGCTGCCCTGTAGTAATCGAGGAGTAGGGCTCTAAAAGCCAGCGCTGCCACAGGCACACAGCACAAACTCAATTTAACGATGAGTAACCATTCAGTCACCCTCCCCATCGCAACACTCGCTCTGTTTTCGCATGATAAATACGTCAAGAAAATTTCTTTTGTACTTAACTCCCGGGAAACAAAATTCTAAAACTGTTTAATATTTTTAATGTGTAGTGATTTTATTACAATATCTTTTGAATATAATTTAACGAATTGCGGTGTAACGCGGTATACAAATGCTTAGAACGAAACGGTTGACCCCTTAAATTATATGAACGATAAAATCATTGTATCATTTAAACCCCTTAAAATTTGTCAAATTTTACCCATTCCAACCATAATATTAATTAAAAATTTTTTTGTTTGTCGGTAATTAACGTGTGCCTGTCTAATTCTTCCGATTTTTCCCACTTAATTACGCCTAATCAAAATTCTAAACTGTTTAATATTTTACGTCGTCTTTTGTATATTCGATTAAGTTATCAATTGAAAGCAATTTTCGTTTATAAAAACGAAAATTGCTTTCAATTGATAACTTAATCGAATATACAAAAGACGACGTAAATTTTAAAAACAACCGAAACGAGTGTGCATTATCACCATCTCGGATCCACCCGAGTACGCATGATCGATCGAAAATCGTGGAAGTGGATCGTCTAGGGGGAGATCTATTACAGACGCGGCGACGAAGAGTGCACCGGCAGGCAGGGAGTCGTGAAGAAACCTCCGTGGTGAGACGACGAGTCTTGTGTGAGATACGCGTGCGGATATTTTTGCCGTTAATTACAAAACGTTGTTAACTGAATTCGCCATTCGTCGTCGTGGGAAATTGCGTGGAAAGCGCGAAAATGTTAGCTTTGACCATAGACGAATAGTTCGCGTAACCTTTTCTGCTAGCCCCATTCTATGTTATATCAGCTATCGCCTCACAGCGAGAAAAAATGAATTTATGTGGCGCATGGTAGTGATGTTTTCGTGCGGTGAATTTTCAATTTGTTCCTGATTCAGGCGGATCAAAAGCGTCTTGCCCAGGAAATATTACTCGTCACAGAGAAATATTAACGAGCAGATCACACCAACGTGGACAAATCACCAGGCACGCATTCACTCAAAAAGTGCACTTTGCCAACTCCAGTCCGTATGAAAGGCATCGCTAGCGGCACAGCAAGCGCCAAGCGACATTAAATGTAGGAATTTCTCAAAGCTTATGTTCAAGTGTTTTGCTAAGCAGTGGATTTTTTGCAATTTAAGCTGCTTTACTTGAGATGAAATAAAGCTGATAATACGAGTATATATGATTAGGGGGGAGAAACAGGCGGCGTCTGAAGCGCACGCGGTAAAAGATAGGAGTGAAACGTTCGAAACAAGAGGAAATCGCTGAAGAGAGTGGAAAGGAAGAGTTTACAGTAGTAGTTCGAGTTGTAGTCAAGTGAAAAAGAAAAATCGGGAATTGATGATTTGCTGTGAAAATTCATAGTTCTCTTTGCGCGTTCGTCGTGCTGCTTCTGCTAAGGTTGGCGATCGCGGAAAACTTGCTGGTGCGTTGCTGCTGAAGCGTGTGCGCCACAAAGAAAAGCGTGTTTGCATCTTCCGTACAACAAAAACAAATGTTGTTGTTCAGCAGCGGAAAAAGAAAAACTTGGCGCTCGTGCGCAAGTTATGTACGAAAGTAAAATTGGTGATTGCTAGTCGGGCTTAGGTTTTCCTGCTCGCGCGGAAAACTGCTCAAGTGCAAGATAGTGTTGTGTGCGCCGGAAAAGCAGGAAATTTGCGTGGATCATTTCTCGTGAGTGTCACGGACTGTCTTGAGGAAACACGTCATCGCGGACGAAACCCTGGAAATATTTTTATTACCGGAAAAACCAACGAAAATTATTTATTCCTATCCGTTTTAATTATTTATTTCCACCCGACAAATAGTGCTCAGTGCAAGATTGCGGGACTTGGAATGTTATTTTATTGATCTTAACTGTTACAAATTTTCGGACAACAAAGGGAAGTTTTTCGTCAACTTATGAGAAACAAACAACGTCAAGTATAAACATAACGGGAAAGCCAAAACGAAAACGGTTTCAGTTTTGCCTGCTCGTGGAAGTAAATTTGTCGGGACTGTGCTGCAAGAGAGGGGGAAAATATTCTAGCGAAGAAACTCAAAGCCCGGATTTAAACATTTTTTGAATCGCGCGTCACTTGTACTGATCCATACGCGCCGGAAAGGTTTAATGTGTTTCGTGCTGAATTTTTCACGAATTCAATAAAGAAGCGCCAACAACAATTTCTTCTGAATTTTCACCGAAAGTATAATTTTGAATTACAAGCGACGATCGCGTAAGTTCGGTGTCTCGCTGTGAAATTCCCAACAACTTAGAAAAGAATTCAGTGCCTTCGTAGACGACAAGTAAAAATATCCTTTCGCGGTGTTTGCGTATTTTGTAGCCTTTTGCTGCTCGGTCAAAAATTCATCGCACAAATCAAAGCAGAAAAGGAAATTCTAAAGAAAAACGTTTTAATTTGTATGAATTTCGTTACCACGTGCGCGTTTTAGCAACAAAAAAAAAGGAAGAAGAAAAGTTGACAACGAAATATTCCAGAAATATCGCGAATGCTTTTAACCAAGTTGCTATTCAGTCAATTTTTCGTTTCATTCTGAACGGATGAATTACACCAAAGGAGCGTTTTAATGCGTTGGTTTTATCGAAATGTCACGACGGAGAGACGAAGGAAATGATTTGTTGGCAAGATCCGAGTGAACTTACCCGAGGAGCGCGAGGAAAAGTTCAACAAAGGAAACATCATCGACGATAGTGTAGAAGTGGTTGTTTTTTTTTGATGAAGAATTATATAATTAGAAGGAATTTTAAAAATTTATCGCGCCATTATAACTTTACAGGACTTACTCACCTCGTCAACGAGCGCTCGTCGTCGGAAAAGGTTGGGTAAGTACCCGTTTGATTGCTTTAAATTTTTTACATACATTTATATGCATACTTATATATGTTACTGACTGATATTCATTTATATATATTGATTTGAAAAAAAAGAAAAAAAAGAAGAAGTCGAAGATAAGCTCATACGTTCAAATAGGTTGTCGTAGTCAATTCCTATGAAAAAAAAAAATATATGTTGGAAAGTAAATATGCATATACGCCTCAACATGTTATAATAAAGTTTTTCATATGTTGTGTCTTATTGATGGTAAACATCTCTAATCGGGTACTCAAACAATTAAAACGTTCATTATATATAGAAAGACACGGTTAGAACTGATAACCACTAGTAGATGGTAAACGAATTGAATTAATGTTAAAGTGAGAATCCTTAAGACGAAGAATTTGTTTATCGTGAAGTTACGGTTGTACAATTTTGATTAAATAATAATAAAAATGCAGGAGTGAATTTTAAAATCAGTCTTTCCCTTCCGTTTATCTAACCGGGTATAGGACCCGGTACGGTGGCAGGCTTCCACCTCAAAATATGAGCCAGCCACCGGGTACAAGCTAATTCCTTTTTTTCTGTTTCAGGTGACGTTATGGGTTGAGTTATTCTAAACAAATAATTCGTAAAAGTAGTAAAACAATTTCTCCTCATATTTTTCACCCTTAAATTCAAGTCTGTTATGAAATTCCTTATTAAAGCTATCTCTTAAATGTTCCAAAAATGTGAAGCTGGTCGGGACCGTTGCTGAAATAAATATTCCGTCGCAGTAATTTTTGGATAAATTATAACAGATAAAATTAAAACAAATTAAGCCCGTAAACCACTTTATCAATCCGCTTGAATCAAACATATTCCTTCCTTGAAAGTTGCCCCGCAAATAACTAACCGTGCAATTGGCTGCCTGTTAAATTAAACTTAAAATGTGTAGAAAGCCTTTAGAGTTACTGAACCCGAATATTAATCATGTATGTTTGGGCTTTAACAAATCGAAATGGAGCAATTTTGACTAAGGTAATGGACACAAATGAGACTGGGTTAACAACTGCCACGAAAGATAACACATAAACACATCCAACAAACAACACTTCAAATGAATCTCCAACAGCCAGCACAGCTGATGCGGATACAGCAGAAAACATTGCAAGCTCCACCCCAACAACAAATACAACTGCGAGTGAACCCCAAATCAAACAGCAGAGAATTAACCATTAAATGCAAACTCATGTGTGCAGCGGAATGGGTGGAAAGCCCGTTGCAAGGGTCCCGCTAGGCGACGACCAGCAACAACAGGGAGTGGGAATTAAGGAACCGAGCGGGGTAGTTGGGCTGATCAAGGCACAAATCGGAAGTTAAAAAAAAAGCAGACCCCGTGCGGATAAAAAGAGATTTCGTTTTGGTGAAGGATGCTTCGTCTTGAAGTGCCGTGTAATTGTGATGTCACACCCCCCATGAAAAGAAAATTCCACTGGCTGCGAAAATTTTGCTTCCAGAAAAATAATAACGGAGTGAAAAGAGGACAAAACGGTTTTTTTGGAAGTTTGCCGAGAGATTTCCGTGGCGAGATTACCGTTGATTGGTATTTTGCTTGAGAGAAAATATTTCGGGTATTGCGTAACGTTTTTCTTATAGTTGCAATTAATTCACAGTTAGTGCCTTTCTACCGGTGTAAATTGTAGCGACCGGGCGATACTATAGTTCGAGTGTTAAAATTTCGATTCAGACACGACTCTTTAAGGATTCCCTTAATGAATTAGCTTAGAAAAGTGAAAACTTTTCATCATATTTAACGCTGTTGTAGCATGTTTCCACTTTTCATGATATCGGAGCAACTCATTCCAAATCGAGTGTGAAGTTCTTCGGGTTGAAATGAAAGATGTGCGATTCGTATTTCGTTGACGATTAATAAATACAGCGATAGATTCAGTCAATTGTGTTTATCGCAGGCAATCTATGTTTTGTGCATTTATATTTTTATTTTGTTTGTCGAATTGAAAATAATTGCAAGTGAAAGTTTTCCAGACTTGCCGAAGAAACCCCACGAGAGAAAATCAATCTGTCAGAGAGTCGCTAACAGCACTGTGATTCGCACGGTTGGAAATATGGTTTAGATTTTCATACGGTATGCGAGAAAGTCGAAAAACGTTCAACTGAAGTGGAATCGTATCGGACGCGCTCCTGACGAAGGGGATATTTTGAATGCGTGTATCCGTGTACTCCTACATTATTTTTTCGAGCTTTTTATATGCAAACAGAGCCGCAGGGGGCTTGCTAGGGCTTGTGTATTCCTGACATATTTGATATCGTGAGGCTTCTCGGAATTGCCGCAGAATTAGTTGTTACAAGATAAAAATTTAAGAATGCAAAACAATAATGTATTATAACGCATGAAAAGGAAAAAATCGTTAAAAAATTTAGACCATTAAGACTTTTTCGTAGCAGCTAAGTGGATGCAATTCTGTTACGAATGAACTAATATTAAATCAATGTGTACTAAATCTGCATATAAATACGAAATGAGAAAAAAAGCTACTTTATAATTATTCTTATTTGTAAAGTTAACTAGAATTTTATTTTGCATTAATGTCAACATTTTCAAGAATAAAATGTAGCTTTCATTCTCTTTTAATTTGTAATTTAATAAATAAGATACAAATATTGTTAAGCTAAAAGTTATATGATGAATATTTTTATTTCAATAATTAAAATTGGTTTGTGAGCAAAACAAAGGGAAAAACCACTAGAAAAAAATATTTACAACACTGAAATTCAAAACGAAGCAATGCAATAAAACGCATTAGTAAAGAAAATTTAGTATGCGCATTTATCAACGATTTCATACAATTAATTTAATAATGAGATTAAATTTAACCAATTACGATTGTAAAACAAAATATGAACAAACAATTGACAAATACCAGTTGATTTACAGATAGAAGAATATTAAAAGTAGCCTGTCAGTGAATGAAATCTCCCAGAAAAAAAAAATAAAATGAAAAAAACTGCAAATCATAAATTGTTACAGTTCAGCGAATAAGATCGAAATAAATTAATCCACTTGTTAAAGAACTCTTAAATAAAAACAAGGGTAAAATCATTACAAACCTATAATAGCATAAGAAAGAGACACCTTGCAGTTAAAAATAAATTACAAAGAAAAAAGGTTAAAATAAAATAATATGAATTGCTAACCTTAACAACGACTTTCCTTTCTAGTGGTTCTCCTTTTCAGCGGGAAATGAGGTGCAGGGTAGGTATGCCGTCGCGAGGTTAGGGTTTGAGAAAATCCGCTGAGGTCGGTTTCGCGTTGCGCGCGGTACGCGGTACCTTAGTTGATTTTGATTTTTCTTTAGCGTAGCTTTTTTCGGAATAACGTTAACGTCGTATACTTTTCGGTACCGCGTCGGAAATTCGGGAACGCGAAGTAAAAATTAGATTTTGTTCTTTGACTGATTGATGAAGAAATACGGAGTAACGTAAAATAGGTTTCCTCTCCATATGGTTTTGTTTTGTGACGCGTTTGAAAATGGGCATGTATTGGTGGCTGAATATTGTAAATGAGCGTAACCCATTCGGAGACCCGCGACCAAAATCCTCTCCGATCTAGCTGGCCGACAAGCAGCCACCGCGTGAATGGGTTACGGTGCACGGATTGGTTGACCGGTTGGTACCATCCGTTGGCACTACTCAGACTTAACGTCTAGAACCGATGAGAGGTCGGTTCCTCGTTCGGACGTAGACAAAAAAGCATTACAATGGGTTACAGTTAAACAGGTAGGATTATTCTAATTGTTGAAACTCGCAACCTGCTACCTACTACACACTGCAGACGATGTGCGCTTAGGGAATGTCGGAAAGAGAGTATGGAGAATACTTTGAATTAAAAAACATTGACATAATTTCTCCAAAGCTCATGACGCAGTCGAGGAAAAATACCCCAAATACACAAAATATCACACTTGGCGAATACAGTATTGAAAATGTTAGCAAATTTGTGTATTTAGGCGCCAAAATGACGACAACGGTCAATGAAAGAGACGAAATATGCTGAAGAATACAGCTCACAAATAAAATATTTTATTCAGTATTGACGACCTTGAAGACCAGCTGCATACACAGGAAAACAAAGCTCTAAGTATACAAATCTGTGATAAGACCTGTGTTATGCTATGGGTGTGAAACATGGACCCTAACCCAAGCATCGGCAAATATATTGAACGCCTTTGAGCGACGGGTCCTGAGGTGAACAATCGGGGCGAAGCTAGACGGGGACCAATGGCGAATTCGATACAACCATGAGCTGTATGAAATTTTTGACGAGCCGGAGGTCTCAAGGATTGTAAGACTGTGGAAGCTAAAATGGGCTGGACACATAAATCGTATGGACGAACAACGGATACCCAAGAAGGTATTCGTTGGGAGAATTGAAGGCCGGCGGCCAGTGTGGAAACCGAGGAAACGCTGATCTGACTCGGTCGACGAAGACAGTTCATCGCTGCTCGGATTTCGGAATTGGATGACGCGGTCAACGGACCGAGACAGTTGGAGGCGCTGTTTGCAGGAATATGAATCAATATTTTTAAAGAAATTCGATCTTATTATTAATTTTTTTGCCATCCACGTTCAGGGATTTTAATTTGAACCTTATTTTTGACTTCCTTATGCATAAATTTTCATAAAACGGCTACAGCTTGTTACTGTGAACTGTGCATTAGCAAAAGCATGAATAAAAAATTTTTCGTATTCACGATGATAAGAGGAATTTGGGCAGGAAATTTTGACATTGTCCTCTTTATATCTTTGATCCTATGGTTATATTTCTGTGGGTATAATAGAGGGATAGACAGATTCTTTAGTGATTTTTTTTCGCACATGTATATATATATATATTCGTATGCATATATATATATATATATATATATATATATATATATATATATATATATATATATATATATATATATATATATATATATATATATATACGTACACATAAGTTGTGAATTCAAACAATTTTGGAATCCTGTTCCAAATAAACTCATGGCATCAAAACAAAGCACTAACCACAAACAAGAAAAAAATAACCGATGAAATTAATACCATAAAGCTCAGCAACAAACTTTCTAGTAACATATAATCAAAACCAGTAACTTCAAATATAATGTAAGGCATGGTGGTCCAAAGGCATGGGTCAACCTCCGCAAAATAAAAAGTTCTGAAAACGAAGTAAAATACACTGAAATTCAAACTGCATGGAAAGATAAAATGAATGCAGCTAAAAGAGAAGTATGGAACAATAAAATGAATGAAATTAACCAAAGTGGTAAAATCAAACAATTTTGGAATCCTGTAAATGTAATAAAAAATAACAACAATACTCCCAGATCTCAATGGGACCATGAAAATAATTCCTAGTTTCCTAGAATGATTAAAATAGAACACCAACCCCTAAACATTTTCTGGAACTCCCCGATGCCAAATAATATAGAGCGACCCGACTCCTTTAAAATTCATGAGCTCCTCACATTCTTGGATAAACGCAAAAAAAAGAACAGCTCCAGGGGAAGATTCTATTGACTGCAATCTCATAAAATCACTGAATCACCACAGCAAAATACTACTATTAAACTCAATGAACGAAAAGTTTCAAAATAAAAATATCCATAATGAGCCTATTACAAATATGCCACCACCCTGCCTATGTTGGCGTGATGATCGCACCTCACCACACTCTACCACAATCCTTGACACCTAGATGGGGAAGGGGCCGTCCCTTAGAAATAACAAGAACCTTTTTTCTTTCATTTAAATACGACAAATCTTTATTTTCGTTGGACAATCCGTTATTTTGCACACACAAATGCTTTGGTTATCGTTGAATTACACATTCTTTGCCACAAAGCTGTCATTTACGGAACTCCTAGTTTCCATTATTAAAACAGATACATTTCAAAGAAATTAATTCAGAGCAATCTCCACTTGGAAAGTATTTATGCTGATGTACTGTTGATGGCGAGTACTGTTGATGGCGATTACTGTTGATGGTGATTACTGTTGATGGTGATTACTGTTGATGGCGACCCTCGTACCATGGTTTGTATTCAATGGTGGACGTGGATAAAGGCTAGAACCAGATTTTCACCAGCTTGGGCCTAAAGAAACTCTGAATCCAACTCGAGAATGTGTCCACTTCGACACCCGTGAATGCCTTCACTATACGTAAAAAAACATTGTTGAATGAATCGGAAGTTGCCAAAAAGGTCATTACGTTGAAGTTTATTTTTGAACACTGATAGAAATAATTTAATCATAAATTGGCTAATACTAGAGTTTTACCGGCTTAGGCCTAAAGAAACTCAGTTTTAACTCATTATACTTGCGTTTTGTTGATGGCGAAAATATCACTTCTTTGCAGCGAACTTCTTAGTAAATGGCGTCCACAGTCGACTACGGCAGTCTCTCCTCGAGACTTGTGTTAATGCTGGCTCCCTCGTCCAATTCGCCCAGTAGCTTAAATACAAACAAATTGGTTGCATTGCTAGTGGGAGTCGTCGACTTTTGCTCCAGTTAACCGCAAAACGCTGAGTTTGTTAGTGTGCTAATTCCCCTTAACCTGCTTTACGAACTCATTCCTCTCTTGTTCCTCGGGAATAATCTTGTTGCATGAAAAGGAACGCTAGCTCTAATCTTATGCTTTTGCTCTTTTCGTCTTCAGTACTCATATATCTGAATATTCGACGATTTCTCCTCATATGATTTCTCAGTTGGTTGTTGCAGCGAATTGATACTCAGTTGAGTGGATTGCGCATAGTGCACACATTCAATTGTGTACATGTTCCCGATATGCTCTCAATATGGTAATTGTATGGACTACCATGTATGCGTGTGGAATTCGCCGGGGGGCCAATTTAGTGACTTGACCAATATAAGGTTTTTATATACAATAAATTGCAATTATGTATTATGTATAGGATGTTGCCGTTTCTTAAGTATAGGCGGTGAAGCATATATTGCTTGTTGGCTCGCAGGAGAGCGCTACGTGCGATGAACGAGGCATTAGGAGCGTGATCAACTGTTATGGCTTTCCGAGCAATTAGTATTCGCATATGCTAATGATAGTTGTCGTAACGTGTCGTAAGCGAGGCATGGGGGCATGATCAACTGTTATGGGATTCCGAGCAATTAATACTCGCATATGATAATGATTGTTGTCGTAACGTGTCGTAAACTTGGCATGGGGCGTGATTAACTGTTATTTAATTCCGAGAAATTAGTACTCGCATATGCTAATGAGTGCTGTCGTAAAAGGCCCATCATAATGATCAACGCTCCCAAAACATAATCAATGGCTTAATTAAAAACAGCATTTCATCAATAGTTGAATACAACAACCTAATCAGAGACAGAATTCACTTACTCAACAAAAATAAGAGAACAGAAAATGTCATGGCCATCAACTGCAATATAGCTAGTGCATACAAAAGAATAAGCATCCCAGAACTGTTCAACATAAGGTCAAAACTAGACATCAATAAAGATTACATCAACTGGATCCTAAGCTTCTTATCACCCAAAAATCACTACCTGGGCAACGAATCTAACACAAAAATAATGAAATACATGAGGGGGATGTTCTGAGCCCACTGTTATTTAATATAACCTATATATATATATATATATATATATATATATATATATATATATATATATATATATATATATATATATATATATATATATATATCCATAGTCTGTATAAAATAAATGACAACCAAACAACACTCATACAGTTTGCTGATGAACTCCTAATAATTAGAAAATGGCGAAAACAGATATCACAACTTCATCAACCTCCAACAAAAATTTAAACTTTTCACTGAACTTTGCAGCAAACCAAACCTTCCCCTTAGTTTGGATAAATCACAATGAAAAACTTGTAGTATTTATGATAATCAAAGAAATTTTGACAGAAAATTTGGACATTGTCCTGTCTTTGTCTTTGATACTATGCTTTTATTTCTGCGGTTATAATAGAGGGATGGATATGTTCTTTATTGATTTTTTTATACATGTCCGCGAAAATGCTATAGGACATAGCACACATTTTAATGATTTGAGGGAAACCGAGTTGGTAAAAGAAAGCTGGGTGTATGGAATAGTTGGTTCATAAGGGTTGAGGTAAACTGTAAAATATAATTTACCTCTGCCATTTTAATGTCCCTGGAATTTGTATTGATACTGCATTTCAGAGACGTGTCAAAATTATAAGGATACTAGTCTTTTTATAGTGTTGTTAGTTGATTAAAAACTTTTTGCAATAAAACACCAGAAAGAGGATCCAAGAAACAAAATTAACTCGTGTTAACGGTTTTTTTTATTTTGAAAAATGATAAAATATACCGCGAGAGAAGAAATTAAATAAAACTGAAAGACAGCACTAGCTTTTTAACCAGCTTAAAAGTGATGGAAAAAATAATTTTGGAAATTGAGCGGATACTGAAAAGCAGTTGGACAGCGATCTCATATTATTTCAAAGTTCCCATTAGATACAACCAAAGGGTGAAAGGTTGACCTCCAGCAGTTATTGAACGGGAAAAGATCAGCGCACTGGTAGGTATATACTCGTATATAAGTTTACCAAATATTCAACGTATTTTGCAGCAAGCTGCACTCTTACAGCGGAAAAAGTTGAAACGTAAGCTTCTAAAGACGCAGGTACATAAAGACACTTGGTCGGAATTTCCACGAGAGCACGTTTAGTGGGTGAAAAAATGATGAAGAGTCCTTTTTTCTTCTGACGAAAAACGGTTCTTTTTGACAGCCCTGATGGTTTCCGGTATTATTTCTACGATTTTCGGAAACCGGCTCTAGTTTTAAGCAAACGTCAAATGGGCAGTGGTAGAGTCATGATATGGGCAGGAATTAGATTTAGTAACAAAGCGGAAGTCGTGTTTGTGGACAAGCGAATAGTCGGTAGTAGTTATATTACACTAATCCACGAGTGGCTAACTGATCACGCTGCAAAAATTTCTGGTAGAACTTACATTTTTCAACAAGATAATGTGCCAGTTCTCAACGCCCCTGTCGTGCGCCGATATTTTATAGAGCAAAATTTGAACATTTTTCCGTGGCCAATACGTTCTCTGGACTTGAACATAATTGAAAACATGTGAAAGAAATTGGCAGCTTTAATTTACGCTCATGGACAGCAGTTTACAACAGTAGATGAGCTGAAAAGTGCTATCATACAAGCATGGGCATGAATTGATCAAAGTAATATAAGAAATTTATATTCTTTTTTGCCAAAAAAAGAAAAGCAAGGTGCTGAGTAACAAAGGCGGATTCCCTAATTATTAAGTCGCAAGCAGATTGTTAATGTGAAAATACCCTATGATACACATGGGGTGTCTAATAGTTTTCTCGCGTCGACTAGTATCTAAATTTTTCCTTTTTTTCAAATTTCTTACGTTTTTTATTTTTGTTCAATTTTTTTATATTCTATATTATAAGCTTTTTTATGTACGAAATATTTAATCTGATAAAGAAAATAAATCGTTACTATAAGTGAAGGGCTGATAGCCCGACAGCATATATATGTCCCTACCCCCTTCCTACCGCGTTTTCTTCATAGCACTACGCTCGTGCGTTCTGCATTCACAATGAGTATGATGATCAACCTAAAATTATAAAGTTGAAAGTGAGTTCAAATTAAGTCATTTCAAACGGGTATAATGTAAAATTAATCATTATCTACCAGATGATGCATTGCTTTTTTTAACATTTTAGCACTGTCTTGCTTCACTCCAGCTCGCCGTGATCTGAGCAGAATAATCGAGTGTCCAAAAATTAATATTTAATAAGCACCCTGCAGTTTTCCTGGAAGTTATCTTGTGCTCAAATTTTATCCATCCAATACAACCACCATCAGATGACCATCAGCTGATTAACAAAACAAACAATGCGCAGGTGTCATTTAATTTTGCACACCTACTTCCATTTGTCATCAGGTCCATTCTTTGCCCCCTTTGCCAAACAAATCCTACAGCACCAGCGAAAATTTTATTTCTGTCACATATTCTTAGATGCACGCGTAATCAGATGACGAATTATTGAAGAGACGTACCAGAACATTATCTGGGAACGTGTTTGTTGCCACACAATGGAATGATTCGCAAGTGAAAATTGTAAAAACAAGTCGGAAAGCTGATAGCATCGCCAATTCGCGACCTCCATCACACATTTCCGTCCGCAACGACGACAACAAAAGCGGTGAGTATGTTCTCAAAGTTATCTAATTAGCATCATGTTTTAGTTTTGTGTGCGTTGTAAATATTCCTTATACAATCACTGCAACCGCGAGAGCTTTTATTTGTCAATTAACGCATCCATATCGGTAATTTTCATTCCGACTTGCCTTGTCTCGCTCGCGACCACTTTGGGGGCTTTGCCCATTATGTGATACTTCGTCAATATTTACAACGTTCAGATTCAAATCGTCTTGTAAATATTCGCATAATCGGGCATTGTTTGCAAACTGTTTTCCGCGATCTCGATTAGAAATTCCAAACAATTCTAATGGGTTGTTGCTGCTCTACATCTCCCCGTAAAGAGTAAGTGAAAAGTCAATATTTTTGATGGACGGCTGACGGCCTGAAAATCGTCCCTCAACTGTTCGGGATTGTCTAACTCATCTAAATTAGCAGGTGTCTGTGGGTTCTGTTGCGTACTTGCAGTGATCTCGCTAACTAAAATTAACAGAGAGAGTTTACTAGCTTTGTGAAGCTCGTAACCAACTTATCACCTCGTTTCAAAAAACAGCTACAACCATTCCAAAGTTACTGATGAAAACTCTTTGAACTATTATAAAACAGTAATTAACGATCGTTGTGTCGTTCGATGATTTCAGTGAGTTTTTGAATATTTTTTAAGAGCCGTCGGTGTAGCAGGTGAGCTGAATTTTTCTTATCAGAACAATTAAGTGATAACGTTCAGGTGTAAAGACCTCTCCAAAATTATTGAAATCACAAGATTAAATACGATCGCAATTTTCTTTTTTGGGTTGAAATAAAATAAAACCATCGTGTATACTTGGTTTGAATGGCCATTTCGCACGTTTTCGATCCAAGACTCGTTCCAAAAATGCACAATTGAATTTTTCATTTTCGCTTTTATATACAGTTAGTTGCTCTGAGTTTTACTCAATGTGTCGTATTATAAAGGGTGGTCTAACCAAAACGCACGATGTTAATTGTAAATAAAACAAAATATTCAGACAATTATGTTAATATTTTTTATTATAATAGAAGAATCTATGACAATTATGTGTGAAACAAAATATCGCCCAAATACTCGCCACGGCTATGGTGGTATACTTCTATCCGATGGTCCATATGTTCAATTACTCTGAGACATAATTGAGGTTCAATGTCGTTAATGTACTGAATTATCTAATCCTTCAGCTCTTAAATTGTTCTTGGCATATTGACGTACACTTTTTCTTTTAAATATCCCCAGAGAAAGAAGTCTAACGGTGTCAAATCACATGATCGTGGCGGCCAATTAACATCGCCACAACGTGGGATAACACGGCCATTGAATTTCTCGCGCAAATGAGCCACTGTTTCGTTGGCTGTGTGGCAAGTGGCACCATCCTGCTAGAACCACATATCGTCCAGGTCCATAACCTCAATTTCTGGCCACAAGAAGTCCGTTATCATCTCGCAGTAGCCAACACCATTCACGATAACTGCTTGGCCGTCCTCATTTTCGAAGAATTACGGCCCTATGACGCCGCCAGCTCATAAACCGCACCAAACAATCACTCTTTGCAGATGCATTGGCTTTTCAACAATCACTCTTGGATTCTCATTTGCCCAAATGCGGCAATTCTGCTTGTTAACGAATCCACTGAGATGAATGTGTGCCACGTCGCTGAAGATGATTTTCTTTGTAAAGTCACCATTCCCTTCTGTCTGTTCAACAAACCATTCGGCGTATTGCCGACGCTTGAAATAGTCAGTAGGCTTCAGCTCTTGAGTCAATTGAACCTTATAAGCGTGTAAATTCAAATCTTTATTCAAAATTCGCATCAGTCAAAGTCAAAGGCGTTTTATTCAATACTAATCGTTATAAATTTTAAAAGAATATAAAGCAAATTCCAAACAATAACAATATAAAAACTTAATGGCCCAAATGGCTCTCATTTTATTAAAAAAACTAGCCTATTCAAATTAATTGAGATTATTACATATTTTATGATTTGATTGGAAAAAGGAAAAAAAAACAATCTACACTATTCCAATTATTTACAATTTTAACACAACAGTGAACTTTGATTCTACACCTGATATGTTATAACCTAATTCTAATAAAATTCAATCAACAACTTTATCTTATATTAAAAAAATCGATCACAATATTCCTAACCTACGCGTTTAATCTTATCTCTAAACCTAATAAATTAAACATAACATTTACCTAACCTATCCCTAATTTTTAACACAAGTAAATAACAACACCAAATGTAGCAATAACGAGTTGAAACTCAATAACTAAGTAACGAAAAACACAAAAACTGAAAATATACACGAATAATTTAGACATTGTCATTCAGCCACCAATATCTAAATTGCTCCGTCTCAGCTCTATCAGCTTCAACGAATCTAGCAAATGAGTACCTCCATTGGAATTGTTGGCCTCGTGAACTCAAATTCGGAGGTTATTTTATCTTCTTATCGGTGGCCCGTCTATATATGTGATATATGATTGGGACACCATCAGAATCAAAAACATATCGATTCATGTCGAAATACACGAATGCTTCTGGAGGAACGAAGCCAGTAGCGAGGCAAGTCGCAATATAGCCGTCTGTAGGGTGGAACGGCTGTGAAATCCAAGAGTTTTCACTCACAGTTACAGATCTTGCGATATAATTCCGAAGAAGTTTCCATATGAAGATATCGACTCTTGTCACTTCAGCAGTTTGATAAATTCTTCTATTCGATATATAATGCTTCCAATCCTTCTCAGGCTTTCTGTACAAACCAGTACATGCACGAAGACATTTCCTTTCGAAACCTCTTAATTTTTCCATAGTACTAGCACTCTGGCTGTACCAGATCTGGCATCCATATGTCAAAACTGATCTAACCAGGGACTTGTAACAGATAATTTTGACCTTTTGATCAATGTATCTGGAATGAAAAAGTTTTCGTAGGGCCACGACTACTTTTTGTGCCTTACTGAGCATGATTTTGACATGTTCAGCACAGTACAGATACTGATCGAGATGAACACCGAAGTATCGAACACAGGATTTATGGGGAACTCGTTCTGAACTACCCTCGCCAGCCATGATGTGGAAATCCTTCCAATTACGTTTCAGGTCTTGACTGATGCCCTGCAGCGTTGTCCGAAACAGGACTGCATATCATTGAACATTTTTCGAAGATTGCTCTGAACTATTGTAGCTTTTCGGTCTGCCATATAGATGATCAAATCATCAGCAAACGCTACCAATGATCGCGTTGGCGAGACGTTAAAATCAAAGCCGTTCAATAGTTTGCGAATGAATATTGAGAAGAGCAGAGGCGCAGTAACTTTTCCCTGCTGTAGACCATTCAAGACCTTGAATTCGCGCATTGTTGTCAGATTTCCATCAGTTACAACAAACGATTTTTCGTATAACATATTGCACATCATGGCGACAAGGTGTGGGGAACCTGTCCTGAAGAAGTTTAAAAACTAGTCCATCTAACCACACCGTATCGAAGGCTTTCTCCTGGCCTGGCACGAAACTAAATTGGCAATTCGGCATCAACTCATATTTCTCAATTTGGGTATTTAATGTAAGCTGGTCATGGAGAAACTTGGTGCCCTACGGAAGCCTTGTATACATGACGCGGAAAAGATGGACGCGATAGTGCGGGGACTCTTCCCCGCCCATCCCGTCCGTGTTGACGCTGTCCATGGTGAAACAGCAGTCGAGTGCCCACTCTTCACACAGCTGGAACTGGAGGAGGCAGTCCTCTCCCTGAAAGCGAGGAAGGCTCCAGGTCCAAATGGTGTTCCAGCTGAGGTTTTGCAGCTCGTCTATCACCATTGTCCTGACTTGCTGCTCAGCACATTCAACGCTTGCCTACGGGACGGGGTTTTCCCGGTACGATGGAAGGTGGCGAGGCTCGTGCTGGTCAGCAAGGGGAAGGGAAATCCCGAATCGCCGTCTGCATACCGCCCGTTATGCATGCTAGACACGGCTGGGAAAGTGCTAGAGAAACTCATCAAGGGAAGACTCACTGACGCGATTCGTGCTGCTGGGGACCTATCTCCTCGGCAGTACGGCTTTAGAGCAGGACGTTCTACCATTGACGCGATTGCAGAGGTGGTGAACGCGGTCCAAAAGGCAGAGGCATATAGTCGCACCAAGCGACGGATCGTCCTGTTGGTGACACTCGACGTCAGGAATGCCGTCAACTCCGCTAGATGGGTGGATATTCTGGACACGCTGGAAAACTCTTTTCAAGTTCCAGAATATCTAATGCGGCTTTTGAGGAACTACCTTAAGGACCGAAGCCTGCTCTACGACACGACACAGGGCCAACGAAGGATGGAAATTACATCGGGTGTTGCCCAGGGATCTATCCTTGGTCCGGACCTGTGGAACGTGTCTTACGACGGGCTACTGAGACTTGAGATGCCAGATGAGTCGCGCTTGGTCGGCTATGCGGATGATGTTGCGGCTCTGATCGCCGGACGCACCGTTGAACAAGCGCAACTTAGGCTAGGTATGCTAATGCGCCGAGTGAGGGACTGAATGACTGCTCGCGGGCTCAGTTTAGCACTGGAGAAAACCGAAGTGGTCATCTTGACAAAAAAGAGAATCCCTAGAGTAAGGGTGATCAGTATTGGAGATATACAGATCGAATCGAAGCCAGCGGTGAAGTACCTGGGGCTACTGATCGACTCGAAGATGAGTTTCTCTGAGCAAATCAGGGCAACGGCTGAGAAGGCTGCTTCGGGAATATCGGCCCTGAGTCGACTTATGGCCAACGTAGGGGGACCCAGCCCATCAAGAAGACGCCTCTTGATGAGTGCTGTAGGGTCAGTGCTACTGTACAGAGCAGAGGTATGAGGCGACGCTCTCAGCAAGGAGGTATACCGAAAACGATTGGCACAGGTGCAGAGAAGAGGAGCACTGAGAATTGCATCTTCGTATCCAACAGTCTCCGACTCGGCGGTGAGAGTGATTGCAGGCGTGATACCTGTCGCCCTCCTTGCTAGAGAGCGCCGCGCTATTTACCTGCGCCGAAACGAGGATGCGAGGGAGATGGTTGTCCGCGAGGAGAGACAACGCTCGCTCAACGATTGGCAGCAGTCTTGGAGGAATTGCACGAAGGGAAGGTGGACTGCGCGCCTCATCCCGGATGTGAGACCGTGGCTAAATCGAAGGCATGGTTAGACTGACTTCTATCTGTCCCAGCTTTTGAGCGGGCACGGGTGTTTTCAGTCTTACCTGCACAAGATCGGTAAGTCACGGTCTCCCGATTGTAGGTTTTGCCCAGGAGAGGAGGACAATGCCTGTTACACATTTTTTGCGTCTACCAAATGGGCCAGGCTGCGAAGGGAACTCTACACGGAGACGGGAGAGCTCACCCCGGATAATATAGTTGCGGTGATGCTCGAATCGGTTGACAAATGGAACCAGGTGGCACATTATGCTCGGGCAGTCCTAAAGGATAAAAGGGACTCGCAGCAGCCGGAGGTGCTGGGGCTGGGGGATTGCTCTTCTGGCATTTCCTCTTCCCCTCTCCCCTCCCGCTAGGAAAGGGACTCCCCAGCTTTAAGGCGCCCCACGGCGTAACAAAACGAGACCTGGCCCGAAGTAATGTGTCAAACGGTTCCAGGCTAGGTTCTCAGATTGACAGAGGAGGTGTTTAGTGGGTAGTCCAAGGGTATCCTCCATGGGAGTCCCACACTGCTAGACTCGGCGGGCGTAAATGCCTTCACCTTCCTACCACAAACAAAAAAAATGCTTTGTTGAGTATCACTTCAAACACCTTGCTGATGTCAGGCAGCAGATTCTTTTCCTTTCTTCAAGATCGAAAATACCTTGGCATTTTTTCACTCATTTGTTAAATATGACATGCTCAAAATATTGTTGAACAATATGCAATAATTCCTAATAGCAACCTCAGGCAAATGTCGGAGAACTACATTTGGAATACCATCAGGACCACATTATTTCTTGTTGTTTATCCTGGGAAATATGAAACACAAGTCTTCATAGCTGACAAAATAATCAATAAGATTCAAGTTCGGTATGAAGTCAGATGTTAATGTTTCATTGAAATGAAGAATTGATTCACTGTTCAGGCTTGATTTGAAGTCGGAAAATTTTGCTTCTACGACCTCTGAAAACATTTCACTCCCTCTCTCAGGGTTTGGTAGATGAACCAATTCAAAATGTGTTCCAGTCAAGGCAAGTTTATGCAATCCCTCACAAATAATCCTTTTTCCATTTCTATCCGGAGTCGTAATATCAATTTCGATACCAGCCCTATCCAGAAGTTTTATCTCATCACTTGTGACTTCAAGATTCGATACCTTCACTCGAGACTTCTTACGGAATTTGCTATTCACTTTCGCGAAAACGCCATCTGGGTCCTGTGGGCTAATACCCCTCAATTTTCCGCCCATTGATTGCTGACCTCACTCCTGAAGTATGACCGGATTAAGTTCCGGACATTCTTCAGGTGTGATTTCAACAAAGCCAACGAGGGATGGTTATAGTCCAAAAATCGTCGATAAATATTGTTGACACGTATGAGAAGAAGGCTTTTCAATGTTTTCAACCTTGCGATGGTTGGTGTTTCATATCCTTCCATATTGTTTCGATGTTTAATCTTGGGAACTACTTTCTCAATCGTTTCCAACGTCAACTTCTATAACTTCGAAAAATAGAGACTGATTTGATCGTTTGTTAGATTCCTGTCATCAGAAGGGAGACATTGCTTCTGGTACTCCCGAACTTCTTTGGAAACTTTCCCCGTCTGTTTTATTGAAATTCAACCGATGATTTTCATGTTGAACTGGAATGAAGAAGAGATCATCCCTTTGATGATTCATTTCCATTACGATTGCGTTATGGTCGCTATCATAAAGAAGCACCTGCAGTTTCCGCTGAGGAGTATTAAAGCCGACTTCAAATCTTGCGTCAGCAATGCAAGGTCCAAATATGAATTTGTCCTAGGGTATGTTGGGAACCCCGACCCATATAGATTGCACCAGTATTCAATTTGGTTCTCTGTTATCCACGATTTGAGGAATACACCTCTTGGATTATTGGTGGCGTTCAGCCATGATGTATGCTTGGCGTTCAGGTCACCAGCAAGAATATAATAACTATGCAACCTGTTCAATTCGCATATTTCAAACAAGGAATTGAGCTCCTCCTTGAACTTGAGAACATTTCGACCAGTTGCATAGGCAGAGATAACGAAGAAGTTATCCCCACCTGGCAGTGAGATGTTGATAACGGACACTTCAAGAGACTCAAAACTTCTGAATTCGACTTTTTCAATATTTTGGAAACAATAGGGTCTTCGAACCAATATCCCGGTGCCACCACCCTCATCACCGTTTATCCTATCGTTTTTTACGAATTCAAAATCCTTGAATATCATGGAGTGCCATGAACTGAGGTGGGTTTCAGTGAGAAGCATGATGTCAGGCTTTTGCTTAACAATGAATTCAAGGAGATAATTACGTCGATGTACAGCAACAATGGAGTTGACGTTGATCGAGATGAGAAGAATCCTATCCATGGGAATGTGACTCAAACTATTTTGAAGCATGTTGGCCTAAACGTTGATAAATGAAATTGATTTTTTGGTCTTGTTTATTTGCATTCATCGGGAACGTGTATATCTTTGCATTTAACGGAGCCATAGTGCACGGCACAATTGGCACAAAATCTTTGGCGCTTGTAACACTGGTTGACCTCAGTTTTTTGGAGGCGTTATCACCTCACAACTCTAAAGTTCAAGTACCTTATCTGTTGGAGGGCACTCGGACTGCTATCGTTAGAAATTTGGAACAAATAAAAAGGTAATATTTCGTCTTCAACAGTTGATCTCCTTGTAGCAAAATTTTTCACACTGATGAATTTGACAACTGGTGCTGCTTCCTGTAACATTTCAAGGAGATCAACTGTATTCTCCCCAGAGTCCAAGCCCTTCAACAGGAAGGTCTGATTTTTTTCCGCCTTAGGCGTGTTTGTGAAGTGGGGAGCTTTTACACTATTAAGAGCATCTTTCGCTAGCTTAAAATCAGCCAATGTTTTTGTCTTGATTGTAAGTTTATCAGCGGTCACTCTTTTAACTTCAAAATTGTCGATCTTATGAGCAGCTGTCAATAGCCGAACCATATCACCTCCACGCTGCCCAAAGACATTAATCGGAGGAACTTACTAATTTATTTTATTATTTATAATAGGAGAACCAGCAGACACACCGGTTGGCTTCTTCTCCTTCTCCTTATTTTTTGATTTTAAATATTCAATAAAATTATATTAGAATCATTCACATTACCTATGTTATCTTGGCACTCCATCTCAGGATCCATTTCGTCATTCATCGCAGCAAGTACCGTATAGTAGTGCTGTCATTTGCTCCTCCTGCGCTTAGTATGTTTTCAACATCATGGATTGATGTCTTTTTCGTATCTTGTAACGTTGCTTTATATGCTTGAGCCTTTTTCGTGGCTACTGTTTTTTCGTTCGTCTTGTTTGTTGTCGCTTCCTTTTTTTCATTTTTCTTATTTGTTATCGCTTCTTCTTTCCCGGACGTATTCTGTGGCTTCATCACTTTTGTTTTGTTCACATTTGTTAATGTCCGGACCATTTTCTCCAAATTTTGTATTCGGAGTTTCATCCCATCATTTTGTTTAGTAACCTTCGCGTTTTCTCTGGTCACTGTCGTATTCTTCACTTGAAAGCGTAATATGCTGGCCATACTCACAGCTGTCTTGGTCGTTTTTCGGTTTCATGATTTTTTCATTCGTCGCATTAGAAATACCTGGCCCTGGGTCCCCCAGCGGTGGGAAGCCGTCGGGCTCCTCCATACCCCCGGTGAAAAAAAACGTTTCTTCTTTTTTGACTTTGTTTGAAACTTTCTCGCAAGTGAAATCCAGATACTCGATAAACTGTTCGTATAGTTCGACGATGTAATAAGTTTTTTTTAAATTACTTTCTAATTGACGTTTTAAAAATTATTTTAATTTTGAAAAATTTTTGACAGGAGTGAATTAAAAACACGTCTACACGCAACGAGTGCTAAACGTAGAATCTTCGCATCTTCTCATCAGTGATGTTCCTGAGATGTTCGATTGTTGGGTACGACGACGAGTCGAAGTTGACGGCTCTTCTACCAAACTATCGCGAACAACAGCAATGTTTTCCGCAGAACGAACTGGGCGAGCATGCACAGGTGATTACACATTTCCCACAGACCCAGGTTGCTGAAATTCGCGCACAATTGTCCCGATTGTGGACACATTTGGTCGATTATGTTGACCAAAAAAATCACGAAGTGCACGAAATGCATTTTGATTTGAACGCCCATTTTCGTAAAAGACCAACAACTTTAACGCGCTGCTCAATTGTGTACCTTCCCATGGCTAAATTTGTCAAACACTGAAACGAAGAAATGTCAAATTTGACGTTAAGGTGTGACTCACAATTAACATAGTGCATTATGGACCAACAACTTTAACGCGCTGCTCAATTGTGTACCTTTCCATGGCTGAATTTGTCAAACACTGAAACAAAGAAATGTTAAATTTGACGTTAAGGTGTGACTCACAATTAACATAGAGAGCTTATCACGAATTGGACTAGATGTGCACGCAAGGACTAATTCACATTATTTTGTGTGCCCCCTTATAACGATGTATTGAACATTGTCTCGGAGGCGCACTTGTCGAAGCGGTGAAATGTGAATGTAGACCGCATGAGCGTTGTGCAACGAAGAAAGGGTGATGAAGAGAGAGGTAGGGAATGCAGGTACTTAAAAAATTTAGCATAAATCAAAATGATTTGAATTGACATTCATTGCGAAGGAGCAATGGTTAGTATTTACTAAAAATCATCAGAGTGTAAAAGAGAGCATCTTTCGTTTTATTTTGATAATTTGTCTTTGCTGTTTATTTGATTTCTTGTTGTCGCCCACCAAGGCAGCATCAGTTGCACTGGGCAGTGCGTTATTGACTAGACCCTAACCCAAGCATCCGCATGCCTTTAAGAGATCCGCGGGGAAAATGTTTCCTAGAAATGGCGGCCAGGACGGCGCTCATCGTGCTGAACACCGGAAATACGCCGACTTTCCGCCGTATTGGCTGTAAAGGAACCATGCCGGACGTGACATTTGCCTCGGAGTACTTAGTACGGAGAGTACACATTTTGAGAGTATTAGAAGACTACTCAGCCAGTGATGATCAGTGCATTCTGCTCGGAATCCATGGTGTTGTCTCCCGACAATTAGGTGGAGCATCGGAAGGATGGACCTCGAGCTCGATGGACCTCAAGAGGTTCGTCGAGGTGCTCACGACAGGTGCTCCCCAGCAGGCTGATTTGCAGGGAACAGAAGAACTGGCAGCTCAAAACGTAGTGAACTCAACTATGAGCATCATTACGACTTCTTGCCGATACGGCAAGCCCCCAGTGTACTGGTGCTCGACTGAAATCGCTACAAAGCGAAGGAAGTGTCACAAGCTTCGGAGTGAGGCTCAACGGGCACAGAACTATGACAAGCCATGCAACCGGGTAGCCGCATATAAATCGGCCAGGAAATATCCTCGAAAACTGATTGACAACAGTAAGGCTCGCTGCTGGTAAGATCTAGTGGACAATGTGAACAAGGGTCCGTGGGGCCTTGGCTAGAAACTAGTTATGCAGAACATGAAGCGTTCTGTTGGTGACATCGTTTTCAAGTTCCAGAATATCTAGTGCGACTTTTGAGCGACTACCTGAGGGACCGAAGCTAGCTTTATGACACGACACATGTCGACTGGATAACTGCTCGTGAGTTCAGTCTAGCACTGTAGAAAACCGAAGTGGTCATCTTGAGAAAGCAGAGAATTCCTAGAGTAAGGACAATCAGTATTGGAGACATAGTAAGTTTCTCTGAGAAATCAGGGCAACGGCTGAGAAGGCTGCTTCGGGCGTATCGGCTCTGAGTCGACTTATGGCCAGCGTAGGGGGACCCAGCCCATCAAGAAACGCCTCTTTATGAGTGCTGTGGGGTCAGTGCTACTGTACGGAGCAGAAATATAGGGAGACGCTATCAGTAAGGAGGCGTACTTATAACGCTTGTTCCACGTCACGGGTACAGAGAAGACGAGCACTGAGGCATCTTCATATCCGACAGTCTCTGATTCGGCGGTGAAAATTATTGCAAGCATGGTGCTAGAGAGCGCCGAGCTATTTCTTCTTCTTCTTTGTAGCACTACAGCTCCTCTCGGGCCTTCGCTTAGAGATAGTTAGAGTATCTCATTTTCATCACCGTATTGATTTTTTCGGAGCTATTTACCTGCGTCGAACCGAGGACACGAGAAAGACGGTTGCCCGTGAAGAGAGAAAGCGCTCCCTCAACGATTGGCCGCAGTCTTCGGTGAATTACACGAAAGGAGGGTGACTCTTCCCAGATCGATTGGAATATCACGGTCGTACGTATGTAGATTTTGCCCAGGAGAGGAAGATGATGCCTGTCACATATTTTTTGCTTGCAAAAAATGGGGCAGACTGCGGCGGGACCTCTACAGAAAGACGGGAGAGCTCACTCCAAATAGTATAGTTTCGGTGATGCTTGACAAATGGAACCATGTGGCACATTATGTTCGGGGAGTCCTAAAAGATAAAAGGGGCTTACAGCAGTCGAGGCATGGTGATCGTTTTTCTGGCAATTGCTCTTTCTCTCTCCCCTCCTGCTAGAGGATGGATCCCCCAGCTTGAAAGCGCCTCACAGCGTAGGAAAACGAGTCACTCGCGAGCATGGGGGTCCTACACATTGAACGCCTTCAAACGCAGTGTCCTGAGGCGAATAATTAGAGCGAAGCTAGATAGTTACCAATGGCAAAGTCTATACAACCATAAGCTGTATGAAATTTTCGACGCGCCGGAGATCTTAACGATTGTAAGACTGCGGAAGCTGCAATGAAATGAGCGGTTCCTAAATCACCTATCCTCTTTTCTCAGTACTGATAAGTACATGCGAAAAATTGATGATTTTGTCAACATGAAGGAAGTGATATTGCTCGGTAGACTTTGAATTGTGGCATACGTCCAGACAGCGGAATAGCTAAACGTTCTGCTGTAGTTTTTATAAATTCGACTACTTCCCTGACCTTATGATGAATGTTTAAATGCGGCTGGATTATTGTAGAGTCTATTTTTTGATCCATGAATATGACAATTACACCGTTTATATTATAATGATGAATCAATGCTTTGAAGCGTTTCAGTCCTCATGCATTCGTAAAAAGAAATAGTTTTCGATAAATCGGTATTTGATGGAAGCAATAGTTCATACTTCCTTTCTGTGTTCCACATCCTTATGACTAGCATATCTCTTCCGTCCCATTGCATAAACATAATCAAATTAACCAGAAGTTTTACCGGATTTAAAATCAGATCCTGATACTCCTTACTAAACTGCAGAAAATTATTTCGCAATTCGATGATCTTCTTATAAATCGCAGATTTGCAGCTTTGAGCATAGCAATCGTTTTCAAAAAGTAATGAGACAAACTTTTCTTCGTCATTGTCTAGAAGTGATAATTTTAATGGTTGTAACTTACCCAGAGGAAATTTGATCATCATCCAAACTTGGTTCATCGGATTCATAACAAGTTGAGGTGAACTTTGCCTTCTTTTTCGGAACAATATTCCGACAAATATATCTCTTCTATATCCGAAATTCGCCATCACTTATTGTACTGAAATTCAGCTTCGCAATTCACTTTATTTTTTATATTTTTCATCATCAAGAGTTAAGAGCTAAACCCCCACTTCTCATTCAGCAACGATATGCAGCTAGTATAAGGAAAGAATATTGAGATCACTAAAATTCATTACATTATTTGAAGCAACAATTGAATAATTACCATAGGCGTATAAAATTCCAATTAAACATAATAAAGATACAAAACCCAATCCGTCCAAACCCAAGCAGTGTGTTTTTTGGAAGTTTTTTGAAAATAGAAATAGATTTGGACTTTTTCAACCTACCTGACAATGAATTAAAAACTTCCATGGCCAATCTTACTTTATCCTAGAGTTTTCTGTTACTCGTAGTACGTGCAAATGATAATTTAGGGTAGTCACTTTTATTCGTATTCAAGGGTGGATATCTCGTTGTTTGAATAAATTAAAATCATAAAGATTAACTTAGCCTTTTCCACAAGCAAATCAACTGCGTAAGACAGAAGTTTCTCGTCAAGGGATAAAGACTATTACTAGGAGTTAATCTTTCCAATCCATGCATTGCCTCGTCAATCTTATTCAGCATTATATTTATTGAGTCAATATTTGTATCCAACGTGTAATACCAATTCAACATGCCATCAGTTATCAGAGGCAATGCATGTGCATTAAAATTATTTTTTTTAGATAAATATCTAAAAAGCTTTTACTCCAAAACACTCTTCTCGTAAAGACCATTTTTGACCATTAATATGTTGTAGCCAATATAACCTATAATCCAAAATAACACCTAAATATCTTATTCAAGAAACTCGTTCAATTTTTTCTTCAAAAGTACTGACATACAAATTGATGTCTGCTTGATATATTTGTCTAAAAATCATAAGCTTTGTTTTAATTGTGTTAATAGTAAGTTTACTACCTAACACCCAAGTGCATAAAACTTAAGGTGAACATTAATTTTTCGCAGAGCATTTGATGATGAATCCGAATAAAGAAGTAAATTATCATCAGTATAAATAAAATACATACAAAGTAGTGAAAAGCCTGAAACGTGGTTATCAGCCCAAAACCACGCTTTGTCGTGATGACAGGGGCAATATAATCGCTGATGAAATCAAGATTAAGGAAAAATGGGCATCATATTTCAAGAACCTCCTTAATCCTCCGCACAGCTCCAGAACATCGGAGCCTATAGATGTCTGCGGAGAGCTTCCATTGGCCCTAACAACTCTGGATGAAGTTTGTTCCATCATCAAAGCCCAAAAGAATAATAAAGCGCCGGGCATTGATGAGATTCCAGTGGAGCTCATCAAATATAGTGGCAGTAGCGTTCATCAAGCTATTCACGAAGGCATCCAGTACATTTGGCAACAAGAACATATGCCGAAAGAGTGGAGCCAATCAATTATATTTCCTATCCAAAAAAAGGCGACAAGCTACAGTGCGACAATTATAGAGACATATCACTACTTTGTACGGCCTACAAAATATTTTCAAAAATCTTAGAAAATAAAATCGGATCATACGTCAACAGCATTATTGTGGAGTATCAAGGTGGTTTTAGGGCAGGTAGATCAACAATAGACCAATTGTTCACAGTCAAGAAGGTACTTGAAAAATACTGGGAGTTCAACATAGACGTACACCAAATTTTTGTTGACTTCAAGTAAGCATACGACAGTATTGATCGTTACGTACTGTACCAAATAATGCTTAGTTTTGGCACCCCAGCCAAATTAGTCCGTCTTACCGACAATGACGTAGACAACCTCCCAAGTCCGCATCAATAACCAACTCACCGATGCCTTTGACACAAATATCGGACTAAAGCAGGGAGATGGGCTGGCCCCATTGCTATTCAATTTGGCTCTGGAGTACGTCATATGGAAGCTACCTGTCGATACAAGAGGTACGCTACTATACAATACTGCATACACAGGAAAACAAAGCTCCAAGTATACAAATCGGTGATAAGATCTGTGTTATGCTATGGGCGCGAAACATGGACCCTAACCCAAGCATCCGCAAATATATTGAACGCCTTTGAACGACGGGTCCTGAGGCGAATAATCGGAGCGAAGCTAGACGGGGACCAATGGCGAATTCGATACAACCATGAGCTGTATGAAATTTTTGACGAACCGGAGGTCTCAGGGATTGTAAGACTGCGGAAGCTGCAATGGGCTGGACACATGAACCGTATGGACAAACAACGGATACCCAAGAAAGTATTCGTTGGGAGAATTGAAGGCCGGCGGCCAGTGGGGAAACTGAGGAAACGCTGGTCAGACAGTTCATCGCTGCTCGGATTTCGGAATCGGATGACGCGGTCAACGGACCGAGACAGTTGGAGGCGCTGTTTGCAGGAAGCGAAGGCCCGAAAGGTGCTGTGGTGCTAAGAAGAAGAAGATAAATAAAATATTTTCCTTTCATGTTAGAAAAATAAATTTTGTGTATGTATAAAACGAATAGAGTTGAACCCAAGATAGAACTCTGAGGGACTCCTATGTTGATCATAAACTTATCGCTCAATTTCCTATTCTGTTCCTTAAGAAGTTGTCGATTAAATCTAATAGAGGACCTCTATTACCTAGTTCATTAAAAAAAACGAAGCAATATTGCATGATCAGCCTATCAAAGGCTTTAGCAAGATCAACAAATATAACAGCAGTATATTCCCCATAATCAAGTTCGGTGTTGCGGAACTAGCAGATGTACGAGTAGTGCTACTCTCACCAAATCCAGGCTGGTTTAAATCAAACCCTAAAGAGTCATTAATGAATCGAATTATTCGTGTGTTAATTATTTTTTCGTATGAAGAGCATTATCTTATTTTTAACTAACTAATTTTCTTTTCACAAACTCCGTAACGCAGTCTATCCCGGATCCCGAGGGTTGGCTGCGCTTGAGCGCCCTCTCTTCAAGGAGCTCTTTGACCATGTCGCGGAATGCTTCCTTGTTTAGAGCTTCATCTTCAAACTACGCCAATACGTCACTAGATTGAGGCTTGAATTGAAACCTCAATTTCGCCCAGTTTTATGGCTCCTCGCATTTTGCGTAGCACGTCTGCGTAAGATTCACCATCCTTTGGCTTCACTAGCATAACTTGCTTTTGTGGTATACGTCGTTGCTTATTTTTTTTGTCCTGTGCGCGGTATTGAATACTTCCTTGTTTTGGTGTTCCTGCTTAGGCTGATTAGCATGCGCTTTCGGTAAAAGAGGCTTTTGCCTGTTTTTAGATGCTTTGGAGGCCATTATTTGGAAGACTTCGTCTAAAGTAGAGTTTCCACCAGGTTCTTAATCCATCCTCCTATTCTCCCGGTCCCCTTCGATTGGGGATCTTTGGTGTTGATTGTAGCGCTGTGCCAGCAGTATGTTTCGGCACTTCCGTAGTTGTGCTGACAGTACTTGTGCAGCCTGGAGCAGTCAACGCCCATTTTTGGCCTCTGGTGACTACAGGAGTTTTGTAGCTCTCTCTTCTCCTGCCGATATTTGGGAGGTAGCCCCACCTGTATTTTACTATTCTTCTCCTTCATCGTGGTTTAGTTATTCTATGGCATTCTTTAACGTCTACCGGTCCTAGAAAAAAATGTATATAACTCCGAGAAATAAAAAGTTCATTGCGACTCCACTGCACTGAAAGCCGAGCGGATATCGATTGCGGTGTATTGAGGAGTAACCTTGACGTAGTCTTACTACTATTAACATGTATTTCTCCCCTTTGAAAATCAGTTCCAATAAAATTGAGTTTAGGCTCCTGTATTCAAGCGCCAACAGACATTTTTAAAATAGATTTTAGCCCTAAGTTAAAAAACATAATAGTGTAACTCATTTTAAAAAGCATTCCCGTAGCCATGTTTGTCTCAATCTGATTAAATGTGTGTTTGTTGAGGCTTCTATGTATGAAATGCAATTTTTTTATGTATTTCATTAATTTATGTATTTAATAATGATGAGCACACCACATTGTTCTTTATCAACGCACAAAAACTAAGAAATTCTGCTACTTGATGTTTTAATGAATGTTAATTATAATTTGATAGTATCTGTTTATTTTTTCTAATATAGAGCATGCACTTTAATTTACTGTTTGATGTTTTGACGGTAAACGAAGAAAAATGGAGAGCCTCAGGTAAGACTTTCAGGTCTTTTAATTTTCCTTACTTTAACTGCTATTGCTTAACTTACAAACTATTTGATTATCCCTCTCTAAATGTTATAAATCAATAAAAATCAATTTATTATATGTCGACTTTCAGTGTTGGCAAAGGATCCCCTTGGCCCCAACGTCGCTATAGAATGCCCAGTACTCTTTTGTTTGCGATAAACAATGAAGGGCGTATCTATGCACTTTCAACAGGGTCATCAGCATGGCGAGAATTTCTTTACCTGGGACTGGAATTCAAAAAAGTTTGCGCTGTTCCTCATTTTATGTGGGCTATTGGAGGCGATCGACAAGTTTACGTGCATGTGCATGGACTCGACATACCCATTCGCATGAAGGAGATTTCTTATGAGAATGAACGATGGCTACCTATCGAAGGATTCAGCAGCCGTTTATTGCCAACTGACCGATACCATTTTTCTTCGGCTGATGGCAGTGTAGATAGAAATATTGATCGAATACGATTACCATCTATGGCATGGCAGTGGGAAGGTGATTGGCATTTAGAATGTGATTTAGATGGGCAACCTTTGGATCATGATGGCTGGGCTTATGCCATTGACTTTCCAGCGAATTATCAGCCGAAAAAATCTTGGAACTCATATGTGAGACGAAGGAAATGGGTGAGAGGAGCTTATGATAATTCAATAACAATTAGAAAAATGCTTATCAACTTTCTTTTCTCAGGTTCGTTTCCGAAGGTATAGTGCTTTGAACTCATGGTGCGCCATTGCTCCACTTCACAAAGATCCAACACAAGAGCCATTTATTGATGTAGCGATAGGAGGAACAAACGTGCCTGCCGCAGAAGCTGGCGTTTTGTTAGTATGGGCAGTGACAGCCCATGGAAGGGTACGATGAAAACTTCTTATTTAACTCACGCAGCAATATGAAAACATTTCTTGCAGGTAATGTTTCGTACAGGGGTTAGCACTACGTCCCCCGAAGGGCTTCGATGGACTGCTATTAGCACCCCGTCAGGCTGTGAGGTAGCACAAATAAGTGTTGGCTCGACTGGTTTAGTCTGGGCTGTACTTTATAATGGGCGAGCGATCGTTCGATCAGGCGTCACCAAAAGTTCCTTGACCGGGGAAGCTTGGCTTGAAGTCAGGCCTCCTGGAAGTGGATTGAAAATAACACAAGTTTCTGTCGGTACAGACTCGGTGTGGTGCGTCACAAACGACAACCATGTATGGTTCAGACGTGGCGTTAAAGGTGAGGCAGCCGGAATTAGTGAAGATGCAGCTATTGGTAGTGGATGGGTAGAAATGGTTGGAAACATATCGATGGTTTCAGTGGCAGCAAACGATCAAGTTTTTGCGGTGGGATCTGAGGACAGAGCTCTGTACTTCCGTTCGGGAGTTTCGTCTTCTGATCCAACTGGAAAAAAATGGAGGCTAATACAATGCCCAATGCAACTAAGCCGAACTTCAAGTACGGCAAGTCTCATGTCTCGAAAAAGTGGAAGCTCATCACCCGGCTCAAAGCATCGTAGCCTTAGTAGTTTATTTAAGGAAAAAGCTCAAGTAGAAACGTCGGCCATCATTGAAAATATAGAGGAGACATCGCGTAGCGCTCCCACCGATAATCAACGCCATAAACCAGAGTTGTGGCAAAAGCCAGCCAACACGCCACCCAACGTGGGCAGTTATAATGATGGTCGGAGAAGTGCAGCGGTGCGTGCAGAACAAGCATCTTCTAGTGCGCCAGCGAGTGATGTGCAAGAGATATCCGGAAAAGCATTTGAAACACAATTAAAGAATCCACGCGCTTGGTCTCCAGTTCGCAGTGTCGGTTCAATTGTGGGCACAGAAGCTCACCCAGAGACGGATTCGGTTGTATTTAATGCGGATATAACACGAGACTCTGGCGTTTTCGGAGATGATGATGATCACGGTGGTTCTCAATATTGGGCTGAATGTGATATTATCTGGACATGCTGCTCCGCTGGTGCTGTAACGGTGGATACGTCTCAGCTGCCGACATGGTTCAATGATAATTACGGCAATTCAGATCAGGCTGAACTTACTCAAGAGTGGAGGCTCCAAAATATCGAACGGTTGAAGAAGCGCTCAGATGCACTGCAAAAACTAGATTTAGAAAAATATGAAAAAGCGGTGGAAATGTCGTCATGGACTAAAAGCGGAGAGGCTCGTGCACAAAAACCAGGCGGCATATTTGAGGACTGTTTGATCGAATTAGAATGGGTCAGTTCTGCTGGCGCAAGCGGAACAGGATTGGACTCAGGAACACTTACTGTCTTAAATCCTGATGGAGTGACAACTAAAATGCAGTTCTCACTTTCGGAGATAACATGCGTTCAATGTTGCAGTGAACCGGGGAATCCACGTATTGCTTTGCACGCGCCTCGCCTACCAGCGGGATCATCTCCATTGAAGCTTCAATTTTCGGGAGATACAGAAATGGAAGATTGGTTGTCCTACTTGACATCCGTTTGCTGCCAAATCAATGAAGTTCATGGACGCCCCTCGAATAATTCTATTTGGATGACAAGTAGTTTAGGAGATGTGTTCGTTTTCGATCCAAGCAATTTGAAAGCGTCACAACGGAATGCGGAGAAAAACTGTTATGAATTAAGTTCGGATTTGACAGCCAGAGAGACGCCGTACTACAATACGCTTTATAATGGGTGCGTATGATTTCTAGCTTCAAACTAGTATCTGGCAGACTTTATTCATGTTTATTCACAGGATGCCTCCAGCCACCGAATTGGTTATAACAGGATGCGTGTATGACGATGCTGATCAGATTCGATTCGACTTGCAATGCCACCCAAATGTTAAAGTTCGGCATAAAGTCGAAAAGCTGCGAATGATAGCAATGCATTTGAATCCTAGGTAATTCGATTTCTGTTGTGATTATTTATGTATAAATTTTATTAACTGAACTTCTTGGACAGGTTTAATGAAAAGGCGACGTGTTTGAATTCGATGGAAAATTCAGAATGGCAAACAGAACTTCGAATCAACAAAATGGCATTTGCACCTGGCGCAGAGTTTAAATTAAGCATACTATCAGTTGCAGCAGGCTATTGTATAACTGTTAATGATTCCTTATATTGTGATTTTCAACATCGGATTGATCCCGAATCCGTTACGTCGTTATATGTTAGTGGGCGTGTGAAACTTTTCACTGTAACGTACCAAAGTAGTTCTGTCATTATTCCTTTGACGGATATATTTTGGCGTCAGATTGGAGGACATATTCGAAGAATTGAAACATGCAAGGCAGGTGTAACTTGGGGCATAAGTTGTGATAATACAGCATGGGTTTATACTGGAGGCTGGGGCGGATCTTTTATTAAAGGACTGGAAGCAAGTATGGGAAAGATCCACCCAATGAGTGATACTCATAACTACTACATATACGAAAATCAGCGCTGGAATCCTTTGAGTGGATACACTTCCACAGGACTGCCAACCGATCGTCATATGTGGAGTGATATTACAGGAAAACACAAACGAAGTAAAGAGCACACTAAATTGCTGTCAATGCATTGGCAGTGGATTTCCGACTGGGTGGTTGATTTTAATACTCCTGGCGGAGTAGATAGGGATGGATGGCAGTATGCAGTTGACTTCCCAGCTTCATATCACGGCGTGAAACAGTTTACAGATTATGTTCGAAGAAGACGTTGGTATCGTCGATGTCGACTTACAACCAGTGGTCCGTGGCAAGAATTAGGAAATACCAAAATCTTGGATGTTTCCCTACAACCTGAAGATGACACTGTGGATGGACCGATCATAGTTTGGGCAGTGGCCGCCAATGGAGATGTTCTCGTTCGTCGAGGCGTGTCGCAATCCAATCCTACTGGTTATTCGTGGGAACACGTACCGAGCGAACAGCCGCTGGTATCAATTAGTTGCGGACCAAATGGCAAGGTTTGGGCGATTGGGAAAAATGGATCAGCTTTTTTCCGGTATGGAATCACCACCGACAAACCGCAAGGCGAAGCTTGGCAGCCGCTTGAAAGTCCACCTGGAGTAACTTTGAAACAGATTTCCGTAGGGGTCCAAGGAATATGGGCTCTGGATTCAAGTGGGCGTCTATCTGTTCGGAAAGAAATTACGAAAACTTTTCCAGAAGGTACTCACTGGCAAATTCTCCCGAATGTTCCAAATCACCCCCCTCACTCCGAGGGATCCGTTGGATTCAAGACTATTTCTGTGGGAACCGAAGTCTGGGCAACATCTCTTAGCGGCTTCGTTTGTAAGCGATGTGGAATAAGGAAAGATAATCCTGCTGGAACGGGATGGCATTTAGGAATACCGGTAAGAACGATTAAGCTGTTTACAAATGAAAGAACGCTTTGCTCTTTGAATCTTTGGCACACTTATCGTTACATTTAATTTCAATTTGATTTCTTTTCAGGGCCAATGGCAGTTTATATCAGTTGGCGGATATGAGTAAAACATTGATTGGAATATGCCTGCTTTTATGCTAATATTCTTTTTTATACAAGACATTACATTCATAAAGACTACGTATTTATAACTACTCATAAGTGACAGCTTTTAGGATACAAAGTTGATATCTTTTTCTTTAACATACAATAATTAACTCATGCCTCTTCAACTGTGTTATTTTGTCGGTAATTACATGATTTAGCACAGGCGAATATTTTTGTCTTATTTTCTTTTTGAATAATTCAATCCTAGTATATTGTTTATAGTGAAGCGTAGTAAAATGGCAATTATTAAAATTTAAATGAACTCTAACGAAACTGGTACTGCCGCGATTGGGGTTTGGAACAGGTCCCATTTCCTAGTGTAAGACTATGGACGGAAATATGGTTTTGTGCGGGGATGGTGTTCAAGAACTACATTCTTTAGTGTATATCTAACGCTGAATGAATCGGTACTATCTTATCAAGCCAAGCTTAATGCTTTGGTGGACGTTGTCTCGAACGCAGAGGGCCACGTACTCGTTGGAGCATGCCTCAATCAGATCGGCGGGAAAAACGAGTCCTAGAGATAGCGAACAGTTTAGCGCTCGTTGTGTACTGGAGGTCGACTGCAATCGCTCAAAAGCGAAGGTGTGTCACAAGCTTCGATGCGAAGGTCAACAGGTACGGAACCGGAATGAGGCATGCAACCGGCAGCATATTTCGGACAGGAAATACCTTCGCAAACTGATAAAAAGCAATAAGGCTTGCTGTTGGCAAGACCTAGTAGTGTATGTGAATAGGGTTCGTAGAGCTTTGGTTACAAGCTATTTATGCAGAAACTTGGTGCCTTACGCACGCCATGCTTACATAGTAGTTCCACTTTTCACCACCTATGCCGTCCTTGCCGGCGCTGTACACGTCGAAATAGCACATTCTATCAATGTAGGAAGGCTTATGGACTAGATTGTGGCCAAGCAGAGGTGTTCCAACGCTTGCCTGCGGGATGGGGTCTTGCCGGAGGGTTGGAAGATAGCAAGGCTTGTACTGATCAACCTGGGGAAGCTAAATCCTGAGTCATCGTCTGCATACCGGCCGTTGGGAATGCTGGACACGGCTGAGGAAGTGTTCGAGAAACTCGTCAGGCGAAGATTCACTAACGTGATCCGTGCTGCTGAGGATCTGCCTCCACAGCAGTATGGCTTAAGAGCAGGGCGCTCCACCATTGATGCGGTTGCGGAAGTGGTGAGTGCGATCCAACGGGTGGAGGCATATAACCGTATCAAGTGACGGGTAGTTTTATTGGTGACATGATGTTCGGAACGCCTTCAAATACGCTAGATGGGTGAATGCCCTGGATAAGTTGAATACCCCTTTTCAAGTTCCAGAATATCTCAAGTGGCTTTTGATGGACTACCTTAAACACCTGCTTTATTACACAAGGCGAGGTCGGTAAAGGATAAGAGTTAAATCGGGTGTTGCACAAGGATCCATCCTTGGTCCAGACCTGTGGAGACGCGCTGTCTGATTGGTCACGCTTGATCCGCTGTGCGGATGATGTTGCATCGCTGGACACACGCGCAACTTAGACTAGGTATGGTTATACTCCGAGTGAGAGACTGGACGACTGCTCGCGGGTTTCAGACAAGCAATGGAGAAAACCAAAGTGGTCATCCTGACAAAGAAGAGATTCTCCAGAGTACGAACGATAAGCATTGTGGAAGTGCTAGTTTAATCGAACTTCGGCAAGTCTCATGTCTCGAAAAAGTGGGAGCTCATCACCCGGCTCAAAGCATCGTAGCCTTAGTAGTTTATTTAAGGAAAAAGCTCAAGTAGAAACGTCGGCCATCATTGAAAATAAAGAGGAGACATCGCGTAGCGCTCCCACCGATAATCAACGCCATAAACCAGAGTTGTGGCAAAAGCCAGCCAACACGCCACCCAACGTGGGCAGTTATAATGATGGTCGGAGAGGTGCAGCGGTGCGTGCAGAACAAGCATCTTCAAAGTCAAAGTCAAAGTCAAAAGCGCTTTATTTAATACTCATCGTTATAAATTTTAAAAGAATATAAAGCAAATTCCAAATAATAACAATCAAAAAACTTAATGGCCCAAATGGCTCTCTAAATTTGTACGTTATCATAAACTCATTTCATCAAAAAAAAAAACTATAGCAAATGCAATTAATTACGATTATTACATATTTTTACAACTCAATTGGAAAAAGGAGAAAAAAACCAACCAACACTATCCTAAAATTATTTATAATTAATACACAACAGTGAAACTTTGATCCTACACCTAATATGTTGTAACTTATTTCTAATAAAATACAATCAAAAAAACTTTATCTTATACTAAAAATACTATAACAATGTTCCTAACCTAAGTGTTTAATCTTATCTCTAACGGAATATAGTAAACATTACATATACCTAACCTATACCTGATTTTAACAAAAATATATAACAATACTAAATGTAGCAATAATGAGCTGAAACTCAAAAACTAAATAACGAAAGACACCAAAACTGAAAACAAACACGAAAAATTTAGACATTGTCATTCAGCCACCAATACCTGGATTGCGCCGTCTCAACTCGATCAGCTTCAACGAATCTAGCAAATGAGTACCTCCATTGAAATCGTTGGTCTTGTGAACTCAAATTCGGAGGATATTTTATCTTCTTATCGGTGGCCCGTCGATATATGTGATATATGACTGGGACGCCGTCAGAATCAAAAACATATCCATTCATGTCCAAATACACGAATGCTTCTGGAGGAATGAAGCCAGTAGCGAGGCAAGTCGCAATATACCCGTCTGTAGGGTGGAACGGCTGTGAAATCCAAGGGTTTTCACTCACAGTCACAGATCTTGCGATATGATTCCGAAGAAGCTTCAATATGAAGATATCGACTCTAGTCACTTCAGCAGTTTGATAAATTCTTCTATTCGATATATAATGTTTCCAATCCGTCTCAGGCTTTCTGTACAAACCAGTACATGCACGAAGACATTTCCTTTCGAAAACTCTTAATTTTTCCATAGTACTAGCACTCTGGTTGTACCAGATCTGACATCCATAGGTCAAAACTGGTCTAACCAGTGTCTTGTAACAGATAATTTTGACCTTTTGATCAATGTATCTGGAATGAAAGAGTTTTCGAAGGGCCATGACTACTTTAAGTGCTTTACTGAGCATGATTTTCACATGTTCAGTATAGTACAGATACTGATCGAGATAAACACCGAGGTATCGAACACAGGATTTATGTGGAATTCGTTCTGAACTACCCTCGCCAGCCATGATGTGGAAATCTTTCCAATTACGTTTCAGGTCTTGACTGACCCCCTGCAGCGTTGTCCGAAACAAGATTGTTTCACACTTCTGCGCATTGATTTTCATTCGCCAATTGTCAGTGTACAGCTGTACATCAATGAACATTTTTTGGAGATTGCTCTGAACTATTGTAGCTTTTCGGTCAGCCGTGTAGATGATCAGATCATCAGCAAACGCTACCAATGATCGCTTTGGCGAGACGTTAAAATCAAAGCCGTTCAATAGCTTGCGAATAAAGATTGAGAAGAGCAGAGGCGCAGTAACTGTTCCCTGCTGTAGACCATTCAAGACCTTGAACTCGCGCATTGTTGTCAGATTTCCATCGGTTACAACAAACGATTTCCCGTATAACATATTACACATCATGGCGACAAGGTGTCTGGGGAACTTGTCCTGAAGAAGTTTAAAAATAAGTCCATCTAACCATACCGTATCAAAGGCTTTCTCCATATCAATGAGACATGCTCCAACACATTGTCTATCATTTAGTTTCCAACAGATGTCTGAGGTTACTTTCGTTATTGCATGTGTGGTCGAATGCCTGGCACGAAAACCAAATTGGCAATTCGGCATCAACTCATTTTCCTCAATGTGGGCGTTTAATGCTCTGTTGAGTATCACTTCAAACACCTTGCTGATGTTAGGCAGCAAGCTGATTGGGCGATAGCTTTTCGGGCATGAAGATTCTTTTCCTTTCTTCAAGATCGGAAATACCTTAGCCTTTTTCCACTCATTTGGGAAATATGAATTGCTCAACATGTTGTTGAACAATATGCAATAGTTCCTAATAGCAACCTCAGGCAAATGTCGGAGAACTACATTTGGAATACCATCATTACCACATGATTTCTTGTTGTTTATCTTGCGAAATATGAAACACAAGTCTTCATAGCTGACAAAATAATCAATTAGATTCAAGCTCGGTATGAGGTCAGATGTTAATGTTTCATTGAAATGAAGAATTGATTGGCCGTTCAGGCTTGATTTGAAGTCGGAAACTTTTGCTTCAACGACCTCTGAAAAAATTTCGTTCCCTCTCTCAGGGTTTGGTAGATGAACCAATTCAAAATGTGTTCCAATCAGGGCAAGTTTATCCAATCCTTCACAAATAATCCTGTTTCCATTTCTATCCGGAGTCGTACTATCAATTTCGATACCAGCCCTATCGAGAAGATTTATCTCATCACTAGTGACTTCAAGATTCGATACCTTCACTCGAGACTTCTTGCGGAATATGCTATTCACTTTCGCGAACACGCCGTCTGGGTCCTGTGGGCTAATACCCCTCAATTTTTCCGCCCATTGATTGCTGACTTCACTCCTGAAGTATGACCGGATTAAGTTCCGGACATTCTTCAGATGTAATTTCAACAAAGACAACGAGGGATGGTTGTAGTCCAAAAATCGTCGATAAATATTGTTGACGCGTGTGAGAAGGAGGCTTTTCAATCTTTTCAACCTTGCGATGGTTGGTGTTTCATATCCTTCCATATTGTTTCGATGTTTAATCTTGGGAACTACTTTCTCAATCGTTTCCAACGTCAGCTTCTCTAACTTCGACAAATAGACATCTATTTCATCATTAGTTAGATTCCTGTCATTAGGAACCATTGAGCAAGAGTTGCCGCCATCAGAAGGGGGACATTGCTTCTGGTACTCCCGATTAAACTTCTTTTGAAACTTTCCCCAGTCTGTTTTTTTGAAATTCAACCGATGATTTTCATGTTGAACTGGAATGAGGAAGAAATCATCCCTGTGATGATTGATTTCCATTACGATTGCGTTATGGTCGCTATCATAAGGAAGCACCTGCAGTTTCCGTTGAGGACTATTAAAGTTGAATTCGAGTCTTGCGTCAGCAATGCAAAGGTCCAAATATGAATTTGTCCTAGGGTATGTTGGGAACTCCGACCCATATAGATTGCACCTGTATTCAATTTGGTTCTCTGTTATCCACGATTTGAGGAATACACCTCTTGGATTATTGGTGGCGTTCAGCCATGATGTATGCTTGGCGTTCAGGTCACCAGCAAGAATATAATAGTTATGCAGCCTGTTCAATTCGAGTATTTCGAACAAGGAATTGAGTTCCTCCTTGAGGTTGAGAACAGTTCCACCAGTTGCATAGGCAGAGATAACGAAGAGGTTATCCCCACCTGGCAGTGAGATTTTGATAACGGACACTTCAAGAGATTCAAAGCTTTTGAATTCGACTTTTTCAATATTTTGGAAACAATAGGGTCTTCGTACCAATATCCCGGTGCCACCTCCCCCATCACCTATTACCCTATCGTTTCTTACGAATTCAAAATCCTTGAATGTCATGAAGTGCCATGAATTGAGGTGGGTTTCGGTTAGAAGCAGGATGTCAGGCTTTTGTCTGGCAATGAATTCAAGGAGATAATCACGCCGATGTAAAGTAACAATGGAGTTGACGTTGATCGAGATGAGACGAATCCTATCCGTGGGAATGTGGCTGGATGACAACTTATTTGGAGGCATTTGAAAGTCCTAAACGCTGAAAAACAATGTTAATTTTCGAATCTTGTTTATCGATTCGCTCTGATAAGGAATTTAATTGTTGATAAATTTTGAGAAGCAGCTCATTATTGCCACTTACATTATTTACCCTATTTTCCGCATTTTCTGCTGGTCCTCTAGCGGCGAGTGCAAATGATACTCCGGGCTTGACGAAGTTCGGAGCTAAGACACTGCGGTGTATTTGTGTTTGTTTTGGGGCAGATTTCAATCTTGCATCCTGATATCGGGAGCATCCTCGATATGATGCCGGGTGACCAAAAACACCGCAGTTCACACAATATAACTTCTCTTTTGGCTCCGTCTGAGCCAATTTGCACTCACCGGGAGCATGCACGTCTTTGCATTTAACGCATCGGTAATGCATGGCGCAGTTGGCAGCCGAATGCCCAAATCGTTGGCAGCGATAGCACTGGTTGATTTCTCGCTTCTGGAGGCGTTCCCACCTCACCACTCGAAAATTTAAATACCTGATTTGCTGAAGAGCGCTTGGACTGCTCTTATTTGTTATTTGTACCAAATAAAGTGGTAAGTTTTTTTTTTCTACCGTCGACCTTCTTGTCGCGAATGTTTTCACTGAGATAAACTCGATTTGTGGCGCCGTTTCCTTGAGAACCTGAAGAAGATCGACGGTATCTTCTCCGCAGTCCAAGCCCTTCAGCAAGAACGTCTGGTTCTTCTCGCTTTTGGGGGTATAGGTGAAGTGCGGAACCTCCCCAGAATTCAAAGCATCTTTCGCTGATTTGAAATCAACCAGTGATTTCGTCCTAATCGACAGCTTCTCGGAATTTATTCGTTTGATTTCGAAATTTGTCAACTTGTTTTCGGCCGCCAACAGCCGAACCATGTCTTTTCCGCTTTGTCCGAAGACATTAATTGGCGGAACTTTCTCGGTATTCTTGGCTACTTTTTGAGGACCAGCAGAACTACGGGCTGGTTTCTTCTCCCTATTTCTACTTTCATTATTTTTATTTTTTAAATATAAGATAAAATTATCGTCTTTATTACCTTCGTCTACCTCCATGTCCTGCTGGAGTCCATCCAGCGCCGCAAAGTAGTTCTGGCTTTCGTTCGTGCCACCAGCACTTAATACCTCTTCAGTTATTATTTGAGTTGCAGCTTTCTTCTGTTTTTCGATTCTTCGTATCGGACCACTCTCTTGAACTTGTTTTGCCGTCTTGAACATTTCTTCGTATGTTTGAATTCTTGCCTTTAGCTCTTCGATTTCACTTCGAAGGCGACATACTTCCTGTCTATCTTCGAGCACTTGTGTTTTGCGACCGGCATCTGCGGTATCCTGGGTGCTCGTGTGTCTCCGCTTGTTGACACTTGCCAATTTCACACCGTCACTCTCCCCGGGGCCCCCCAACGGAGGGAAGCCGTCGGGCTCCTCCATACAGCAGTCCCGAGTTGTCTTTGGTTTGTTGTTTTTCTTGATTTATTGGTATGGTTGGTCGATGCCTTCGACGATTGACTCTTCCCCAATAAAATCAAAACTTGCTTTTGACTGACTCGTACAAAATTAATTCAATTATTTGAAACTGACTTTTGTGGAAAATTAATTAATTTTTAAAATTAATGACAGGAGCGATTAAAAACACGTCTACACGCAACGAGTGCTAGACGTAGAATATTAAAAACACGTCTACACGCAACGAGTGCTAGACGAAGAATGAACAAGCATCTTCTAGTGCGCCAGCGAGTGATGTGCAAGAGATATCCGGAAAAGCATTTGAAACACAATTAAAGAATCCACGCGCTTGGTCTCCAGTTCGCAGTGTCGGTTCAATTGTGGGCACAGAAGCTCACCCAGAGACGGATTCGGTTGTATTTAATGCGGATATAACACGAGACTCTGGCGTTTTCGGAGATGATGATGATCACGGTGGTTCTCAATATTGGGCTGAATGTGATATTATCTGGACATGCTGTTCCGCTGGTGCTGTAACGGTGGATACGTCTCAGCTGCCGACATGGTTCAATGATAATTACGGCAATTCAGATCAGGCTGAACTTACTCAAGAGTGGAGGCTCCAAAATATCGAACGGTTGAAGAAGCGCTCAGATGCACTGCAAAAGCTAGATTTAGAAAAATATGAAAAAGCGGTGGAAATGTCGTCATGGACTAAAAGCGGAGAGGCTCGTGCACAAAAACCAGGCGGCATATTTGAGGACTGTTTGATCGAATTAGAATGGGTCAGTTCTGCTGGCGCAAGCGGAACAGGATTGGACTCAGGAACACTTACTGTCTTAAATCCTGATGGAGTGACAACTAAAATGCAGTTCTCACTTTCGGAGATAACATGCGTTCAATGTTGCAGTGAACCGGGGAATCCACGTATTGCTTTGCACGCGCCTCGCCTACCAGCGGGATCATCTCCATTGAAGCTTCAATTTTCGGGAGATACAGAAATGGAAGATTGGTTGTCCTACTTGACATCCGTTTGCTGCCAAATCAATGAAGTTCATGGACGCCCCTCGAATAATTCTATTTGGATGACAAGTAGTTTAGGAGATGTGTTCGTTTTCGATCCAAGCAATTTGAAAGCGTCACAATGGAATGCGGAGAAAAACTGTTATGAATTAAGTTCGGATTTGACAGCCAGAGAGACGCCGTACTACAATACGCTTTATAATGGGTGCGTATGATTTCTAGCTTCAAACTAGTATCTGGCAGACTTTATTCATGTTTATTCACAGGATGCCTCCAGCCACCGAATTGGTTATAACAGGATGCGTGTATGACGATGCTGATCAGATTCGATTCGACTTGCAATGCCACCCAAATGTTAAAGTTCGGCATAAAGTCGAAAAGCTGCGAATGATAGCAATGCATTTGAATCCTAGGTAATTCGATTTCTGTTGTGATTATTTATGTATAAATTTTATTAACTGAACTTCTTGGACAGGTTTAATGAAAAGGCGACGTGTTTGAATTCGATGGAAAATTCAGAATGGCAAACAGAACTTCGAATCAACAAAATGGCATTTGCACCTGGCGCAGAGTTTAAATTAAGCATACTATCAGTTGCAGCAGGCTATTGTATAACTGTTAATGATTCCTTATATTGTGATTTTCAACATCGGATTGATCCCGAATCCGTTACGTCGTTATATGTTAGTGGGCGTGTGAAACTTTTCACTGTAACGTACCAAAGTAGTTCTGTCATTATTCCTTTGACGGATATATTTTGGCGTCAGATTGGAGGACATATTCGAAGAATTGAAACATGCAAGGCAGGTGTAACTTGGGGCATAAGTTGTGATAATACAGCATGGGTTTATACTGGAGGCTGGGGCGGATCTTTTATTAAAGGACTGGAAGCAAGTATGGGAAAGATCCACCCAATGAGTGATACTCATAACTACTACATATACGAAAATCAGCGCTGGAATCCTTTGAGTGGATACACTTCCACAGGACTGCCAACCGATCGTCATATGTGGAGTGATATTACAGGAAAACACAAACGAAGTAAAGAGCACACTAAATTGCTGTCAATGCATTGGCAGTGGATTTCCGACTGGGTGGTTGATTTTAATACTCCTGGCGGAGTAGATAGGGATGGATGGCAGTATGCAGTTGACTTCCCAGCTTCATATCACGGCGTGAAACAGTTTACAGATTATGTTCGAAGAAGACGTTGGTATCGTCGATGTCGACTTACAACCAGTGGTCCGTGGCAAGAATTAGGAAATACCAAAATCTTGGATGTTTCCCTACAACCTGAAGATGACACTGTGGATGGACCGATCATAGTTTGGGCAGTGGCCGCCAATGGAGATGTTCTCGTTCGTCGAGGCGTGTCGCAATCCAATCCTACTGGTTATTCGTGGGAACACGTACCGAGCGAACAGCCGCTGGTATCAATTAGTTGCGGACCAAATGGCAAGGTTTGGGCGATTGGGAAAAATGGATCAGCTTTTTTCCGGTATGGAATCACCACCGACAAACCGCAAGGCGAAGCTTGGCAGCCGCTTGAAAGTCCACCTGGAGTAACTTTGAAACAGATTTCCGTAGGGGTCCAAGGAATATGGGCTCTGGATTCAAGTGGGCGTCTATCTGTTCGGAAAGAAATTACGAAAACTTTTCCAGAAGGTACTCACTGGCAAATTCTCCCGAATGTTCCAAATCACCCCCCTCACTCCGAGGGATCCGTTGGATTCAAGACTATTTCTGTGGGAACCGAAGTCTGGGCAACATCTCTTAGCGGCTTCGTTTGTAAGCGATGTGGAATAAGGAAAGATAATCCTGCTGGAACGGGATGGCATTTAGGAATACCGGTAAGAACGATTAAGCTGTTTACAAATGAAAGAACGCTTTGCTCTTTGAATCTTTGGCACACTTATCGTTACATTTAATTTCAATTTGATTTCTTTTCAGGGCCAATGGCAGTTTATATCAGTTGGCGGATATGAGTAAAACATTGATTGGAATATGCCTGCTTTTATGCTAATATTCTTTTTTATACAAGACATTACATTCATAAAGACTACGTATTTATAACTACTCATAAGTGACAGCTTTTAGGATACAAAGTTGATATCTTTTTCTTTAACATACAATAATTAACTCATGCCTCTTCAACTGTGTTATTTTGTCGGTAATTACATGATTTAGCACAGGCGAATATTTTTGTCTTATTTTCTTTTTGAATAATTCAATCCTAGTATATTGTTTATAGTGAAGCGTAGTAAAATGGCAATTATTAAAATTTAAATGAACTCTAACGAAACTGGTACTGCCGCGATTGGGGTTTGGAACAGGTCCCATTTCCTAGTGTAAGACTATGGACGGAAATATGGTTTTGTGCGGGGATGGTGTTCAAGAACTACATTCTTTAGTGTATATCTAACGCTGAATGAATCGGTACTATCTTATCAAGCCAAGCTTAATGCTTTGGTGGACGTTGTCTCGAACGCAGAGGGCCACGTACTCGTTGGAGCATGCCTCAATCAGATCGGCGGGAAAAACGAGTCCTAGAGATAGCGAACAGTTTAGCGCTCGTTGTGTACTGGAGGTCGACTGCAATCGCTCAAAAGCGAAGGTGTGTCACAAGCTTCGATGCGAAGGTCAACAGGTACGGAACCGGAATGAGGCATGCAACCGGCAGCATATTTCGGACAGGAAATACCTTCGCAAACTGATAAAAAGCAATAAGGCTTGCTGTTGGCAAGACCTAGTAGTGTATGTGAATAGGGTTCGTAGAGCTTTGGTTACAAGCTATTTATGCAGAAACTTGGTGCCTTACGCACGCCATGCTTACATAGTAGTTCCACTTTTCACCACCTATGCCGTCCTTGCCGGCGCTGTACACGTCGAAATAGCACATTCTATCAATGTAGGAAGGCTTATGGACTAGATTGTGGCCAAGCAGAGGTGTTCCAACGCTTGCCTGCGGGATGGGGTCTTGCCGGAGGGTTGGAAGATAGCAAGGCTTGTACTGATCAACCTGGGGAAGCTAAATCCTGAGTCATCGTCTGCATACCGGCCGTTGGGAATGCTGGACACGGCTGAGGAAGTGTTCGAGAAACTCGTCAGGCGAAGATTCACTAACGTGATCCGTGCTGCTGAGGATCTGCCTCCACAGCAGTATGGCTTAAGAGCAGGGCGCTCCACCATTGATGCGGTTGCGGAAGTGGTGAGTGCGATCCAACGGGTGGAGGCATATAACCGTATCAAGTGACGGGTAGTTTTATTGGTGACATGATGTTCGGAACGCCTTCAAATACGCTAGATGGGTGAATGCCCTGGATAAGTTGAATACCCCTTTTCAAGTTCCAGAATATCTCAAGTGGCTTTTGATGGACTACCTTAAACACCTGCTTTATTACACAAGGCGAGGTCGGTAAAGGATAAGAGTTAAATCGGGTGTTGCACAAGGATCCATCCTTGGTCCAGACCTGTGGAGACGCGCTGTCTGATTGGTCACGCTTGATCCGCTGTGCGGATGATGTTGCATCGCTGGACACACGCGCAACTTAGACTAGGTATGGTTATACTCCGAGTGAGAGACTGGACGACTGCTCGCGGGTTTCAGACAAGCAATGGAGAAAACCAAAGTGGTCATCCTGACAAAGAAGAGATTCTCCAGAGTACGAACGATAAGCATTGTGGAAGTGCTAGTTTAATCGAACTTCGGCAAGTCTCATGTCTCGAAAAAGTGGGAGCTCATCACCCGGCTCAAAGCATCGTAGCCTTAGTAGTTTATTTAAGGAAAAAGCTCAAGTAGAAACGTCGGCCATCATTGAAAATAAAGAGGAGACATCGCGTAGCGCTCCCACCGATAATCAACGCCATAAACCAGAGTTGTGGCAAAAGCCAGCCAACACGCCACCCAACGTGGGCAGTTATAATGATGGTCGGAGAGGTGCAGCGGTGCGTGCAGAACAAGCATCTTCTAGTGCGCCAGCGAGTGATGTGCAAGAGATATCCGGAAAAGCATTTGAAACACAATTAAAGAATCCACGCGCTTGGTCTCCAGTTCGCAGTGTCGGTTCAATTGTGGGCACAGAAGCTCACCCAGAGACGGATTCGGTTGTATTTAATGCGGATATAACACGAGACTCTGGCGTTTTCGGAGATGATGATGATCACGGTGGTTCTCAATATTGGGCTGAATGTGATATTATCTGGACATGCTGTTCCGCTGGTGCTGTAACGGTGGATACGTCTCAGCTGCCGACATGGTTCAATGATAATTACGGCAATTCAGATCAGGCTGAACTTACTCAAGAGTGGAGGCTCCAAAATATCGAACGGTTGAAGAAGCGCTCAGATGCACTGCAAAAGCTAGATTTAGAAAAATATGAAAAAGCGGTGGAAATGTCGTCATGGACTAAAAGCGGAGAGGCTCGTGCACAAAAACCAGGCGGCATATTTGAGGACTGTTTGATCGAATTAGAATGGGTCAGTTCTGCTGGCGCAAGCGGAACAGGATTGGACTCAGGAACACTTACTGTCTTAAATCCTGATGGAGTGACAACTAAAATGCAGTTCTCACTTTCGGAGATAACATGCGTTCAATGTTGCAGTGAACCGGGGAATCCACGTATTGCTTTGCACGCGCCTCGCCTACCAGCGGGATCATCTCCATTGAAGCTTCAATTTTCGGGAGATACAGAAATGGAAGATTGGTTGTCCTACTTGACATCCGTTTGCTGCCAAATCAATGAAGTTCATGGACGCCCCTCGAATAATTCTATTTGGATGACAAGTAGTTTAGGAGATGTGTTCGTTTTCGATCCAAGCAATTTGAAAGCGTCACAATGGAATGCGGAGAAAAACTGTTATGAATTAAGTTCGGATTTGACAGCCAGAGAGACGCCGTACTACAATACGCTTTATAATGGGTGCGTATGATTTCTAGCTTCAAACTAGTATCTGGCAGACTTTATTCATGTTTATTCACAGGATGCCTCCAGCCACCGAATTGGTTATAACAGGATGCGTGTATGACGATGCTGATCAGATTCGATTCGACTTGCAATGCCACCCAAATGTTAAAGTTCGGCATAAAGTCGAAAAGCTGCGAATGATAGCAATGCATTTGAATCCTAGGTAATTCGATTTCTGTTGTGATTATTTATGTATAAATTTTATTAACTGAACTTCTTGGACAGGTTTAATGAAAAGGCGACGTGTTTGAATTCGATGGAAAATTCAGAATGGCAAACAGAACTTCGAATCAACAAAATGGCATTTGCACCTGGCGCAGAGTTTAAATTAAGCATACTATCAGTTGCAGCAGGCTATTGTATAACTGTTAATGATTCCTTATATTGTGATTTTCAACATCGGATTGATCCCGAATCCGTTACGTCGTTATATGTTAGTGGGCGTGTGAAACTTTTCACTGTAACGTACCAAAGTAGTTCTGTCATTATTCCTTTGACGGATATATTTTGGCGTCAGATTGGAGGACATATTCGAAGAATTGAAACATGCAAGGCAGGTGTAACTTGGGGCATAAGTTGTGATAATACAGCATGGGTTTATACTGGAGGCTGGGGCGGATCTTTTATTAAAGGACTGGAAGCAAGTATGGGAAAGATCCACCCAATGAGTGATACTCATAACTACTACATATACGAAAATCAGCGCTGGAATCCTTTGAGTGGATACACTTCCACAGGACTGCCAACCGATCGTCATATGTGGAGTGATATTACAGGAAAACACAAACGAAGTAAATAGGGTGACCAGACGTACTATTTTAATAGTACAGATACTATATTTCAGCTCGATGTACTAGTGTACTATTTTATTTTTAAAATAACACGAATGTACTATATTTTTGACCACGTACGAAATGCCGCAATTTCCCGAAAATTTCTGCGAAATGCAACATTTTTTTCCACGTTTTTTATCATTATCTACAAACTAAGAAAAGTCAGCAATTCTGGAGGACGTATTTACTGATGCAAACGATTTGAAATTGATTCTACGTCTAGCACTCGTTGCGTGTAGACGTGTTTTTAATCGCTCCTGTCATTAATTTTAAAAATTAATTAATTTTTCGCAAAAGTCAGTTTCAAACAATTGAAATATTTTTTTACAAGCCAGTCAAAAGCAAATTTTGATATTATTGGGAAACCCATCACCGTCGAATTGTTCGAGCATTCATCGAATACTTGAAATTCATTTCCTGAAGAAATATCAAGTGGAAATACGTTCAAGGGAAGTCCCGGTCTGAGAACATTCCCTCTAGTCTCGCTGCGAAAGCAACGAGATGGAGGAGCCCGATGGCTTCAGCCATCAATTAGAAGGACCATGCCCATCGCCAATGATGATGGGCGAAAAAAGCTTAAAAGAAAATACGAGAATCAAGAACAAAACCCGACAATCCTATCGGTTATCGAGATCGAACAGCTGATCCAAGAAAAAGAGAAAGCTGAAAAATTTGAAAAGGAAAATGAAGAACTCAAGCTTCGAGTTAAATCGTTAGAAGCACTTGTTGGAACGTTAACTTTCAACAAGGATAAAGATATCAAGAAAGGCCGACAACCACACTCAAAATCTGAAGACAAGAAAACTAAAAAGCCACAGGAAGAAGCTAATCAAGAGGATGTCCTCAGCGCAGGAGGCGCAAACGGCAGCAGAAATTATTACGCAGCGCTAGCTGGTCCTGAAGAAACGTGGAACGTTGAAGAGGATACAGGTAAAACGTCAAAATTAGATAATGATTTCATTGAATATCAGAGTTAAAAATCGGGAGAAAAAACCAAAAGGTTTGTCTGCTGGTCCGTCTGTTGGTCCGTCCGTTAAGATTGATGAAAAAAAAGAAAAAAAAGAAAAAGTCCCACCAATCAATGTGTTTGGGCAAACGGGCAAAGATATGGTTCGGCTTTTGGCAGCCGAAAATAAACTAAAAGATTTTCAGGTAAAAAGAGTCAATGCCGATAAGTTGACAATAAGGACTAAGTCGCTGGTTGATTTCCAGGCAACAAAAAGTGCCTTAAATTCTGGAGATGTTCCGCATTTCACGTACACCCCGAAAAGCGAAAAGAACCAAACGTTTTTATTGAACGGTCTGGACTGTGGTGAGGACACAGTCGATCTCCTTCAAGTGCTCCAAGAAGCTGCACCAGAAATACAGTTTATTTCAGTTAAAAACTTTGTAACGAGGAGATCGATTGTGGAGCGCAAAAACTTGCCTCACTACTTAGTCCAGATTTCCAGCAAAAGTAGTTCGAGTGCCCTACAGAAAATACGGTACTTGAACTTCCGCGTGGTGAGGTGGGAACGCCTCCAGAAAAGTGAGGTCAACCAGTGCTACAGGTGTCAAATATTCGGGCATTCGGCTGCCAATTGCGCCATGAAATATAGGTGTGTCAAATGCAAAGACATTCATGCTCCCGGCGAGTGCAAATTGGCTTAGGCGGAGCCAAAAGAAAAACTATATTGTGTGAACTGCGGTGCCTTTGGTCATCCAGCATCATATCGAGGATGCCCCCGGTATCAAGATGCAAAGGTTAAAGTAACTCCAAAACAAAGTCAAGCACACCGCAGTGTGATACCTACCAACTTCGTCAAGCCCGGGGTGTCATTTGCACTTGCTGCGAGAGGACCAGCAGACAATGTAAATAAAATAAATAATGTAAGTGGCAATAATGAGCTGCTCCTTAAAATTTATCAACAATTAAATTCCTTATCGGAGCGAATCGATAAACAAGATTCGAAAATTAACATTGTTTTTCAGCGTTTAGGGCTTTCAAATGCCTCAAAATAAGTTGTCATCCAGCCACATTCCCACGGATAGGATTCGTCTCATCTCGATCAACGTCAACTCCATTGTTACTTTACATCGGCGTGATTATCTCCTTGAATTCATTGCCAGAAAAAAGCGTGACATCGTGCTTCTCACTGAAACCCACCTCAGTTCATGGCACTCCATGAGATTCAAGGATTTTGAGTTCGTAAGAAACGATAGGGTAACAGGTGATGGGGGAGGTGGCACCGGGATTTTGGTTCGAAGACCCTATCGTTTCCAAAATATTGAAAAAGCCGAATTCAAAAGCTTTGAATCTCTTGAAGTGTCCGTTATCAAAATCTCACTGCCAGGTGGGAATAACCTCTTCATTATCTCTGCCTATGCAACTGGTGGAACTGTTCTCAAGCTCAAGGAGGAGCTCAATTCCTTGTTCGAAATACTCGAATTGAACAGGCTGCATAACTACTATATTCTTGCTGGTAACCTGAACGCCAAGCATACATCATGGCTGAACGCCACCAATAATCCAAGAGGTGTATTCCTCAAATCGTGGATAACAGAGAACCAAATTGAATACAGGTGCACTCTATATGGGTCGGAGTTCCCAACATACCCTAGGACAAATTCATATTTGGATCTTTGCATTGCTGACGCAAGATTCGAATTTAGCTTTAATAGTCCTCAACGGAAACTGCAGGTGCTTCTTTATGATAGCGACCATAACGCAATCGTAATGGAAATCAATCATCACAGGGATGATTTCTTCCTCATTCCAGTTCAACATGAAAATCATCGGTTGAATTTCAAAAAAACAGACTGGGGAAAGTTTCAAAAGAAGTTTGATCGCGAGTACCAGAAGCAATGTCCCCCTTCTGATATTGGTAACTCTTGCTCAATGGTTCCTAATGACAGGAATCTAACTAACGATGAAATAGATGCCTATTTGTCGAAGTTAGAGAAGCTGACGTTGGAAATGATTGAGAAAGTCGTTCCCAAGATTAAACTTCGAAACAATATGGAAGGATATGAAACACCAACCATCGCAAGATTGAAAAGATTGAAAAGCCTTCTTCTCACACGCGTCAACAATATTTATCGACGATTTTTGGACTACAACCATCCCTCGTTGTCTTTGTTGAAATTACATCTGAAGAATGTCCGGAACTTAATCCGGTCATACTTCAGGAGTGAGGTCAGCAATCAATGGGCGGAAAAATTGAGGGGTATTAGCCCACAGGACCCAGACGGCGTGTTCGCGAAAGTGAATAGCATATTCCGCAAGAAGTCTCGAGTGAAGGTATCGAATCTTGAAGTCACTAGTGATGAGATAAATCTTCTCGATAGGGCTGGTATCGAAATTGATAGTACGACTCCGGATAGAAATGGAAACAGGATTATTTGTGAAGGATTGGATAAACTTGCCCTGATTGGAACACATTTTGAATTGGTTCATCTACCAAACCCTGAGAGAGGGAATGAAATTTTTTCAGAGGTCGTTGAAGCAAAAGTTTCCGACTTCAAATCAAGCCTGAACGGCCAATCAATTCTTCATTTCAATGAAACATTAACATCTGACCTCATACCGAGCTTGAATCTTATTGATTATTTTGTCAGCTATGAAGATTTGTGTTTCATATTTCGCAAGATAAACAACAAGAAATCATGTGGTACTGATGGTATTTCAAATGTAGTTCTCCGACATTTGCCTGAGGTTGCTATTAGGAACTATTGGAAAAGAATCTTCATGCCCCAAAAGCTATCGCCCAATTAGCTTGCTGCCTAACATCAGCAAGGTGTTTGAAGTGATACTCATCAGAGCATTAAACGCCCACATTGAGGAAAATGATTTGATGCCGAATTGCCAATTTGGTTTTCGTGCCAGGCATTCGACCACACATGCAATAACGAAAGTAACCTCAGACATCTGTTGGAAACTAAATGATAGACAATGTGTTGGAGCATGTCTCATTCATATGGAGAAAGCCTTTGATACGGTATGGTTAGATGGACTAATTTTTAAACTTCTTCAGGACAAGATCCCCAGACACCTTGTCGCCATGATGTGTAATATGTTATACGGGAAATCGTTTGTTGTAACTGATGGAAATCTGAGAACAATGCGCGAGTTCAAGGTATTGAATGGTCTACAGCAGGGAACAGTTACTGCGCCTCTGCTCTTCTCAACCTTCATTCGCAAGCTATTGAACGGCTTTGATTTTAACGTCTCGCCAACGCGATCATTGGTAGCGTTTGCTGATGATCTGATCATCTATACGGCAGACCGAAAAGCTACAATAGTTCAGAGCAATCTCCAAAAAATGTTCAATGATGTACAGCTGTACACTGACAATTGGCGAATGAAAATAAATGCGCAAAAGTGTGAAACAATCTTGTTTCGGACAACGCTGCAGGGGGTCAGTCAAGACCTAAAACGTAATTGGAAAGATTTCCACATCATGGCTGGTGAGGGTAGTCTTGAATGGGTTCCACATAAATCCTGTGTTCGATACCTCGGTGTTTATCTCGATCAATATCTGTACTATACTGAACATGTGAAAATCATGCTCAGTAAGGCACTTAAAGTAGTCATGGCCCTTCGAAAGCTCTTTCATTCCAGATACATTGATCAATAGGTCAAAATTATCTGTTACAAGATACTGGTTAGACCAGTTTTGACATATGGATGTCAGATCTGGTACAACCAGAGCGCTAGTACTATGGAAAAATTAAGAGTTTTCGAAAGGAAATGTCTTCGTGCATATACTGGTTTGTACAGAAAGCCTGAGACGGATTGGAAACATTATATATCGAATAGAAAAATTTATCAAACTGCTGAAGTGACGAGGGTCGATATCTTCATATTGAAACTTCTGCGGAATCATATCGCAAGATCTGTGACTGTGAGTGAAAACTCTTGGATTTCACAGCCGTTCCACCCTACAGACGGGTGTATAGTGACTTGCCTCGCTACTGGCTTCATTCCTCCAGAAGCATTCGTGTATTTGGACATGAATGGATATGTTTTTGATTCTGACGGCGTCCCAATCATATATCACATATATCGACGGGCCACCAATAAGAAGATAAAATATCCTCCGAATTTGAGTTCACGAGACCAACAATTCCAATGGAGATACTCATTTGCTAGATTCGTTGAAGCTGATCGAGTTGAGACGGCGCAATCCAGGTATTGGTGGCTGAATGACAATGTCTAAATTATTCGTGTGTATTTTCAGTTTTCGTGTTTTTCGTTATTTCGTTTTTGAGTTCCAGCTCATTATTGCTACATTTAGTGTTGCTGTTTATTTTTGTTAAAAATTAGGTATAGGCTAGGTTTATATTATGTTTATTATATAAGGTTAGAGATAAGGTTAAACGCTTAGGTTAGGAACATTGTTATAGATTTTTTTAAGTATAAGATAAAGTTTTTGATAGCATTTATTAGAATTAAGTTAAAACATATTAGGTGTAGGATCAAAGTTTACTGTAGTGTTAAGATGATAAATAATTTTAGAATAGTGTTGGTTGGTTTTTTCTCCTTTTTCCAATTGAATTGTAAAAATATGTAATAATCCATTGATTTGAATTTGCTATAGCTTCTTTTTTTAAATGTGATGAATGATAACGTACAAATTTAGAGAGCCATTTGGGCCATTAAGTTTTTTATTGTTATTGTTTGGAATTTGCTTTATATTCTTTTAAAATTTATAACGATTAGTATTAAATAAAGCGCTTTTGACTTTGACTCTGACTTTGACGATTTGAAATTGGCGCGTTTCAGTCGACGTAAGCGTACGCAACTTGATCAGCGAATGCCGGATCACAATTCACAAGCCTTGTCTCTTCATGGCTCGCGCGCGTGTGGGTGTAAGTGCGTGTACTGTCCGTGCAACTCTGTGTCAGTGAGAAGGGCGTTTGTTTTGCTTACGTTCCGGCAAAAACATTCAGAATGTCGCGACGAAAATGTCACGTTCCTGATTTATTAGGAAAACAAGAAGGAAAATACTCCTGCTACCGTAAGACCGACAACGATACAGTTGCAGAGTGTGTTGTTTGTAGAAAGAATGTTTCTGTTGCTAACAGTGGTAAGTGGTAACTTATTTTCTTTTTTCTTCTTTTTTCTGATGCGTATGGAACCTACTGCTTCTCTTTTTCTTTGTTTTTCGGTTTTGGACTTTGGTCTTTGTTAAATAAAAATTAAAAGTTTCTAACTAATGCCTCTCAGATCCGATACTTTTCATATTGAAATATAATGGGTTCGTAGTCCACAACAGAATTTTTTTGCGATTGTCAGGGATGACTCAGTTGGACCAACATCTCAATACCAAAAAGCATAAGGAAAATGTCCAACAGAATTCAACGACAAGATCGGCAGCCAATTTCATGATACCTCGATTCACCCGTTTAGAAGAGAAAATACATGCATGCGAAGGAGCCCTCGCATTTCATGTCACCGTGCATCATCAATCCTTCCGTTCCCAAGACTGCACATCGGTTTTGCTTCGGGAAATTTTCGGAGATTCGGAAATCGCGCAAAAAATGACATGTGCCCGAACCAAAACTGAGGCCATTTTGTGCAATGTGATTGCACCTCACGTGATTGAAAACGTCGATAATCAACTGGTGAGAGCTTTATATGTCAGTATATCTACGGACGCAAGCAACCACGGCCATATAAAGTTGTTTCCAATCGTTGCCCAATTTTTTGATTACACCCAAAAAGGAATCCAAGTTCGAATGTTGGACCTCATCGAAACGACAAACGAAAAAGCGGACACTGTCGCATAAGCTCTCGAAACCAAAACTGACATGCTACACTGCTGACAACACGAATTCTAATTTTGGTGGTCTCAATCGTGGAGGCAGCAACAACATCCACGCCATCATAAAGAAGGACATCAATGCTCATACCCTGGGTATCGGCTGCTCAGCGCACATCCTTCACAATTCGGCCCAGCATGGCTTAAGTCGATATGGATTGTTCGATATCGATTCGCTTGCCTTCAAGATTTATCAATTTTTCTCGATTTACACTGTTCGGACACTGTTCGGACACTCAAAGATTTTTGTGATTTCGTTAACATAGCATATAGAGATCTTCTTTATCACAGCAAAACTCGGTGGCTGAGTCTTTTGCCAGTTGCCGAACGATTATTGTCTATGTTCCCGTCACTGAAGTCGTATTTCTTGTCTGAAGAAAAAGCCCCGAAGATGCTTGAGAACTTTTTTCGTCATGATTTCGCGGAATGTTATCTTTTTTTCGTACATTCCTTGATGTCCGTTTTCCACGACAAAATTAGAAAATTGGAGCAAGAAAATAACAGTGTCGTTGAGATTCTCAATATTGTTGATGATGTGGCTCAATCGATGCGTGACAGAATTGTACACAAATTTCTTCCAATTCCTGTCAGAAAAACTCTGTCGGACCTGAGAGCCGAAGGGAAAGATAGGGAATGCGATGACTTCATTCAAAATACGATGACTGTCTACAAAGAAGCTGAGAATTATTTGTTGAAATGGACTGCATCTCTGTCAGAATTTCGGGTAAATTCACTATTGATTTCATGAACTTATGCATGTTGGAAGATATGATTTTGAAATTTAGGTATAATATAGTATAGCTCATCCAAGTATCATTCCAGATTTTCCAATGGCTGGATTTCAAAATGGAATGCCTATTGACCTACGAATGCATTGAGGACACCGTTGACTATCTGGCGGGAAAAGGAGTTCAGATTGATGATACTAAAATTTTCGATCAAATCATGAACTTGATCAGGTTCATAGAGAAAAAACAGTCTACTGCCGATCTCGAATTTTTTAGAAAAAATTGTAATGATAAAATCTGTGAATTCTTCGCGTCGAATTCATGCACTGACTGTTTTACTGAAATTTTGAGGATCGCATCATTTTTTTTCTCAATACCAGGTCACAATGCGAACTGTGAAAGAATTTTTTCTTTGATAGAGGCTCAATGGACAAAAGAAAGGAATAGACTCAGCGTCAAAACTGTGCGAGATATTGTGTCCGTGAAGTTCAATTTCAAACAATTTTCTTGTTCCGAGTTTTACAAGTATTTGTTGCGACCAGAAAATTCCAAACTTCTCAGACAAATTGGTGACTCGCGAAAATACTGACTTTTTCATATTCGCAAACTGTCATCTTTTTCTATAACTGTGCAGTACTTTTTTCGATTTTTGTGAATAACTAACGATCTAGCATTCGAATTAGAAAACCTTAAATGTCGAATGTGTGTTACGACGATACCTGCGATCGGTACAACATCACAATAAAATAACAAAACAATTTATTAGGCTTATTATTTGTACCCTTCACTTTGAAAATACTTCATTTTTTTTTTAGATATCAAAATGTCCTATATTTTCAGTGATGTCATCTGGTCACCCTAGAAGTAAAGAGCACACTAAATTGCTGTCAATGCATTGGCAGTGGATTTCCGACTGGGTGGTTGATTTCAATACTCCTGGCGGAGTAGATAGGGATGGATGGCAGTATGCAGTTGACTTCCCAGCTTCATATCACGGCGTGAAACAGTTTACAGACTATGTTCGAAGAAGACGTTGGTATCTTCGATGTCGACTTACAACCAGTGGTCCGTGGCAAGAATTAGGAAATACCAAAATCTTGGATGTTTCCCTACAACCTGAAGATGACACTGTGGATGGACCGATCATAGTTTGGGCAGTGGCCGCCAATGGAGATGTTCTCGTTCGTCGAGGCGTGTCGCAATCCAATCCTACTGGTTATTCGTGGGAACACGTACCGAGCGAACAGCCGCTAGTATCAATTAGTGGCGGACCAAATGGCAAGGTTTGGGCGATTGGGAAAAATGGATCAGCTTTTTTCCGGTATGGAATCACCACCGACAAACCGCAAGGCGAAGCTTGGCAGCCGCTTGAAAGTCCACCTGGAGTAACTTTGAAACAGATTTCCGTAGGGGTCCAAGGAATATGGGCTCTGGATTCAAGTGGGCGTCTATCTGTTCGGAAAGAAATTACGAAAACTTTTCCAGAAGGTACTCACTGGCAAATTCTCCCGAATGTTCCAAATCACCCCCCTCACTCCGAGGGATCCGTTGGATTCAAGACTATTTCTGTGGGAACCGAAGTCTGGGCAACATCTCTTAGCGGCTTCGTTTGTAAGCGATGTGGAATAAGGAAAGATAATCCTGCTGGAACGGGATGGCATTTAGGAATACCGGTAAGAACGATTAAGCTGTTTACAAATGAAAGAACGCTTTGCTCTTTGAATCTTTGGCACACTTATCGTTACATTTAATTTCAATTTGATTTCTTTTCAGGGCCAATGGCAGTTTATATCAGTTGGCGGATATGAGTAAAACATTGATTGGAATATGCCTGCTTTTATGCTAATATTCTTTTTTATACAAGACATTACATTCATAAAGACTACGTATTTATAACTACTCATAAGTGACAGCTTTTAGGATACAAAGTTGATATCTTTTTCTTTAACATACAATAATTAACTCATGCCTCTTCAACTGTGTTATTTTGTCGGTAATTACATGATTTAGCACAGGCGAATATTTTTGTCTTATTTTCTTTTTGAATAATTCAATCCTAGTATATTGTTTATAGTGAAGCGTAGTAAAATGGCAATTATTAAAATTTAAATGAACTCTAACGAAACTGGTACTGCCGCGATTGGGGTTTGGAACAGGTCCCATTTCCTAGTGTAAGACTATGGACGGAAATATGGTTTTGTGCGGGGACGGTGTTCAAGAACTACATTCTTTAGTGTATATCTAACGCTGAATGAATCGGTACTATCTTATCAAGCCAAGCTTAATGCTTTGGTGGACGTTGTCTCGAACGCAGAGGGCCACGTACTCGTTGGAGCATGCCTCAATCAGATCGGCGGGGAAAACGAGTCTTAGAGATAGCGAACAGTTTAGCGCTCGTTGTGTACTGGAGGTCGACTGCAATCGCTCAAAAGCGAAGGTGTGTCACAAGCTTCGATGCGAAGGTCAACAGGTACGGAACCGGAATGAGGCATGCAACCGGCAGCATATTTCGGACAGGAAATACCTTCGCAAACTGATAAAAAGCAATAAGGCTTGCTGTTGGCAAGACCTAGTAGTGTATGTGAATAGGGTTCGTAGAGCTTTGGTTACAAGCTATTTATGCAGAAACTTGGTGCCTTACGCACGCCATGCTTACATAGTAGTGCCACTTTTCACCACCTATGCCGTCCTTGCCGGCGCTGTACACGTCGAAATAGCACATTCTATCAATGTAGGAAGGCTTATGGACTAGATTGTGGCCAAGCAGAGGTGTTCCAACGCTTGCCTGCGGGATGGGGTCTTGCCGGAGGGTTGGAAGATAGCAAGGCTTGTACTGATCAACAAGGGGAAGCTAAATCCTGAGTCATCGTCTGCATACCGGCCGTTGGGAATGCTGGACACGGCTGAGGAAGTGTTCGAGAAACTCGTCAGGCGAAGATTCACTAACGTGATCCGTGCTGCTGAGGATCTGCCTCCACAGCAGTATGACTTAAGAGCAGGGCGCTCCACCATTGATGCGGTTGCGGAAGTGGTGAGTGCGATCCAACGGGTGGAGGCATATAACCGTATCAAGTGACGGGTAGTTTTATTGGTGACATGATGTTCGGAACGCCTTCAAATACGCTAGATGGGTGAATGCCCTGGATAAGTTGAATACCCCTTTTCAAGTTCCAGAATATCTCAAGTGGCTTTTGATGGACTACCTTAAACACCTGCTTTATTACACAAGGCGAGGTCGGTAAAGGATAAGAGTTAAATCGGGTGTTGCACAGGGATCCATCCTTGGTCCAGACCTGTGGAGACGCGCTGTCTGATTGGTCACGCTTGATCCGCTGTGCGGATGATGTTGCATCGCTGGACACACGCGCAACTTAGACTAGGTATGGTTATACTCCGAGTGAGAGACTGGACGACTGCTCGCGGGTTTCAGACAAGCAATGGAGAAAACCAAAGTGGTCATCCTGACAAAGAAGAGATTCTCCAGAGTACGAACGATAAGCATTGTGGAAGTGCTAGTTTAATCGAACTTCGGCAAGTCTCATGTCTCGAAAAATGGGAGCTCATCACCCGGCTCAACGCATCGTAGCCTTAGTAGTTTATTTAAGGAAAAAGCTCAAGTAGAAACGTCGGCCATCATTGAAAATAAAGAGGAGACATCGCGTAGCGCTCCCACCGATAATCAACGCCATAAACCAGAGTTGTGGCAAAAGCCAGCCAACACGCCACCCAACGTGGGCAGTTATAATGATGGTCGGAGAGGTGCAGCGGTGCGTGCAGAACAAGCATCTTCTAGTGCGCCAGCGAGTGATGTGCAAGAGATATCCGGAAAAGCATTTGAAACACAATTAAAGAATCCACGCGCTTGGTCTCCAGTTCGCAGTGTCGGTTCGATTGTGGGCACAGAAGCTCACCCAGAGACGGATTCGGTTGTATTTAATGCGGATATAACACGAGACTCTGGCGTTTTCGGAGATGATGATGATCACGGTGGTTCTCAATATTGGGCTGAATGTGATATTATCTGGACATGCTGCTCCGCTGGTGCTGTAACGGTGGATACGTCTCAGCTGCCGACATGGTTCAATGATAATTACGGCAATTCAGATCAGGCTGAACTTACTCAAGAGTGGAGGCTCCAAAATATCGAACGGTTGAAGAAGCGCTCAGATGCACTGCAAAAACTAGATTTAGAAAAATATGAAAAAGCGGTGGAAATGTCGTCATGGACTAAAAGCGGAGAGGCTCGTGCACAAAAACCAGGCGGCATATTTGAGGACTGTTTGATCGAATTAGAATGGGTCAGTTCTGCTGGCGCAAGCGGAACAGGATTGGACTCAGGAACACTTACTGTCTTAAATCCTGATGGAGTGACAACTAAAATGCAGTTCTCACTTTCGGAGATAACATGCGTTCAATGTTGCAGTGAACCGGGGAATCCACGTATTGCTTTGCACGCGCCTCGCCTACCAGCGGGATCATCTCCATTGAAGCTTCAATTTTCGGGAGATACAGAAATGGAAGATTGGTTGTCCTACTTGACATCCGTTTGCTGCCAAATCAATGAAGTTCATGGACGCCCCTCGAATAATTCTATTTGGATGACAAGTAGTTTAGGAGATGTGTTCGTTTTCGATCCAAGCAATTTGAAAGCGTCACAATGGAATGCGGAGAAAAACTGTTATGAATTAAGTTCGGATTTGACAGCCAGAGAGACGCCGTACTACAATACGCTTTATAATGGGTGCGTATGATTTCTAGCTTCAAACTAGTATCTGGCAGACTTTATTCATGTTTATTCACAGGATGCCTCCAGCCACCGAATTGGTTATAACAGGATGCGTGTATGACGATGCTGATCAGATTCGATTCGACTTGCAATGCCACCCAAATGTTAAAGTTCGGCATAAAGTCGAAAAGCTGCGAATGATAGCAATGCATTTGAATCCTAGGTAATTCGATTTCTGTTGTGATTATTTATGTATAAATTTTATTAACTGAACTTCTTGGACAGGTTTAATGAAAAGGCGACGTGTTTGAATTCGATGGAAAATTCAGAATGGCAAACAGAACTTCGAATCAACAAAATGGCATTTGCACCTGGCGCAGAGTTTAAATTAAGCATACTATCTGTTGCAGCAGGCTATTGTATAACTGTTAATGATTCCTTATATTGTGATTTTCAGCATCGGATTGATCCCGAATCCGTTACGTCGTTATATGTTAGTGGGCGTGTGAAACTTTTCACTGTAACGTACCAAAGTAGTTCTGTCATTATTCCTTTGACGGATATATTTTGGCGTCAGATTGGAGGACATATTCGAAGAATTGAAACATGCAAGGCAGGTGTAACTTGGGGCATAAGTTGTGATAATACAGCATGGGTTTATACTGGAGGCTGGGGCGGATCTTTTATTAAAGGACTGGAAGCAAGTATGGGAAAGATCCACCCAATGAGTGATACTCATAACTACTACATATACGAAAATCAGCGCTGGAATCCTTTGAGTGGATACACTTCCACAGGACTGCCAACCGATCGTCATATGTGGAGTGATATTACAGGAAAACACAAACGAAGTAAATAGGGTGACCAGACGTACTATTTTAATAGTACAGATACTATATTTCAGCTCGATGTACTAGTGTACTATTTTATTTTTAAAATAACACGAATGTACTATATTTTTGACCACGTACGAAATGCCGCAATTTCCCGAAAATTTCTGCGAAATGCAACATTTTTTTCCACGTTTTTTATCATTATCTACAAACTAAGAAAAGTCAGCAATTCTGGAGGACGTATTTACTGATGCAAACGATTTGAAATTGGCGCGTTTCAGTCGACGTAAGCGTACGCAACTTGGTCAGCGAATGCCGGATCACAACTCACAAGCCTTGTCTCTTCATGGCTCGCGCGCGTGTGGGTGTAAGTGCGTGTACTGTCCGTGCAACTCTGTGTCAGTGAGAAGGACGTTTGTTTTGCTTACGTTCCGGCAAAAACATTCAGAATGTCGCGACGAAAATGTCACGTTCCTGATTTATTAGGAAAACAAGAAGGAAAATACTCCTGCTACCGTAAGACCGACAACGATACAGTTGCAGAGTGTGTTGTTTGTAGAAAGAATGTTTCTGTTGCTAACAGTGGTAAGTGGTAACTTATTTTCTTTTTTCTTCTTTTTTCTGATGCGTATGGAACCTACTGCTTCTCTTTTTCTTTGTTTTTCGGTTTTGGACTTTGGTCTTTGTTAAATAAAAATTAAAAGTTTCTAACTAATGCCTCTCAGATCCGATACTTTTCATATTGAAATATAATGGGTTCGTAGTCCACAACAGAATTTTTTTGCGATTGTCAGGGATGACTCAGTTGGACCAACATCTCAATACCAAAAAGCATAAGGAAAATGTCCAACAGAATTCAACGACAAGATCGGCAGCCAATTTCATGATACCTCGATTCACCCGTTTAGAAGAGAAAATACATGCATGCGAAGGAGCCCTCGCATTTCATGTCACCGTGCATCATCAATCCTTCCGTTCCCAAGACTGCACATCGGTTTTGCTTCGGGAAATTTTCGGGGATTCGGAAATCGCGCAAAAAATGACATGTGCCCGAACCAAAACTGAGGCCATTTTGTGCAATGTGATTGCACCTCACGTGATTGAAAACGTCGATAATCAACTGGTGAGAGCTTTATATGTCAGTATATCTACGGACGCAAGCAACCACGGCCATATAAAGTTGTTTCCAATCGTTGCCCAATTTTTTGATTACACCCAAAAAGGAATCCAAGTTCGAATGTTGGACCTCATCGAAACGACAAACGAAAAAGCGGACACTGTCGCATAAGCTCTCGAAACCAAAACTGACATGCTACACTGCTGACAACACGAATTCTAATTTTGGTGGTCTCAATCGTGGAGGCAGCAACAACATCCACGCCATCATAAAGAAGGATATCAATGCTCATACCCTGGGTATCGGCTGCTCAGCACACATCCTTCACAATTCGGCCCAGCATGGCTTAAGTCGATATGGATTGTTCGATATCGATTCGCTTGCCTTCAAGATTTATCAATTTTTCTCGATTTACACTGTTCGGACACTGTTCGGACACTCAAAGATTTTTGTGATTTCGTCAACATAGCATATAGAGATCTTCTTTATCACAGCAAAACTCGGTGGCTGAGTCTTTTGCCAGTTGTCGAACGATTATTGTCTATGTTCCCGTCACTGAAGTCGTATTTCTTGTCTGAAGAAAAACCCCCGAAGATGCTTGAGAACTTTTTTCGTCATGATTTCGCGGAATGTTATCTTTTTTTCGTACATTCCTTGATGTCCGTTTTCCACGACAAAATTAGAAAATTGGAGCAAGAAAATAACAGTGTCGTTGAGATTCTCAATATTGTTGATGATGTGGCTCAATCGATGCGTGACAGAATTGTACACAAATTTCTTCCAATTCCTGTCAGAAAAACTCTGTCGGACCTGAGAGCCGAAGGGAAAGATAGGGAATGCGATGACTTCATTCAAAATACGATGACTGTCTACAAAGAAGCTGAGAATTATTTGTTGAAATGGACTGCATCTCTGTCAGAATTTCGGGTAAATTCACTATTGATTTCATGAACTTATGCATGTTGGAAGATATGATTTTGAAATTTAGGTATAATATAGTATAGCTCATCCAAGTATCATTCCAGATTTTCCAATGGCTGGATTTCAAAATGGAATGCCTATTGACCTACGAATGCATTGAGGACACCGTTGACTATCTGGCGGGAAAAGGAGTTCAGATTGATGATACTAAAATTTTCGATCAAACCATGAACTTGATCAGGTTCATAGAGAAAAAACAGTCTACTGCCGATCTCGAATTTTTTAGAAAAAATTGTAATGATAAAATCTGTGAATTCTTCGCGTCGAATTCATGCACTGACTGTTTTACTGAAATTTTGAGGATCGCATCATTTTTTTTCTCAATACCAGGTCACAATGCGAACTGTGAAAGAATTTTTTCTTTGATAGAGGCTCAATGGACAAAAGAAAGGAATAGACTCAGCGTCAAAACTGTGCGAGATATTGTGTCCGTGAAGTTCAATTTCAAACAATTTTCTTGTTCCGAGTTTTACAAGTATTTGTTGCGACCAGAAAATTCCAAACTTCTCAGACAAATTGGTGACTCGCGAAAATACTGACTTTTTCATATTCGCAAACTGTCATCTTTTTCTATAACTGTGCAGTACTTTTTTCGATTTTTGTGAATAACTAACGATCTAACATTCGAATTAGAAAACCTTAAATGTCGAATGTGTGTTACGACGATACCTGCGATCGGTACAACATCACAATAAAATAACAAAACAATTTATTAGGCTTATTATTTGTACCCTTCACTTTGAAAATACTTCATTTTTTTTTTTAGATATCAAAATGTCCTATATTTTCAGTGATGTCATCTGGTCACCCTAGAAGTAAAGAGCACACTAAATTGCTGTCAATGCATTGGCAGTGGATTTCCGACTGGGTGGTTGATTTTAATACTCCTGGCGGAGTAGATAGGGATGGATGGCAGTATGCAGTTGACTTCCCAGCTTCATATCACGGCGTGAAACAGTTTACAGATTATGTTCGAAGAAGACGTTGGTATCTTCGATGTCGACTTACAACCAGTGGTCCGTGGCAAGAATTAGGAAATACCAAAATCTTGGATGTTTCCCTACAACCTGAAGATGACACTGTGGATGGACCGATCATAGTTTGGGCAGTGGCCGCCAATGGAGATGTTCTCGTTCGTCGAGGCGTGTCGCAATCCAATCCTACTGGTTATTCGTGGGAACACGTACCGAGCGAACAGCCGCTGGTATCAATTAGTTGCGGACCAAATGGCAAGGTTTGGGCGATTGGGAAAAATGGATCAGCTTTTTTCCGGTATGGAATCACCACCGACAAACCGCAAGGCGAAGCTTGGCAGCCGCTTGAAAGTCCACCTGGAGTAACTTTGAAACAGATTTCCGTAGGGGTCCAAGGAATATGGGCTCTGGATTCAAGTGGGCGTCTATCTGTTCGGAAAGAAATTGCGAAAACTTTTCCAGAAGGTACTCACTGGCAAATTCTCCCGAATGTTCCAAATCACCCCCCTCACCCTCACTCCGAGGGATCCGTTGGATTCAAGACTATTTCTGTGGGAACCGAAGTCTGGGCAACATCTCTTAGCGGCTTCGTTTGTAAGCGATGTGGAATAAGGAAAGATAATCCTGCTGGAACGGGATGGCATTTAGGAATACCGGTAAGAACGATTAAGCTGTTTACAAATGAAAGAACGCTTTGCTCTTTGAATCTTTGGCACACTTATCGTTACATTTAATTTCAATTTGATTTCTTTTCAGGGCCAATGGCAGTTTATATCAGTTGGCGGATATGAGTAAAACATTGATTGGAATATGCCTGCTTTTATGCTAATATTCTTTTTTATACAAGACATTACATTCATAAAGACTACGTATTTATAACTACTCATAAGTGACAGCTTTTAGGATACAAAGTTGATATCTTTTTCTTTAACATACAATAATTAACTCATGCCTCTTCAACTGTGTTATTTTGTCGGTAATTACATGATTTAGCACAGGCGAATATTTTTGTCTTATTTTCTTTTTGAATAATTCAATCCTAGTATATTGTTTATAGTGAAGCGTAGTAAAATGGCAATTATTAAAATTTAAATGAACTCTAACGAAACTGGTACTGCCGCGATTGGGGTTTGGAACAGGTCCCATTTCCTAGTGTAAGACTATGGACGGAAATATGGTTTTGTGCGGGGACGGTGTTCAAGAACTACATTCTTTAGTGTATATCTAACGCTGAATGAATCGGTACTATCTTATCAAGCCAAGCTTAATGCTTTGGTGGACGTTGTCTCGAACGCAGAGGGCCACGTACTCGTTGGAGCATGCCTCAATCAGATCGGCGGGGAAAACGAGTGTTAGAGATAGCGAACAGTTTAGCGCTCGTTGTGTACTGGAGGTCGACTGCAATCGCTCAAAAGCGAAGGTGTGTCACAAGCTTCGATGCGAAGGTCAACAGGTACGGAACCGGAATGAGGCATGCAAACGGCAGCATATTTCGGACAGGAAATACCTTCGCAAACTGATAAAAAGCAATAAGGCTTGCTGTTGGCAAGACCTAGTAGTGTATGTGAATAGGGTTCGTAGAGCTTTGGTTACAAGCTATTTATGCAGAATCTTGGTGCCTTACGCACGTCATGCTTACATAGTAGTGCCACTTTTCACCACCTATGCCGTCCTTGCCGGCGCTGTACACGTCGAAATAGCACATTCTATCAATGTAGGAAGGCTTATGGACTAGATTGTGGCCAAGCAGATGTAATGATTTAACAATTTACGTCCGACCGCGGAACCGACCTCTCATCGGTTCTAGACGTTAAGTCTGAGTAGTGCCAACGGATGGTACCAACCGGTCAACCAATCCGTGCACCGTAACCCATTCACGTGGTGGCTGCTTGTCGGCCAGCTAGTTCGGAGAGGATCTCGGTCGCGGGTCTCCGAATGGGTTACGCTCATTTACATACTTCAGCCACCTATACACGCCCGTTTTCAAACGCGTTACAATCAAAACCATACGGAGAGGAAACCTATTCTACGTTACTCCGTATTTCTTCTCATAATCAGTCAAAAGGAACAAAATCTAATTTTTATTTCGCGTTCCCGAATTCCCGACGCGGTACCAAAAAGTATACTACGTTAACTCAACCCGACGAATGCTACGTTAAGGAAAAACCAAAAACAACTAAGGTACCGCGTACCGCGCACGACGCTAAACCGACCTCAGCGGATTTTCTCTAAACCCTACCCTCGCGACGGCATACCTACCCTGCACTTCATTCCCCCTGAAAAAAAGAAGAACCACTGAAAAGGAAAGTCGTGGTTAAGGTTAGCAATTCATTTTAATTTTTCAAGTCTTTAAATTTTTTATAATAATTATGGGCTATTAACGTGCAACTTGATAATCTCAACCTATAGAAAAGACTAAGCTTATGTTTTTAGGTATTTATCTAGACTCAAGAAACGTAATATTTTCCTTTTGATTCCCTACTGTCTTATTTGAATATCTTCATGTACGTCAGCATTACACACCAATGTTAATAGTTTTTTATTCTTATTTAAATTCATCTAAGGTTATTATTTAATGTATTTCAACTTCATGTAATCTCATAGTGTGATTAATATAGTTATAGTTACTCATAGACAAATTAATTTCAAAGCAGTGTTGTCTTGAGGAGTCCCAATAAATTTTTTTTTTTATAAGCGACTTTACATCGAAAATCTGATTGAAGAGCGCAAAGTTAATAATTTTAATAATATAAATTTACAAGATAATTGATATATTGTAAAAAATATAGTGAAATAGTTCAAAAGGTTTAAAAATTTTTCAATTATTTAGATTCAAATATTTTAATAGCGGAAATTTTCTTTGACTTACAAATGGTTACTATTGGATACTAAAAAATAAATATTAATCTCAAAAGTTATCATATAATTTCATCTAACATTAGGAGACTATAATCAAACGTTTAAATACCTAATTAACGTTATTTTATTTCCTCTTTTTATTTGATTGTTATATTTATTGTTGGAAAGAAAAAAATTAGAATATTGATTATAGTTTCAGCATGTTTGTTTTTCTACAATTAAAAATAAGTATTATACTTTCTATGTAAATTTCTAATGCTTTTTTTTTATTGTCGACATTACAAGTTCAGTTAAATCGCAGGCTATCTCGCGTACATGAGGTCATTGCAGTCGCAGTGCAGAGAGATGAACACTTTCTTCATTCTATACAGTCACAATCTTTTCTTGAATGTTTAATATGAAAATAGTATGTATAAAAAGTATTTGCGATCCCTCGCTTTCTTTCATTTCGTCACTTAACATCTAATAAATGGATTTAAATTTCTCCGTTGCATTATCATTTAGTATTTTCTTCCTTAGCTTGTTCATTATGTGGTCTTACTGCGAGTCCTGTTATGTCATGGGAATTCGCCGTAACAACGAAAAATAAAATCTTATTCTCTGACGAAAAATGGTCGGAGCTTACATCGGCTGCACCTCAATTCGACGAAATAACTGCAATTGAGTTCGATGAAAGTCTAGAAGAAATATATTTTAATAATCACCGGCACAGCAACGGAAGTATTTTTTTTCAGTAAAACTGTCTCGTGAAAAAGACGGCAATCACCAAACTGAGCGAATTTTAACTAAAACTCAAAATGAAACAATTGCCGGTATGGCTTTCGATCCGGTCGATCATTATGTATATTGGACGGATATGCTAAACAAGAAAATCTATCGAATGTCAGTGAAAACTGAAAATATAAACCCTCAACCGGAAGTAGTTCTAGATCTGTCCGATAGTGCTGAACGGCCTGATGGTATAGCGATTGATTTTTGTCGTCGGAAAATATATTGGACAAATTCCAATCATAAAAATCCAACCATAGAGCAAGCTTCATTAACGGGTGAACATCGTCAAGTATTAATAGATACGGGGTACTTACCACATGGAATTGTTGTTGATCAGTACTCGCGTAGGATATATTGGGCAGATGATCAATCAGGAATATATTATTCGATTGAAAGTGCGAATCTAGATGGTAGTGATCATAAGGTCATATGCACTGGAAAAAACGGAATCCCATTAAGCCTAACTGTAACACAAAACAACATCTCACTACCAAAGAATGCCGACACTCTGAAGGTTATATCCAGAATGACACTTCCAACCAGTTTCCACTTTTCTATCTATTCGATGTTTTGATGGCAACTGTGGGAGGCATTGCCAGATAGATATGCTTCGAAATGTATCGGTGTTTAATTTCAACGGATCCCATTGACAGAAAATACTTCTCCCCAGATATAAATATTTGAAAAAAAAATATTTTCTGCGCAATGATATCCGCACGAAAGATGAAGTCCGCTTGCACTTCGAAGTCATACATATCTGGCCGGTTGCCAGGGTTCGGGATCGGAATTATTTCGATTCCCGGGCGTAGGCGTCACATTACACAGAGGTGTTCCAACGCTTGCCTGCGGGATGGGGTCTTGCCGGAGGGTTGGAAGATAGCAAGGCTTGTACTGATCAACAAGGGGAAGCTAAATCCTGAGATATCGTCTGCATACCGGCCGTTGGGAATGCTGGACACGGCTGAGGAAGTGTTCGAGAAACTCGTCAGGCGAAGATTCACTAACGTGATCCGTGCTGCTGAGGATCTGCCTCCACAGCAGTATGGCTTAAGAGCAGGGCGCTCCACCATTGATGCGGTTGCGGAAGTGGTGAGTGCGATCCAACGGGTGGAGGCATATAACCGTATCAGGTGACGGGTAGTTTTATTGGTGACATGATGTTCGGAACGCCTTTAAATACGCTAGATGGGTGAATGCCCTGGATAAGTTGAATACCCCTTTTCAAGTTCCAGAATATCTCAAGTGGCTTTTGATGGACTACCTTAAACACCTGCTTTATTACACAAGGCAAGGTCGGTAAAGGATAAGAGTTAAATCGGGTGTTGCACAGGGATCCATCCTTGGTCCAGACCTGTGGAGACGCGCTGTCTGATTGGTCACGCTTGATCCGCTGTGCGGATGATGTTGCATCGCTGGACACACGCGCAACTTAGACTAGGTATGGTTATACTCCGAGTGAGAGACTGGACGACTGCTCGCGGGTTTCAGACAAGCAATGGAGAAAACCAAAGTGGTCATCCTGACAAAGAAGAGATTCTCCAGAGTACGAACGATAAGCATTGTGGAAGTGCTAGTTTAATCGAACTTCGGCAAGTCTCATGTCTCGAAAAATGGGAGCTCATCACCCGGCTCAAAGCATCGTAGCCTTAGTAGTTTATTTAAGGAAAAAGCTCAAGTAGAAACGTCGGCCATCATTGAAAATATAGAGGAGACATCGCGTAGCGCTCCCACCGATAATCAACGCCATAAACCTGAGTTGTGGCAAAAGCCAGCCAACACGCCACCCAACGTGGGCAGTTATAATGATGGTTGGAGAGGTGCAGCGGTGCGTGCAGAACAAGCATTTTCTAGTGCGCCAGCGAGTGATGTGCAAGAGATATCCGGAAAAGCATTTGAAACACAATTAAAGAATCCACGCGCTTGGTCTCCAGTTCGCAGTGTCGGTTCAATTGTGGGCACAGAAGCTCACCCAGAGACGGATTCGGTTGTATTTAATGCGGATATAACACGAGACTCTGGCGTTTTCGGAGATGATGATGATCACGGTGGTTCTCAATATTGGGCTGAATGTGATGTTATCTGGACATGCTGTTCCGCTGGTGCTGTAACGGTGGAAACGTCTCAGCTGCCGACATGGTTCAATGATAATTACGGCAATTCAGATCAGGCTGAACTTACTCAAGAGTGGAGGCTCCAAAATATCGAACGGTTGAAGAAGCGCTCAGATGCACTGCAAAAGCTAGATTTAGAAAAATATGAAAAAGCGGTGGAAATGTCGTCATGAAATAAAAGCGGAGAGGCTCGTGCACGAAAACCAGGCGGCATATTTGAGGACTGTTTGATCAAATTAGAATGTGTCAGTTCTGCTGGCGCAAGCGGAACAGGATTGGACTCAGGAACACTTACTGTCTTAAATCCTGATGGAGTGACAACTAAAATGCAGTTCTCACTTTCGGAGATAACATGCGTTCAATGTTGCAGTGAACCGGGGAATCCACGTATTGCTTTGCACGCGCCTCGCCTACCAGCGGGATCATCTCCATTGAAGCTTCAATTTTCGGGAGATACAGAAATGGAAGATTGGTTGTCCTACTTGACATCCGTTTGCTGCCAAATCAATGAAGTTCATGGACGCCCCTCGAATAATTCTATTTGGATGACAAGTAGTTTAGGAGATGTGTTCGTTTTCGATCCAAGCAATTTGAAAGCGTCACAATGGAATGCGGAGAAAAACTGTTATGAATTAAGTTCGGATTTGACAGCCAGAGAGACGCCGTACTATAATACGCTTTATAATGGGTGCGTATGATTTCTAGCTTCAAACTAGTATCTGGCAGACTTTATTCATGTTTATTCACAGGATGCCTCCAGCCACCGAATTGGTTATAACAGGATGCGTGTATGACGATGCTGATCAGATTCGATTCGACTTGCAATGCCACCCAAATGTTAAAGTTTGGCATAAAGTCGAAAAGCTGCGTATGATAGCAATGCATTTGAATCCTAGGTAATTCGATTTCTGTTGTGATTATTTATGTATAAATTTTATTAACTGAACTTCTTGGACAGGTTTAATGAAAAGGCGACGTGTTTGAATTCCATGGAAAATTCAGAATGGCAAACAGAACTTCGAATCAACAAAATGGCATTTGCACCTGGCGCAGAGTTTAAATTAAGCATACTATCAGTTGCAGCAGGCTATTGTATAACTGTTAATGATTCCTTATATTGTGATTTTCAACATCGGATTGATCCCGAATCCGTTACGTCGTTATATGTTAGTGGGCGTCTATGAATAAGTCTTTGAGGAACAAGATATGAGAGGGGCTGTAACCGTATAAATTCCTGTCCGTGAGCGTCCCAACAATTTGATTTGACCAGTTTTTCCCCTAATTGGCTGTTACCACCTTCGGCTCATTTCGTGGGTATTGTAGATTGGTTTCTACTAAACCAGCCTGGTCATTTATGACGTTTTGTAGATTTATGAGTGCGGACAGCACTTATAGCGTTCAAAATTCTAATGACTCATTACCTAGAAATCTAATGCAAATCTTTAGCGCAAGAAATTTTCTAATTTTCGTCAGGAAACTTAAAAATGCGTTAAAAAATTTATTGTATTTCACTTTCGAATTCGCATTGATAAAGTTTTTATTAAATAAATCGTAAGGGATTAATATTCGTTACATCAGCTTCATACACATATTTTACAAGTTACAAATTCATATTCTCGGATGAAAATCAATTTTTTAATTCATAAATATCAAATTCAAATTAATATTTACATTTGTGCACATTTTCGGGCACACTCGGGCTAGAAACTGTCACTCAGCTTACATTGCCGTTAGGAAGGTATTTGGTGTTAAGGTATGGTCACGCTTTTGCTCAGTTTTATTAACTTTCATTATAGTTTTACGACAAAACTGATAAAAGTACATTAACTGCAAACGAAAATTGCCACATATTCTAGATAGCGTTAACTCTGATTTATTCAATTCATATTTACCCAGTTAGGACGCAACTCATTAACCAACCTTTGATGGTATGAGATCGTTCACTTAGCGTGAACAAGTCATTACTTAAAAATTTGTTTTCCCCATCCGTAGCAACTGAGCTAATTCGTGTCTCTTAAATTGAACCCGAAGTTGCACTTCTGTCAAATCGACTGATGGACGTGAGTGAAAATTTTACGCGTCGGGATTTCCGTCGAATTTGATCAAATAATTTCAAATCGAAAGTGTCGATTTGATTTTAATATCGTGTAATACGTGAGGTGAGGTTTAAAGAACATAGTGAAGTGATTACGTGATAGTGACACAAGTTACAAACATAGAAAACTAATAATGAAGTGCATAGTGTTTACGTGCGGAAATGATACGAAACGCCGGTTGCCAGGAACATCTTTTCACAGGTAAGTTGGCAATTACTGCTTTATTTTTTGAATGCGCGTGTATTTTTTTGAACATTTTGATTTAGTTAGTGTTAATTACGTGCGTTTTCTTGATAATCAGTCTGTACTTCATCCGTTTGTTTACGTGGGCTTGGCTTAATTCTTCGTGCTATTTTCTTCGTGCTCAGCTTACATTCCCGTTTAGTTTGTTCCCCAAGAGTCAGTGAAATAGTCAAATGGAAATATTAATGGGGGTAATTGAAATTTTAAAATTTTGTTATTTGGTATTGTATGAAATATTTCGATGTTTGTTCTGGATGCCGCAAGTAATTTTTAATTTTAATTTTTCTGTACGTTATTAAGTTTCGGATGCAGCAAATAATTTTTCGCTTGGATTTGTTTTTTGCTAGTAATTTTTTGTGAAATGATTGATCATCAATATCATCAATATCAGTAATGCAAAAAAACTAATGTATAGTAATTGGATGCTATTATTTTAGTCTGAAATTTTATAACGTTAAAAACTTGTCAAATTATTTAGCCTCAGCAAAATAAATTGTAAGATATTGATTTTAATGAAACAATCCACATTAAATTTATTATGTGTTACTGCAATGAAAATGCATGAATTATTGCCCCTACTTTTCGTCATCTCTGAACAAATTTGTTTGGTAGTTGTAAATTTATATAAGTATTAGTAAATTTAGGGGAAATTCGGACCAAAAAAAAATGTTTATTGTCTTCTCTACAGTCTTGTATCTCTATGACAGTGAACGATCAAAACTAGAGATCTGCCACGCCTTTAAATTAAATCTTAAAAACGCCGAATTCGTACATTTAAGGGGAGAAAAAGCGATTTAAAGTTTCGGTGTCTTTTTTTCTTATTTCAACCTTCATAAAGAATAGTGTATTTGTAAATAATATTACAAATTTGTACTTGTCGTAAAGAATAGACTGGCAGCTACAAAATGAGACCAACATTTTGACAACCGGATAGAAATTGTGGGCACAGTGAACTATCAAAGCTAACGATCTGCCAAGCCTTTAAATTAAATCGTAAAAACGCCGACTTCGCACGTTTAAGGGGAGAAAAAGCGATTTAAAGTTTTGTTGTCCCAAGTCCCAAGTCCCAAGTCCCCCATCCCAAGTCCCAAGTCCCAAGTCCCAAGTCCGAAGTCCCAAGTCCCAAGGCCCAAGTCCCAAGTCCCAAGTCCCAAGTTCCAAGTCCCAAGTCCCAAGTCCCAAGTCCCAAGTCCCAAGTCCCAAGTCCCAAGTCCCAAGTCCCAAGTCCCAGGTCCCAAGTCCCAAGTACCAAGTCCCAAGTCCCAAGTCCCAAGTCCCAAGTCCCAAGTCCCAAGTCCCAAGTCCCAGGTCCCAAGTCCAAAGTCTCAAGTCCCAAGTCCCAAATCCCAAGTTCCGAGTCCTGAGTCCCGAGTCCCGAGTCAAGGGTCACGAGTGAGTCGAAAAACACAACAAAACAAAACGAAAAACACAACAAAACAAAAAGAAAAACACAATAAAACAAAACGAAGAACACATCAAAACCAAAAACGAAAAACCAAAAACGAACAACGAAAAACCAAAAACTAAATACTAAAAACCAAAAACTAAAAACCAAAAACCAAAAACCAAAAACCATAAACCAAAAACCAAAAACCAAAAACCAAAAACCAAAAACCAAAAAACCAGAAAACGAAAACCAAAAACACAAAACCCAACAACCAAAAACCAAAAACCAAAAACCAAAAACCAAAAACCAAAAACAAAAACCCAAGAACCAAAAACCAAAAAACCAAAAGACCAAAATAACAAAAAAAAACAAAAAACTAAAAAACCAAAAAAACAAAAAACCAAAAACGAAAAACCAAAAAAACCAAAAAAACCAAAAAACCAATAAACCAAAAAACCAAAAAACCAAAAAACCAAAAACCAAAACCCAATAACCAAAAACAAAAAAAACAAAAACGAAAAACCAAAAATCAAAAACCAAAAACCAAAATCCACAAAACAAAAACCAAGAACCAAAAACCAAAAACCAAAAACCAAAAACCAAAAACCAAAAACCATAAACCAAAAACCATAAACCAAAAACCAAAAACCAAAAACCAAAAACCAAAAACCAGAAACCAAAAACCAAAAACAAAAAACAAAAAAACCAAAAAATCAAAAAACCAAAAAACAAATCCCAACAAACAAAAACCAAACACCAAAAACCAAAAACCAAAAACCAAAAACCAAAAACCAAAAACCAAAAACCAAAAATCAAAAACCAAAAAACCAAAAACACAAAAACGAAAAACCAAAAACCAAAAACCAAGCAACCAAAAAAACAAAAAAACCAGAAACAAAAAACAAAAACCAAAAACCAAAAACCAAAAACCAAAAACCAAAAACCAAAAACCAGAAACCAAAAACCAAAAACCAAAAACCTAAAACTAAAAAACCAAAAAACCAAAAAACCAGAAACCAAAAACATAAAACCAAAACCAAAACCAAGGAACAAAAAAACCCATAAACCAAAAAACCAAAAACGAAAAACCAAAAACCAAAAACCAAAAAACCAAGCAACCAAAAAAACCAAAAAACCAAAAAACCAACAACTAAAAAACAAAAACCAAAAACCAAAAACCAATAATCAAAAACCAAAAACCAAAAACCATAAACCAAAAACCAAAAACCAAAAACCTAAAACTAAAAAACCAAAAAAACCAAAAAACCAAAAAACCAAAAACCAAAAACCAAAAACCAAAAAACCAAATGCCAACAAACCAAAATACCAAAAAACCAAAAAATCAAAAAAACCAAAAAACAAAAAAACAAAAAAACCAAAAAACCAAAAAACCAAATTACCAAAAAACCAAAAACTAAAAATCGAAAAACTAAAAAACCAAAAAACCAAAAAACCAAAAAACTAAAAAACAAAAACCCAAAAACAAAGAAACCAAATAACAAAAACAAAAATCCAGAAACCAAAAACCAAAAATCAGAAACCAAAAACAAAAAACCAAAAACCAAAAACCAAAAACCAAAAACCAAAAACCTAAAACCAAAAACCAAAAACCAAAAACCAAAAACCAATAACCAATAACCAGAAACCAAACACCAAAACCAAAAACCAGAAACCAAAGAAATAAAACAAAAAACCAAAAACCAAACAACCAACAAACCAAAAAACAAAAAAACCAAAAAACAAAAAACCAAAAACCAAACACCCAAAAAACCAGTAAACCAAAAAACCAAAAAACCAAAAAACCAAAAAACCAAAAAACCCAAAAACCAAAAACCAAAAAACCAAAAAACCAAAAAACAAAGAAACCAAAAAACCAAAAAACCAAAACCCAACAACCACAAACCAAAAACCAAAAACCAAAAACGAAAGACCAAAAAACCAAAAAAAACAAAAACCGAAAACCAATAACCAGAAACCAAAAACCAAAAACCAAAAACCAGAAACCAAAAACCAAAAACCAAAAACCAAAAACCAAAAACCAAAAAACCGAAAAACCAAAAAACCAAAAAACCAAAACCAAAAACCGAAAACCAAAAATCAAAAACTAAAAACCAGAAAACAAAGATCAAAAACCAAAAGCCAAAAATGTTTTTGGTTTTGGGTTTTTGGTTTTTGGTTTCTGGTTTTTGATTTTTAGTTTTTGGTTTTTAGATTTTGGTTTTTGGTTTTTGGTTTTTGGTTTATTGCTTTTGGTTTTTCACTTTTGGTTTTTGGTTCTGGTTTTCGGTTTTTGGTTTTTGGTTTTTGGTTTTTGGTTTTTGGTTGTTGGTTTTTGGTCTTTGGTTTTTGGTTTTTGGTTTTATGGTTTTCTTGGTTTTTGGTTTTTGGGTTTTGGGTTTGGGTTTTTGGTTTTTGGTTTCTGGTTTTTGGTTTTTGGTTTTTGGTTTTTGGTTTTTTGTTTTTGGTTTTTGGTTTTTGGTTTTTCGTTTTCCGTTTTTGGTTTTTGGGTTTTGGTTTTTGGTTTTTGGTTTTTGGTTTTTGGTTTCTGGCTTTTTGGTTTTTGGTTTTTTGATTTTTGGTCTTTGGTTTTTTGGTTTTTGGTTTTTGAATTTTGGGTCTTGGTTTTTCGTTTTTGGTTTTTGGGTTTGGGTTTTTAGGGTTTGGTTTTTGGTTTTTGGTTTTTTGGTCTTTGGTTTTGGTATTTTGGTTTTTTGGTTTTTGGTTTTTGGTTGCTGGTTTTTGGTTTTTGGTTTCTGGTTTTTGTTTTTTGGTTTTTGGTTTTTGGTTTTTGGTTTCTGGGTTTTAGTTTCTTGCTTTTCGTTTTTGGATTTTGGTTTTTGGTCTCTGGTTTTTGGTTTTTGGTTATTGGTTTTTGGTTGTTGGTATTTGGTTTTTGGTTTTTGGTTTTTGGTTTTTGGTATTTGGTCTTTGGTTTTTGTTTTTGGTTTTTGGTTTTTGGTTTTTGGTTTTTGGTTTTTGGTTTTTGGTTTTTGGTTTTTGGTTTTTGGTTTTTGGTTTTTGGTTTTTGGTTTCTGGTTTTTGGTATCCGGTTTTTGGTTTTTGATATTTGGTTTTTTGGAATTTTGGTTCCTGGTTTTTGGTTTTGGTTTTTGGTTTTTGGTTTTTGATTTTTGGTGTTTGGTTTTTGGTTTTTGGTTTCTGGTTTTTGGTTTTTGGTTTTTGGTTTTTGGTTTTATGGTTTTTTTTGGTTTTTGGTTTTTGGTTTTTGGTTTCTTGTTTTTGGTTTTTGGTTTTTGGTGTTTGGTTTTCTGGTTCCTGGTTTCTGGTTTTTGGTTTTTGGTCTTTGGTTTTTGATTTTAGGCTTTTGGTGTTTTTTTTTGGTTTTTGGTTTTTTGTGTTTGGTTTTTGGTTTTGGTTATTGGTTTTTTGGTTTTTTGGTTTTGGGTTTCGGGTTTTTGGTTTCTGGTTTTTGGGTTTTTGGTTTTCAGTTTTTGGTTTTTGGTTTTTGGGTTTTGGTTTTTGGTTTTTGGTTTTTGGTTTTTGGTTTCTGGTTTTTGGTTTTTGGGTTTTGGTTTTTGGTTTTTGGTTGTTGGTTGTTGGTTTTTGGTTATTGGTTTTTGATTTTTGGTTTTTGGATTTTGGGTTTTGGTTTTTGGTTTTTGGTTTTTGGTTTTTGGCTTTGGTTTTTAGTTTTCGGTTTTTGGTCTTTTTTTTTGGTTTTTGGTTTTTTGGTTTTTGGTTTCTGGTTTTTGATTTTTGGTTGTTGGTTTTTGGTTTTTAGTTTTTGGGTTTTGGTTTTTTGTTTTTGGTTTTTGGTTTTTGGTTTTTGGTTTTTGGATTTTGGTTTTTGGTTTTAGGGTTTTTTTGGCTTTTGGTTTTTGGTTTTTGATTTTTGGTTTTTGGTTTTTGGTTTTTGGTCTTGGTTTTTGGTTTTTGGTTTTTGGTTTTTGGCCTTATGGTTTTTTTGGTTTTTGGTTTTTGGTTTCTTGTTCTTGGTTTTTGGTTTTTTGGTTTTTGGTTTCTGGTTTTTGGTTTTTGGTTTTTGGTTTTTGGCTGTTGGTTGTTGGTTTTTGGTTTTTGGTTTTTGATTTTTGGTTTTTGGTTTTTGGTTTTTGGTAATTGGGTTTTCGGGGTTTTTGGTTTCTAGTTTTTGGTTTCTGGTTTTTGGTTTTTGGTTTTTGGTTTTTGGTTTTTGGTTTTTGGTCTTTGGTTTTTGATTTTTGGTGTTTGGTATTTGGTTTTTGGTTTCTGGTTTTCGGTTTTTGGTTTTTTGTTTTTGGTTTTTGGTTTTTGGTTTTTGATTTTATGGAAACCGAAAACCAGAAACCAAAAACCAAAAACCAAAACCAAAAACCAAAAATCAAAAACCAAAAACCAAAAACCAAAAACCATAAACCAAAAACCAAAAACCAAAAACCAGAAACCAAATACCCAAAAACCAAAAACAAGAAACCAAAAACCAAAAACCAAAAACCAAAAACCAAAAAAACCATAAAACCAAAAACCAAAAACAAACCAAAAACCAAAAATCAAAAACCAAAAACCAGAAACCAAAAACCAAAAACCAAAAACCAAAAACCAAAAACCAAAAATCAAAAACCAAAAACTAAACATCAGAAACCATAAACCAGAAACCATAAACCAAAAGCAAAAACCAAAAACAGGAAACCAAAAACCAGAAACCAAAAAAGCAAAAATCAAAAACCAAAAACCAAAAACCAAAAGCCAAAAACCAAAAACCAAAAACCAAAAACCAAAAACCAAAAACCAAAAACCAAAAACCAAAAACCCAAAAACCAAAAACCCAAAAACCAAAAACCAAAAATCAAAAGCGAAAAACCAAAAACCAAAAACCCGAAACCAAAAACCAAAAACCAAAAAACAAAAACCAAAAACCAAAAACCAAAAAACAAAAAACAAAAGCCAAAAACCAAAAACCAAAAACCAAAAATTAAAAAACGAAAAACCAAAAACCAAAAACCAAAAACTAAAAACCCAAAAACCAAAAAACCAAAAACCAAAAACCAAAAACCAAGAACCAAGAACCAAAAACCAAAAACCAAAAACCAGAAACCAAAACCCAAAAACCAAAAACTGAAACCCAAAAACCAAAAACCAAAAACCAGAAACCAAAAGCCAAAAACCGAAGACCAACATACCAAAACTCAAAAAACCAAAAAACAGAAACCAGAAACCCAAAAACCAGAAACCAAAAACCAAAAACCCAAAAACCAAAAATCAAAAGCGAAAAACCAAAAACCAAAAACCCGAAACCAAAAACCAAAAACCAAAAACCAAAAACGAAAAACCAAAAACCAAAAACCAAAAAACAAAAGCCAAAAACCAAAAACCAAAAACCAAAAACCAAATACCAAAAACCAAAAATCAAAAAACCAAAAACTAGAAACCAAAAACCAAAAACAAAAAACCCAAAAACCAAAAAACCAAAAACCAAAAACCAAGAACCAAGAACCAAAAACCAAAAACCAAAAACCAGAAACCAAAAAACAAAAACCAAAAACCCAAGACCAAAGTACCAAAACACAAAAAACCAAAAAACAGAAACCAGAAACCTAAAAACCAAAAACCAAAACCAAAAACTAAAAACGAAAAACCAACAACCAACAACCAAAAACCAAAAACCAAAAACCAAAAACCAGAAACCATAAAACCAAAAAACCAAAAACATAAACCAAAAACAAGAAACCAAAAACCAAAAACCAAAAACCAAAAAACCATAAAACCAAAAACCAAAAACCAAAAACCAGAGCCCAAAAGCCAACTACGAAAAACCAAAAACCAAAAACGTGAAACCAAAAACCAAAGAACCAAAAACCCTAAAACCAAAAACTGAAAACCATTTTTTGGTTTTTGTATTTAGGTTTCTGGTTTTTGGTTTTTTGATTTTTGGTTTTTGGTTTTTGGTTTTTGGTTTTTTGGTTTTTGGTTTATGTATTTTGGTTTTTGGTTTTTTCGTTTTTGATTTTTGGTTTTTGGTTTTTGTTTTTTGGTTTTTGGTTTTTGGTTTTTGGATTTTTGTTTTTGGTTTTTGGTTTTTTGGTTTCTGGTTTTTGGTTTCCTGTTTTTGTTTTTATGGTTTTTTGGTTTTCTGGTTTTTGGTTTTTGGTTTTTGGTTTTTGGTTTTCGGTTTTTGGTTTTTGGTTTTTGGTTTTTGGTCTTTTTTTTTTGGTTTTTGGTTTTGGGTTTTTGGCCTTTTGTTTCTGGTTTATGGTTTTTGATTTTTGGTTTTTGGGTTTTGGTTTTCGGTTTTTGGTTTTTGGTTTTTGGTTTTTGGGTTTTTGGTTTCTGGTTTTTGGTTATATGGTTTTTTGGTTTTTTGGTTTTTGGTTTTTGGTTTTTTGGTTTTTTGGTTTTTTGGTTTTTTGGTTTTATGGTTTTTGGTTTTTGGTTTTTGGATTTTGGTTTTTGGTTTTTGGTTTTTGGTTTTTGGTTTTTGGTTTTTGGTTTCTGGTTTTTGGTTTTTGGTTTTTGGTTCTTGGTTCTTGGTTTTTGGTATTTGGTTTTTTGGTTTTTGATTTTTTGTTTTTGGTTTTTGATTTCTAGTTTTTGGTTTTTGATTTTTGGGTTTGGTTTTTTGGTTTTTGGTTTTTGGTTTTTGGTTTTTGGTTTTTGGTTTTTGGTTTTTGGTTTTTCGTTTTTGATTTTTGGTTTTTGGTTTCTGGTTTTTGGTTTTTGGGTTTTTGGTTTTTGGTTGTTGGTTTTTGGCTTTTGGTTTTTGGTTTTTGGTTTTTGATTTTTGGTATTTTGTTTCTGGTTTTTGGTTTCCTGTTTTTGGTTTTTTGGTTTATGGTTTTTGGTTTCTGGTGTTTGGTTTTTGGTTTTTGGTTTTTGGTTTTTGGTTTTTGGTTTTTGGTTTTCGGTTTTTGGTCTTTGGTTTTTGGTTTTTGGTTTTTGGTTTTTGGTTTCTTGTTTTTGGTTTTTGGTTTCTGGTTTTTGGTTTTTGGTTTTTGGTTTTTGGTTTTTGGTTTCTTGTTTTTGGTTTTTGGTTTCTGGTTTTTGGTTTCTGGTTTTGGTTTTAGGTTTTTGACTTTGGTTTTTGGTTTTGGTTTTTGGTATTTGGTTTCTGGTTTTCGGTTTTTGGTTTTTTGGTTTATGGTTTCTGGTTTTTGGTTTCTGGTTTTTGGGATTTGGTTTTTGGTTTTTGGTTTTTGGTTTTTGGTTTTTTGGTTTTTGGTTTTCGGTTTTGGGTCTTTGGTTTTTGGTTTTTGGTTTTTGGTTTTTGGTTTATAATTTTTGGTTTTTGGTTTTTGGTTTCTGATTTTTGGTTTTTGATTTTTGGTTCTTCGTTTTTGGTTTTTGGTTTTATGGCTTTTTTGGTTTTTGGTTTTGGTTTTTGGTTTTTGGTTTCTTGTTTTTGGTTTTTGGTTTTTGGTTTCTGGTTTTTGGTTTTTGGTTTTTGGTTTATGGTTTTGGAAACCAAAAACCAAAAACCTAAAACCAAAAACTAAAAACCAAAAACTGAAAACTAAAAACCAAAAAACAAAACCAGAAACCAAAAACCAAAAACCCAAAACCAAAAACCAAAAAACCGGAAACCAAAACCAAAAACCAAACACCAAAAACCAAAAAAAAAAATCAAAAACGAAAAATCAAGACCCAAAATTCAAAAAGCAAAAACCAAAAACCCAAAGACCAAAAACCAGAAACCAGAAACCGGAAACCAAAAATCAAAAAACCAAAAACCAAAAACCAAAAACCGAAAACCAAAAACCAAAAACCCAAAAAAACCAAAAAACCATAAAACCAAAAAACCATAAAACCAAAAACCAAAAACCAAAAACCAAGAACCGAAAACCAAAAACCAAAAACCAAAAACCAAAAACCAAAAACCAAAAACCAAAAACCAAAAACCAAAAACCAAAAACCAAAAACCAAAAACCAAAAACCAAAAACCAAAAACCAAAAACCAAAAACCAAAAACAAAAACCAAAAACCAAAAACCAAAAACCAAATACCAAAAAACCAGAAAACCAAAAAACCAAATTACCAAAAACCAAAACACCAAAAAACCAAAAACCAAAAAACCAGAAACCAAAAACCAAAAACCAAAAAACCATAAAAGAAAAAAACCATAAAACCAAAAAACCATAAAACCAAAAACCAAAAACCAAAAACCAAAAACCAAAAACCAAAAACCAAATACCAAAAACCAAAACCAAAAACCAAAAACCAAAACCAAAAACCAAAAACCAAAAACCAAAACCCAAACACCAAAAAAGCAAAAACGAAAAACCAAAAACCAAAAATAAAAAACCCAAAAACCAAAAACCAAAAATCAAAAACCAAAAATCAAAATCAAAAACCACAAACCAAAAACCAAAAACCAAAACCAAAAACCAAAAACCAAAAACCAAATACCAAAAACCAGAAAACCAAAAAACCAAAATACCAAAAACCAAAACACCAAAAAACCAAAAACCAAAAAACCAGAAACCAAAAACCAAAAACCAAAAAACCATAAAAGAAAAAAACCATAAAACCAAAAAACCATAAAACCAAAAACCCAAAACCAAAAACCAAAACCAAAAACCAAAAACCAAAAACCAAAAACCAAAAACCAAAAACCAAAAACCAAAAACCAAAAACCAAAAACCAAAAACCAAAAACCAAACCCAAAAACCAAAAACCAAAAACCAAAAACCAAAAACCAAAAACCAAAAACCAAAAACCAAAAACCAAAAACCAAAAACCAAAACCCAAAAACCAAAAACTAAAAACCAAAAACCAAAAACCAAAAACCAAAAACCAAAAACTAAAAACCAAAAACCAAAAACTAAAAACCAAAAACCAAAACCAGAAACCAAAAACCAAAAACCAAAAACCAAAAGCCAGCAACCAAAATCCAAAAACCAAAAACCAAAAACCAAAAACCAAAAACCAAAAAACCAAAAACCAAAGGACAAAAACCAAAAACCAAAAACCAAAAACCAAAAACCAAAAACCAAAAACCAAAAACCAACAACCAAAAACCAAAAACCAAATACGTAAACCAAAAAACAAAAACCAAAAACCAAATACCAAAAACGAAAAACCAATAACCAAAAACCAAAAAACCAAAAACCAAAAGACAAAAACCAAAAACCAAAAACCAAAAACCAAAAACCAAAAACCAAAAACCAAAAACCAAAAACCAAAAACCAAAAACCGAAAACCAAAAACCAAAAACCAAAAAAACCAAAAACCAAAAACCAAAAACCAAAAACCAGAAACCAAAAACCAAAAACCAAAACCCAAAAACCAAAAACCAAAAACCAAAAACCAAAAACCAAAAACCAAAAACCAAAAACCAAAATCCAAAAACCAAAAAACCAAAAACCAAAAACCAAAAACCAAAAACCAAAAACCAAAAAAAAAAACCCAAAACCAAAAACCAAAAACCAAAAACCAAAAACCAAAAACCAAAAACTAAAAACCAAAAACCAAAAACCAAAAACCAAAAACAAAATACCAAAAACGAAAAAACCAATAACCAAAAACCAAAAAACCCAAAACCAAAAGACAAAAACCAAAAACCAAAAACCAAAAACCAAAAACCAAAAACCAAAAACCAAAAACCAAAAACCAAAAACCAAAAACCAAAAACCAAAAACCAAAAACCAAAAACCGAAAACCAAAAATACCAAAAACCAAAAACCAAAAACCAAAAACCAAAAACCAAAAACCAAAAACCAAAAACCAAAACCCAAAAACCAAAAATCAAAAACCAAAAACCAAAAGCCAATGACCAAAAACCAAAAACCAAAAACCAAAAACCAAAAACCAAAAACCAAAAACGAAAAACGAAAAACCAAAACCCAAAAACCAATAACCAAAAACCAAAAACCAAAAACCAAAAACCAAAAAGCAAAAACGTAAAACCAAAAACGTAAAACCAGAAACCAAAAACCAAAAACCAAAAACCAAAAACCAAAAACCAAAAACCAAAAACCAAAAACCAAAAAAACCAAAAACATAAAACCAAAAACCAGAAACCAAAAACCAAAAACCAAAAACCAAAAACCAAAACCCAAAATCCAAAAACCAAAAACCAAAAACCAAAAACCAAAAACCAAAAACCAAAAACCAAAAACCAAAAACCAAAAACCAAAAACCAAAACCCAAAAACCAAAACTAAAAACCAAAAACCAAAAACCAAAAACCAAAAACCAAAAATCAAAAACCAAAAACCAAATACCAAAAACCAAAAACCAACAACTAAAAACAGAAAACCAAAAACCAAAAAACAAAAACCAAAAACCAAAAACGAAAAACCAAAAAACAAAAACCAAAAACCAAAAACCAAAAACCAAAAACCAAAAACCAAAAACCAAAAACCAAAAACCAAAAACCAAAAACCAAAAACCAAAAACCAAAAACCAAAAACCAAAAACCAAATACCAAAAACCAAAAATCAAAAACCAAAAACCAAAAACCAAAAACCAAAAACCAAAAACCAAAAACCAAAAACCAAAAACCAAAAACCAAAAACCAAAAACCAAAAACCAAAAACCAAAAACCAAAAACCAAAAACCAAAAACCAAAAACCAAAAACCAAAAACTAAAAACCAAAAACCAAAAACCAAAAACCAAAAACCAAAAACAAAAACCAAAAACCAAAAACCAAAAACCAAAAACCAAAAACCAAAAACCAAAACCAAAAACCAAAAACCAAAAACCAAAAACCAAAAACCAAAAACCAAAAACCAAAAACCAAAAACCAAAAACCAAAAACCAAAAACCAAAAACCAAAAACCAAAAACCAAAAAACCAAAAAAAAAAACCATAAAACCAAAAAACCATAAAACCAAAAACCAAAAACCAAAAACCAAAAACCAAAAACAGAAAACCAAAAACCAAAAACCAAAAACCAAAACCAAAAACCAAAAACCAAAACCAAAAACCAAAAATCAAAAACCAAAACCCAAAAACCAAAAACAAAAAAACGAAAAACCAAAAAACAAAATTCAAAAACCAAAAACCAAAAAACCAAAAACCAAAAATCAAAAACTAAAAAGCAAAAACCAAAAACCAAAAACAAAAAACCCAAAAACCAAAAACCAAAAATCAAAAACCAAAAATCAAAATCAAAAACCACAAACCAAAAACCAAAAACCAAAACCAAAAACCAAAAACAAAAACCAAAACCCAAAAACCAAAAACCAAAAATGAAAAACCCAAAACCAAAATTCGAAAACCAAAAACCAAAAAACCAAAAACCAAAAACCAAAAACCAAAAATTAAACTAAAAACCAAAAACCAAAAACCAAAAGCAAAAAACCCAAAAACCAAAAACCAAAAATCAAAAACCAAAAATCAAAATCAAAAACCACAAACCAAAAACCAAAAACCAGAAACCAAAAACCAAAAAAGCGAAAACCAAAAACCAAAAACCAAAAAACCAAAAAACCATAAAACCAAAAAACCATCAAACCAAAAACCAAAAACCAATAGCCCAAAAACCGAAAACCAAAAACCGAAAACCAAAAACCCGAAACCAAAAACCAAAAACCAAAAACCAAGAACCAAAAAACCAAAAACCAAAACCCAAAAAAGCAAAAACCAAAAACCAAAAACCAAAAACTAAAAACCAGAAACCAAAAACCGGAAACCAAAACCAAAAAATCAAATGCCAAAAACCAAAAACCAAAAACCAAAAACCAAAAACCAAAAACCAAAAACCAAAAACCAAAAACCAAAAACCAGAGACCAAAAACCAAAAACCACAAACCAAAAACGAAAAACCAAAACCCAAAAACCGAAAACTAAAAACCAAAAACCAAAAACCAAAAACCAAAAACCAAAAACCAAAAACCAAAACCAAAAACCAAAAACTAAAAACCAAAAACTAAAAACCAAAAACAAAACCAAAAACCCAAAACCAAAAACCAAAAACCAAAAACCAAAAACCAAAAACCAAAACCGAAAAACCAAAAACCAAAAACCAAAAACCAAAAACCAAAAACCAAAAACCAAAAACCAAAAACCAAAAACCAAAAACCAAAAACCAAAAACCAAAAACCAAATACCAAAAACCAAAAATCAAAAACCAAAAACCAAAAACCAAAAACCAAAAACCAAAAACCAAAAACCAAAAACCAAAAACCAAAAACCAAAAACCAAAAACCAAAAACCAAAAACCAAAAACCAAAAACCAAAAACCAAAAACCAAAAACCAAAAACCAAAAACTAAAAACCAAAAACCAAAAACCAAAAACCAAAAACCAAAAATCAAAAACCAAAAACCAAAAACCAAAAACCAAAAACCAAAAACCAAAAACCAAAACCAAAAACCAAAAACCAAAAACCAAAAACCAAAAACCAAAAACCAAAAACCAAAAACCAAAAACCAAAAACCAAAAACCAAAAACCAAAAACCAAAAACCAAAAACCAAAAACCAAAAACCAAAAAACCAAAAAAAAAAACCATAAAACCAAAAAACCATAAAACCAAAAACCAAAAACCAAAAACCAAAACCAAAAACCAAAAATCAAAAACCAAAACCCAAAAACCAAAAACAAAAAACGAAAAACCAAAAAACAAAATTCAAAAACCAAAAACCAAAAAACCAAAAACCAAAAACCAAAAATCAAAAACTAAAAAGCAAAAACCAAAAACCAAAAACCAAAAACAAAAAACCCAAAAACCAAAAACCAAAAATCAAAAACCAAAAATCAAAATCAAAAACCACAAACCAAAAACCAAAAACCAAAACCAAAAACCAAAAACAAAAACCAAAACCCAAAAATGAAAAACCCAAAACCAAAATTCGAAAACCAAAAACCAAAAAACCAAAAACCAAAAACCAAAAACCAAAAACCAAAAACCAAAAATTAAACTAAAAACCAGAAACCAAAAACCAAAAGCAAAAAACCCAAAAACCAAAAACCAAAAATCAAAATCCAAAAATCAAAATCAAAAACCACAAACCAAAAACCAAAAACCAGAAACCAAAAACCAAAAAAGCGAAAACCAAAAACCAAAAACCAAAAAACCAAAAAACCATAAAACCAAAAAACCATCAAACCAAAAACCAAAAACCAATAGCCCAAAAACCGAAAACCAAAAACCGAAAACCAAAACCCGAAACCAAAAACCAAAACCAAAAACCAAGAACCAAAAAACCAAAAACCAAAACCCAAAAAAGCAAAAACCAAAAACCAAAAACTAAAAACCAGAAACCAAAAACCGGAAACCAAAACCAAAAAATCAAATGCCAAAAACCAAAAACCAAAAACCAAAAACCAAAAACCAAAAACCAAAAACCAAAAACCAAAAACCAGAGACCAAAAACCAAAAACCACAAACCAAAAACCAAAAACCAAAACCCAAAAACCGAAAACTAAAAACCAAAAACCAAAAACCAAAAACCAAAAACCAAAAACCAAAAACCAAAAACCAAAACCAAAAACCAAAAACTAAAAACCAAAAACTAAAAACCCAAAAACAAAACCAAAAACCCAAAACCAAAAACCAAAAACCAAAAACCAAAAACCAAAAACCAAAAACCAAAAACCAAAAACCAAAAACCAAAAACCAAAAACCAAAAACCAAAAACCAAAAACCAAAAACCAAAAACCAAAACCCAAAAACCAAAAACCAAAAACCAAAAACCAAACACCAAAAACCAAAAACCAAAAACTAAAAACCAAAACCCAAAAACCAAAAACCAAAAACCAAAAACCAAAAACCAAAAACCAAAAACCAAAAACCAAAAATCAAAACCCAAAAACCAAAAACCAAAAACCAAAAACCAAAAACCATAAACCAAAAACCAAAAACCAAAAACCAGCAACCAAAATCCAAAAACCAAAAACCAAAAACCAAAAACCAAAAAACCAAAAACCAAAAACCAAAAACCAAAAACCAAAAACCAAAAACCAAAAACCAAAAACCAAAAACCAAAAACCAAATACCAAAAACCAAAAACCAAAAACCAAAACCCAAAAACCAAAAACCAAAAACCAAAAACCAAAAACCAGAAACCAAAAACAAAATACCAAAAACGAAAAACCAAAAAACAAAAACCAAAAACCAAAAACCAAAAACCAAAAACCAAAAACCAAAAACCAAAAACCAAAAACCAAAAACAAAATACCAAAAACGAAAAAGCCAATAACCAAAAACCAAAAAACCAAAAACCAAAAGACAAAAACCAAAAACAAAAAACCAAAAACCAAAAACCAAAAACCAAAAACCAAAAACCAAAAACCAAAAACCAAAAACCAAAAACCAAAAACCAAAAACCAAAAACCAAAAAACCAAAAACCAAAAACCAAAAACCAAAAACCAAAAACCAAAAACCAAAAACCAAAAACCAAAAAACAAAAACCAAAAAACAAAAACCAAAAACCAAAAACCAAAAACCAAAAACCAAAAACAAAATACCAAAATCGAAAAAACCAATAACCAAAAACCAAAAAACCAAAAACCAAAAGACAAAAACCAAAAACCAAAAACCAAAAACCAAAAACAAAAAACCAAAAACCAAAAACCAAAAACCAAAAACCAAAAACCAAAAACCGAAAACCAAAAATACCAAAAACCAAAAACCAAAAACCAAAAACCAAAAACCAAAAACCAAAAACCAAAAACCAAAAACCAAAAACCAAAACCCAAAAACCAAAAACCAAAAACCAAAAACCAAAAACCAAAAACCAAAAACCAAAAACCAAAAACCAAAAACCAAAAACCAAAAACCAAAAACCAAAAACCAAAAACCAAAAACGAAAAACGAAAAACCAAAACCCAAAAACCAACAACCAAAAACCAAAAACCAAAAACCAAAACCCAAAAAGCAAAAACGTAAAACCAAAAACGTAAAACCAAAAACCAAAAACCAAAAACCAAAAACCAAAACCAAAAACCAATAACCAAAAACCAAAAACCAAAAACCAAAAACCAAAAACCAAAAAAACCAAAAACATAAAACCAAAAACCAGAAACAAAAACCAAAGACCGAAAACCAAAAACCAAAACCCAAAACCCAAAAACCAAAAACCAAAAACCAAAAACCAAAAACCAAAAACCAAAACCAAAAACCAAAAACTAAAAACCAAAAACCAAAAACCAAAAACCATAAACCAAAAACCAAAAACAAAAACCAAATACCAAAAACCAAAAACCAACAACTAAAAACAGAAAACCAAAAACCAAAAAACAAAAACCAAAAACCAAAAACGAAAAACCAAAAAACAAAAACCAAAAACCAAAAACCAAAAACCAAAAACCAAAAACCAACAACCAAAAACCAAAAACCAAAAACCAAAAACCAAATACCAAAAACCAAAAAGCAAAAACCAAAAACCAAAAACCAAAAACCAAAAACCAAAAACCAAAAACCAAAAACCAAAAACCAAAAACCAAAAACCAAAAACCAAAAACCAAAAACAAAAAACCAAATACCAAAAACCAAAAAGCAAAAACCAAAAACCAAAAACCAAAAACCAAAAACCAAAAACCAAAAACCAAAAACCAAAAACCAAAAACCAAAAACCAAATACCAAAAACCAAAAAGCAAAAACCAAAAACCAAAAACCAAAAACCAAAAACCAAAAACCAAAAACCAAAAACCAAAAACCAAAACCCAAAAACCAAAAACTAAAAACCAAAGACCAAAAACCAAAAACCAAAAACCAAAAACCAAAAACCAAAAACCAAAAACCAAAAACCAAAACCAAAAACCAAAAACTAAAAACCAAAAACCAAAAACCAAAAACCATAAACCAAAAACCAAAAACAAAAACCAAATACCAAAAACCAAAAACCAACAACTAAAAACAGAAAACCAAAAACCAAAAAACAAAAACCAAAAACCAAAAACGAAAAACCAAAAAACAAAAACCAAAAACCAAAAACCAAAAACCAAAAACCAAAAACCAACAACCAAAAACCAAAAACCAAAAACCAAAAACCAAATACCAAAAACCAAAAAGCAAAAACCAAAAACCAAAAACCAAAAACCAAAAACCAAAAACCAAAAACCAAAAATCAAAAACCAAAAATCAAAATCAAAAACCACAAACCAAAAACCAAAAACCAAAACCAAAAACCAAAAACAAAAACCAAAACCAAAAACCAAAAACCAAAAACGAAAAACCCAAAACCAAAATTCGAAAACCAAAAACCAAAAAACAAAAACCAAAAACCAAAAATCAAAAACTAAAAACCAAAAACCAAAAACCAAAAACAAAAAACCCAAAAACCAAAAACCAAAAATCAAAAACCAAAAATCAAAATCAAAAACCACAAACGAAAAACCAAAAACCAAAAACCAGAAACCAAAAACCAAAAAAGCGAAAACCAAAAACCAAAAACCAAAAAACCAAAAAACCCTAAAACCAAAAGACCATCAAACCAAAAACCAAAAACCAATAGCCCAAAAACCGAAAACCAAAAACCGAAAACCAAAAACCCAAAACCAAAAACCAAAAACCAAAAACCAAAAACCACAAAACCAAAAACCAAAAACCAAAAAAGCAAAAACCAAAAACCAAAAACCAAAAACCAAAAACCAGAAACCAAAAACCGGAAACCAAAAACCAAAAAACCAAAAGCCAAAAACCAAAAACCAAAAACCAAAAATCAAAAACCAAAAACCAAGAACCAAAAACCAAAAACCAAAAACCAAAAACCAAAAACCAAAAACCAAAAACCAAAAACCAAAAACCAAAAACCAAAAACCACAAACCAAAAACCAAAAACCAAAACCCAAAAACGTAAAACTAAAAACCAAAAACCAAAAACCAAAAACCAAAAACCAAAACCAAAAACCAAAAACTAAAAACCAAAAACTAAAAACCAAAAACAAAACCAAAAACCAAAAACCAAAAACAAAAACCAAAAACCAAAAACCAAAAACCAAAAACCAAAAACCAAAAACCAAAAACCAAGAACCAAAAACCAAAAAACAAGAACCAAAAACCAAAAACCAAAAACCAAAAACCAAAAACCAAAAACCAAAAACCACAAACCAAAAACCAAAAACCAAAAACCAAAAACCAAAAACCAAAAACCAAAAACCAAAAACCAAAAACCAAAAACCAAAAACCAAAAACCAAAAACCAAAAACCAAAAACCAAAAACCAAAAACCAAAAACCAAATACCAAAAACCAAAAACCAAAAACCAAAAACCAAAAACCAAAAACCAAAAACCAAAAACCAAAAACCAAAACCCAAAATCCAAAAACCAAAAACCAAAAACCAAAAACCAAAAACCAAAAACCAAAAACCAAATACCAAAAACCAAAAACCAAAAACCAAAAACCAAAAACCAAAAACCAAAAACCAAAAACCAAAAACCCAAAAAAACCAAAAAACCATAAAACCAGAAAACCATAAAACCAAAAACCAAAAACCAAAAACCAAGAACCGAAAACCAAAAACCAAAAACCAAAAACCAAAAACCAAAAACCAAAAACCAAAAACCCAAAAAAACCAAAAAACCATAAAACCAGAAAACCATGAAACCAAAAACCAAAAACCAAAAACCAAAAACCAAAAACCCAAAAAAACCAAAAAACCATAAAACCAGAAAACCATAAAACCAAAAACCAAAACCCAAAAACCAAGAACCGAAAACCAAAAACCAAAAACCAAAAACCAAAAACCAAAAACCAAAAACCAAAAACCAAAAACCAAAAACCAAAAACCAAAAACCAAAAACCAAAAACCAAAAACCAAAAACCAAAAACCAAAAACCAAAAAACCAAAAACCAAAAACCAAAAAACCATAAAAAAAAAACCATAAAACCAAAAAACCATAAAACCAAAAACCAAAAACCAAAAACCAAAAACCAAAAACAGAAAACCAAAAACCAAAAACCAAAAACCAAAACCAAAAACCAAAAACCAAAACCAAAAACCAAAAACCAAAAACCAAAACCCAAAAACCAAAAACAAAAAACGAAAAACCAAAAAACAATATTCAAAAACCAAAAACCAAAAAACCAAAAACCAAAAATCAAAAACTAAAAACCAGAAACCAAAAACCAAAAACAAAAAACCCGAAAACCAAAAACCAAAAATCAAAAACCACAAATCAAAATCATAAACCACAAACCAAAAACCAAAAACCAAAACCAAAAACCAAAAACAAAAACCAAAACCAAAAACCAAAAACCAAAAATGAAAAACCCAAAACCAAAATTCGAAAACCAAAAACCAAAAAACAAAAACCAAAAACCAAAAATCAAAAACTAAAAACCGAAAAACCATAAAACCAGAAAACCATAAAACCAAAAACCAAAAACCAAAAACCAAGAACCGAAAACCAAAAACCAAAAACCAAAAACCAAAAACCAAAAACCAAAAACCAAAAACCCAAAAAAACCAAAAAACCATAAAACCAGAAAACCATGAAACCAAAAACCAAAAACCAAAAACCAAAAACCAAAAACCCAAAAAAACCAAAAAACCATAAAACCAGAAAACCATAAAACCAAAAACCAAAACCCAAAAACCAAGAACCGAAAACCAAAAACCAAAAACCAAAAACCAAAAACCAAAAACCAAAAACCAAAAACCAAAAACCAAAAACCAAAAACCAAAAACCAAAAACCAAAAACCAAAAACCAAAAACCAAAAACCAAAAACCAAAAAACCAAAAACCAAAAACCAAAAAACCATAAAAAAAAAACCATAAAACCAAAAAACCATAAAACCAAAAACCAAAAACCAAAAACCAAAAACCAAAAACAGAAAACCAAAAACCAAAAACCAAAAACCAAAACCAAAAACCAAAAACCAAAACCAAAAACCAAAAACCAAAAACCAAAACCCAAAAACCAAAAACAAAAAACGAAAAACCAAAAAACAATATTCAAAAACCAAAAACCAAAAAACCAAAAACCAAAAATCAAAAACTAAAAACCAGAAACCAAAAACCAAAAACAAAAAACCCGAAAACCAAAAACCAAAAATCAAAAACCAAAAATCAAAATCATAAACCACAAACCAAAAACCAAAAACCAAAACCAAAAACCAAAAACAAAAACCAAAACCAAAAACCAAAAACCAAAAATGAAAAACCCAAAACCAAAATTCGAAAACCAAAAACCAAAAACCAAAAACCAAAAACCAAAAACCAAAAACCCAAAAAAACCAAAAAACCATAAAACCAGAAAACCATAAAACCAAAAACCAAAAACCAAAAACCAAGAACCGAAAACCAAAAACCAAAAACCAAAAACCAAAAACCAAAAACCAAAAACCAAAAACCAAAAACCCAAAAAAACCAAAAAACCATAAAACCAGAAAACCATGAAACCAAAAACCAAAAACCAAAAACCAAAAACCAAAAACCCAAAAAAACCAAAAAACCATAAAACCAGAAAACCATAAAACCAAAAACCAAAACCCAAAAACCAAGAACCGAAAACCAAAAACCAAAAACCAAAAACCAAAAACCAAAAACCAAAAACCAAAAACCAAAAACCAAAAACCAAAAACCAAAAACCAAAAACCAAAAACCAAAAACCAAAAACCAAAAACCAAAAACCAAAAAACCAAAAACCAAAAACCAAAAAACCATAAAAAAAAAACCATAAAACCAAAAAACCATAAAACCAAAAACCAAAAACCAAAAACCAAAAACCAAAAACAGAAAACCAAAAACCAAAAACCAAAAACCAAAACCAAAAACCAAAAACCAAAACCAAAAACCAAAAACCAAAAACCAAAACCCAAAAACCAAAAACAAAAAACGAAAAACCAAAAAACAATATTCAAAAACCAAAAACCAAAAAACCAAAAACCAAAAATCAAAAACTAAAAACCAGAAACCAAAAACCAAAAACAAAAAACCCGAAAACCAAAAACCAAAAATCAAAAACCAAAAATCAAAATCAAAAACCACAAACCAAAAACCAAAAACCAGAAACCAAAAACCAAAAAAGCGAAAACCAAAAACCAAAAACCAAAAAACCAAAAAACCATAAAACCAAAAGACCATCAAACCAAAAACCAAAAACCAATAGCCCAAAAACCGAAAACCAAAAACCCAAAACCAAAAACAAAAAACCAAAAACCAAAATCCAAAAAACCAAAAACCAAAAACCAAAAAAGCAAAAACCAAAAACCAAAAACCAAAAACCAAAAACCAGAAACCAAAAACCGGAAACCAAAAACCAAAAAACCAAAAGCCAAAAACCAAAAACCAAAAACCAAAAACCAAAAACCAAAAACCAAAAACCAAAAACCAAAAACCAAAAACCAAAAACCAAAAACCAAAAACCAAAAACCAAAAACCAAAAACCAAAAACCAAAAACCAAAAACCAAAAACCACAAACCAAAAACCAAAAACCAAAACCCAAAAACGTAAAACTAAAAACCAAAAACCAAAAACCAAAAACCAAAAACCAAAAACCAAAACCAAAAACCAAAAACTAAAAACCAAAAACTAAAAACCAAAAACAAAACCAAAAACCAAAAACCAAAAACCAAAAACCAAAATCCAAAAACCAAAAACCAAAAACCAAAAACCAAAAACCAAAAACCAAAAACCAAGAACCAAAAACCAAAAAACAAAAACCAAAAACCAAAAACCAAAAACAAAAACCACAAACCAAAAACCAAAAACCAAAAACCAAAAACCAAAAACCAAAAACCAAAAACCAAAAACCAAAAACCAAAAACCAAAAACCAAAAACCAAAAACCAAAAACCAAAAACCCAAAAACCAAAAACTAAGAACCAAAAACCAAAAACCAAAAACCAAAAACCAAAAACCAAAAACCAAAAACTAAAAACCAAATACGAAAAACCAAAAACCAACAACTAAAAACCAAAAACCAAAAACCAAAAAACAAAAACTAAAAACCAAAAAACATAAACCAAAAACCAAAAACCAAAAACCAAAAACCAAAAACAAAAACCAAAAACCAAAAACCAAAAACCAAAAACCAAAAACCAAAAACCAAAAACCAAAAACCAAAAACCAAAAACCGAAAACCAAAAATCAAAAACCAAAAATCAAAAACCAAAAACCAAAAACCAAAAACCAAAAACCAAAAACCAAAAACCAAAAACCAAAAACCAAAAACCAAAAACCAAAAACCAAAAACCAAAAACCAAAACCCAAAAACCGAAAACCAAACACCAAAAACCAAACACCAAAAACCAAAAACCAAAAACCAAAAACCAAAACCCAAAAACCAAAAACCAAAAACCAAAAACCAAAAACCAAAAACCAAAAACCAAAAACCAAAGCCCAAAAACCAAAAACCAAAAACCAAAAACAAAAAACCAAAAACCATAAACCAAAAACCAAAAACCAAAAACCAAAAACCAGCAACCAAAATCCAAAAACCAAAAACCAAAAACCAAAAACCAAAAACCAAAAACCAAAAACCAAAAACCAAAAACCAAAAACCAAAAACCAAAAACCAAAAACCAAAACCCAAAAACCAAAACCAAAAACCAAAAACCAAAAACCAAAAACCAAAAACCAAAAACCAAAAACCAAAAAACAAAAACCAAAAACCAAAAACCAAATACTAAAAACGAAAAACCAATAACCAAAAACCAAAAAACCAAAAACCAAAAGACAAAAACCAAAAACCAAAAACCAAAAACCAAAAACCAAAAATCAAAAACCAAAAACCAAAAACCAAAAACCAAAAACCAAAAACCAAAAAAACCAAAAACCAAAAACCAAAAACCAAAAACCAAAAACCAAAAACCAAAAACCAAAAACCAAAACCCAAAAACCAAAAACCAAAAACCAAAAGCCAAAAACCAAAAACCAAAAACCAAAAACCAAAAACCAAAAACCAAAAACCAAAAACCAAAAAACCAAAAACCAAAGGACAAAAACCAAAAACCAAAAACCAAAAATACCAAAAACCAAAAACCAAAAACCAAAAACCAAAAGCCAAAACCCAAAAACCAAAACCCAAAAACCAAAAACCAAAAACCAAAAACCAAAAACCAAAAACCAAAAACCAAAAACCAAAAACCCAAAACCAAAAACCAAAAACCAAAAACCAAAAACCAAAAACCAAAAACCAAAAACGAAAAACCAAAACCCAAAAACCAATAACCAAAAACCAAAAACCAAAAACCAAAAACCAAAAACCAAAAACCAAAAACCAAAAACGAAAAACCAAAAACCAAAAACCAAAAACCAAAAACCAAAAACCAAAAACCAAAAACAAAAAAACCAAAAACCAAAAACCAAAAACCAGAAACCAAAAACCAAAAACCAAAAACCAAAAACCAAAAACCAAAAACCAAAAACCAAAACCCAAAAACAAAAAACCAAAAACCAAAAACCAAAAACCAAAAACCAAAAACCAAAAACCAAAAACCAAAAACCAAATACCAAAAACGAAAAACCAATAACCAAAAACCAAAAAACCAAAAACCAAAAGACAAAAACCAAAAACCAAAAACCAAAAACCAAAAACCAAAAACTAAAAACCAAAAACCAAAAACCAAAAACCAAAAATCAAAAACCAAAAACTAAAAACCAAAAACCAAAAACCAAATACCAAAAACGAAAAACCAATAACCAAAAACACAAAAACCAAAAACCAAAAGACAAAAACCAAAAACCAAAAACCAAAAACCAAAAACCAAAAACCAAAAACCAAAAACCAAAAACCAAAAATCAAAAACCAAAAACTAAAAACCAAAAACCAAAAACCAAAAACCAAAAACCAAAACCCAAAAACCAAAAACCAAAAACCAAAAACCAAAAACCAAAAACCAAAAACCAAAAACCAAAAACCAAAAACCAAAAACCAAAAACCAAAAACCAAAAACCAAAAACCAAAAACCAAAAACCAAAAACCAAAAACCAAAAACCAAAAACCAAAAACGAAAAACCAAAACCCAAAAACCAATAACCAAAAACCAAAAACCAAAAACCAAAAACCAAAAAGCAAAAACGTAAAACCAAAAACGTAAAACCAAAAACCAAAAACCAAAAACCAAAAACCAAAAACCAAAAACCAAAAACCAAAAACCAAAAAGCAAAAACCAAAAACCAAAAACCAAAAACCAAAAACCAGAAACCAAAAATCAAAAACCAAAAACCAAAAACCAAATCCCAAAAACCAAAAACCAAAAACCAAAAACCAAAAACCAAAACCCAAAAACCAAAAACCAAAAACCAAAAACCAAAAACCAAAAACCAAAAACCAAAAACCAAAAACCAAAAACCCAAAAACCAAAACCCAAAAACCAAAAACTAAAAACCAAAAACCAAAAAACAAAAACCAAAAACCAAAAACCAAAAACCAAAAACCAAAAACCAAATACCAAAAACCAAAAACTAACAACTAAAAACAGAAAATCAAAAACCAAAAAACAAAAACCAAAAACCAAAAACCAAAAACCAAAAACCAAAAACCAAAAACCAAAAACCAAAAACCAAAAACCAAAAACCAAAAACCAAAAACCAAAAACCAAAAACCAAAAACCAAAAACCAAAAACCAAAAACCAAAAATCAAAAACCAAAAACCAAAAACCAAAAACCAAAAACCAAAAACCAAAAACCAAAAACCAAAAACCAAAAACCAAAAACCAAAAACCAAAAACCAAAAACCAAAAACCAAAAACCAAAAACCAAAAACCAAAAACCAAAAACCAAAAACCAAAAACCAAAAATCAAAAACCAAAAACCAAAAACCAAAAACCAAAAACCAAAAACCAAAAACCAAAAACCAAAAACCAAAAACCAAAAACCAAAAACCAAAAACCAAAAAACAAAAACCAAAAACCAAACCAAAAACCAAAAACCAAAAACCAAAAACCAAAAACCAAAAACCAAAAACCAAAAACCAAAAACCAAAAACCAAAAACCAAAAACCAAAAACCAAAAACCAAAAACCAAAAACCAAAACCCAAAAACCAAAAACTAAAAACCAAAAACCAAAAACCAAAAACTAAAAACCAAAAACCAAAAACCAAATACCAAAAACCAAAAACCAACAACTAAAAACCAAAAACCAAAAACCAAAAAACAAAAACCAAAAACCAAAAACCAAAACCAAAAACCAAAAACCAAAAACCAAAAACCAAAAACCAAAAGCCAAAAACCAAAAACCAAAAACCAAAAACCACAAACCAAAAACCAAAAACCAAAACCCAAAAACCAAAAACGAAAAACCAAAAACCAAAAACCAAAAACCAAAAACCAAAAACCAAAAACCAAAAACTAAAAACCAAAAACCAAAACCAGAAACCAAAAACCAAAAACCCAAAACCAAAAACCAAAAAACCAGAAACCAAAACCAAAAACCAAACACCAAAAACCAAAAAAAAAATCAAAAACGAAAAATCAAGACCCAAAATTCAAAAAGCAAAAACCAAAAACCCAAAGACCAAAAACCAAAAAACCAAAAACCAAAGGACAAAAACCAAAAACCAAAAACCAAAAACCAAAAACCAAAAACCAAAAATACCAAAAACCAAAAACCAAAAACCAAAAACCAAAAGCCAAAACCCAAAAACCAAAACCCAAAAACAAAAAACCAAAAACCAAAAACCAAAAACCAAAAACCAAAAACCAAAAACCAAAAACCAAAAACCAAAAACCCAAAACCAAAAACCAAAAACCAAAAACCAAAAACCAAAAACCAAAAACCAAAAACGAAAACCAAAACCCAAAAACCAATAACCAAAAACCAAAAACCAAAAACCAACAACCAAAAACCAGAAACCAAAAACCAAAAACCAAAAACCAAAAACTAAAAACCAAAAACAAAACCAAAAACCAAAAACCAAAAACCAAAAACCAAAAACCAAAAACCAAAAACGTAAAACCAAAAACCAAAAACCAAAAACCAAAAACCAAAAACCAAAAACAAAAAACCAAAAACCAAAAACCAAAAACCAAAAACCAAAAACCAAAAACCAAAAATCAAAAACCAAAAACCAAAAACCAAAAACAAAAAAACAAAAACCAAAAACCAAAAACCAAAAACCAAAAACCAAAAACCAAAAACCAAAAACCAAAAACCAAAAACCACAAACCAAAAACCAAAAACCAAAAACCAAAAACCAAAAACCAAAAACCAAAAACCCAAAAACCAAAAACCAAAACCCAAAAACCAAAAACTAAAAACCAAAAACCAATAACCAAAAACCAAAAACCAAAAACTAAAAACCAAATACCAAAAACCAAAAACCAACAACTAAAAACCAAAAACCAAAAACCAAATAACAAAAACCAAAAACCAAAAACCAAAAACCAAAGACCAAAACCCAAAAACCAAAAACCAAAAACCAAAAACCAAAAACCAAAAACCAAAACCCAAAAACCAAAAACTAAAAACCAAAAACCAAAACCAAAATCCCAAAAACCAAAAACCAAAAACCAAAAACTAAAAACCAAAAACCAAAACCAGAAACCAAAAACCAAAAACCCAAAACCAAAAACCAAAAAACCAGAAACCAAAACCAAAAACCAAACACCAAAAACCAAAAAAAAAATCAAAAACGAAAAATCAAGACCCAAAATTCAAAAAGCAAAAACCAAAAACCCAAAGACCAAAAATCAGAAACCAGAAACCGGAAACCAAAAATCAAAAAACCAAAAACCAAAAACCAAAAACCAAAAACCAAAAACCCAAAAAAACCAAAAAACCATAAAACCAGAAGACCATAAAACCAAAAACCAAAATCCAAGAACCAAGAACCGAAAACCAAAAACCAAAAACCAAAAACCAAAAACCAAAAACCAAAAACCAAAAACCAAAAACCAAAAACCAAAAACCAAAAACCAAAAACCAAAAACCAAAAACCAAAAACCAAAAACCAAAATCCAAAAACCAAAAACCAAATACGAAAAACCAGAAAACCAAAAAACCAAAATACCAAAAACCAAAACACCAAAAAACCAAAAACCAAAAAACCAAAAACCAAAAACCAAAAACCAAAAAACCATAAACAAAAAAAAAACCATAAAACCGAAAAACCATAAAACCAAAAATCAAAAACCAAAAACCAAAAACAGAAAACCAGAAACCAAAAACCAAAAACCAAAACCAAAAACCAAAAACCAAAACCAAAAACCAAAAACCAAAAACCAAAACCCAAAAACCAGAAACAAAAAACGAAAAACCAAAAGACAAAATTCAAAAACCAAAAACCAAAAAACCAAAAAGCAAAAACCAAAAATCAAAAACCAAAAATCAAAATCAAAAACCACAAACCAAAAACCAAAAACCAAAACCAAAAACCAAAAACAAAAACCAAAACCCAAATACCAAAAACCAAAAATGAAAAACCCAAAACCAAAATTCGAAAACCAAAAACCAAAAAACCAAAAACCAAAAATCAAAAACTAAAAACCAAAAACCAAAAACCAAAAACAAAAAACCCAAATACCAAAAACCAAAAATCAAAAACCAAAAATCAAAATCAAAAACCACAAAACAAAAACCAAAAACCAGAAACCAAAAACCAAGAAGGCGAAAACTAAAAACCAAAAACCAAAAAACCAAAAAACCATAAAACCAAAAAACCATCAAACCAAAAACCAAAAACCAATAGCCCAAAAACCGAAAACCAAAAACCGAAAACCGAAAACCAAAAACCCAAAACCCAAAACCAAAAACCAAAAACCAAAAACCAAAAACCAAAAAACCAAAAACCAAAAACCAAAAACGAAAGACGAAAAACCAAAAACCAAAAACCAAAAACCAAAAACCAAAAACCAAAAACCACAAACCAAAAACCAAAAACCAAAACCCAAAAACCAAAAACTAAAAACCAAAAACCAAAAACCAAAAACCAAAAACCAAAACCAAAAACCAAAAACTAAAAACCAAAAACTAAAAACCAAAAACAAAACCAAAAACCAAAAACCAAAAACCAAAAACGTAAAACCAAAAACCAAAAACCAAAAACCAAAAACCAAAAACCAAATCCAAAAACCAAAAACCAAAAACCAAAAACCAAAAACCAAAAAACAAAAACCAAAAACCAAAAACCAAAAACCAAAAACCAAAAACCAAAAACCAAAAACCAAAAACCAAAAACCAAAAACCAAAAACCAAAAACCAAAAACCAAAAACCAAAAACCAAAAACCAAAAACCAAAAACCAAAAACCAAAAACCAAAAACCACAAACCAAAAACCAAAAACCAAAACCCAAAAACCAAAAACCAAAAACCAAAAACCAAAAACCAAAAACCAAAAACCAAAACCAAAAACCAAAAACTAAAAACCAAAAACTAAAAACCAAAAACAAAACCAAAAACCAAAAACCAAAAACCAAAAACGTAAAACCAAAAACCAAAAACTAAAAACCAAAAACCAAAAACCAAAAACCAAATCCAAAAACCAAAAACCAAAAACCAAAAACCAAAAACCAAAAACCGAAAACCAAAAACCAAAAACCAAAAACCAAAAACCAAAAATCAAAAACCAAAAACCAAAAACCAAAAACGGAAAACCAAAAACCAAAAACCAAAAACCAAAAACCAAAAACCAAAAACCAAAAACCAAAAACCAGAAACCAAAAACCAAAAACCAAAAACCAAAATCCAAAAACCAAAAACCAAAAACCAAAAACCAGAACCCAAAAACCAAAAACCAAAAACCAAAAACCAAAAACCAAAATCCAAAAACCAAGAACCAAAAACCAAAAACCAAAACCCAAAAACCAAAAACCAAAAACCAAAAACCATAAACCAAAAACCAAAAACCAAAAACCAAAAACCAGCAACCAAAATCCAAAAACCAAAAACCAAAAACCAAAAACCAAAACCCAAAAACCAAAAACCAAAAACCAAAAACCAAAAACCAAAAACCAAAAACCAAAAACCAAAAACCAAAAACCAAAAACCAAAAACCAAAAACCAAAAACCAAAAACCAAAAACCAAAAACGAAAAACCAATAACCAAAAACCAAAAAACCAAAAGACAGAAACCAAAAACCAAAAACCAAAAACCAAAAACCAAAAACCAAAATCCAAAAACCAAAAACCAAAAACCAAAAACCAAATACCAAAAACGAAAAACCAATAACCAAAAACCAAAAAACCAAAAGACAGAAACCAAAAACCAAAAACCAAAAACCAAAAACCAAAAACCAAAAACCAAAAACCAAAAACCAAAAACCAAATACCAAAAACGAAAAACCAATAACCAAAAACCAAAAAACCAAAAGACAGAAACCAAAAACCAAAAACCAAAAACCAAAAACCAAAAACCAAAAACCAAAAACCAAAAACCAAAAACCAAAAACCAAAAACCAAAAACCAAAAACCAAAAACCAAAAACCAAAAACCAAAAACCAAAAACCAAAAACCAAAAACCGAAAACCAAAAACCAAAAACCAAAAACCAAAAACCAAAAACCAAAAACCAAAAACCAAAAACCGAAAACCAAAAAAACCAAAAACCAAAAACGAAAAACCAAAAACCAAAAACCAAAAACCAAAAACCAAAAACCAAAACCCAAAAACCAAAAACCAAAAACCAAAAACCAAAAACCAAAAACCAAAAACCAAAAACCAAAAACCAAAAAACAAAAACCAAAAAACCAAAAACCAAAGGACAAAAACCAAAAACCAAAAACCAAAAACCAAAAACCAAAAACCAAAAACCAAAAACCAAAAACCAAAAACCAAAAACCAAAAACGTAAAACCAAAAACCAAAAACCAAATACCAAAAACGAAAAACCAATAACCAAAAACCAAAAAACCAAAAACCAAACGACAAAAACCAAAAACCAAAAACCAAAAACCATAAACCAAAAAACCAAAAACCAAAAACCAAAAACCAAAAACCAAAAACCAAAAAACCAAAAATACCAAATACCAAATACCAAAAACCAAAAACCAAAAACCAAAAACCAAAAACCAAAAACCAAAAACCAAAACCCAAAAACCAAAACCCAAAAACCAAAAACCAAAAACCAAAAACCAAAAACAAAAACCAAAAACCAAAAACCAAAAACCAAAAATCAAAAACCAAAAACCAAAAACCAAAAACCAAAAACCAAAAACCAAAAACCAAAAACCAAAAACCAAAAACCAAAAACCAAAAACCAAAAACCAAAAACCAAAAACCAAAACCCAAAAACCAATAACCAAAAACCAAAAACCAAAAAGCAAAAACGTAAAACCAAAAACGTAAAACCAAAAACCAAAAACCAAAAACCAAAAACCAAAAACCAAAAACCAAAAACCAAAAACCAAAAACCAAAAACCAAAAACCAAAAACCAAAAACCAAAAAAACCAAAAACCAAAAACCAAAAACCAGAAACCAAAAACCAAAAACCAAAAACCAGAAACCAAAAACCAAAAACCAAAAACCAAAAACCAAAAACCAAAAACCAAAAACCAAAAACCAAAAACCAAAAACCAAAAACCAAAAACCAAAAACCAAAAACCAAAAATCAAAAACCAAAAACCAAAAACCAAAAACCAAAAACCAAAAACCAAAAACCAAAAACCAAAAACCAAAAACCAAAAACCAAAAACCAAAAACCAAAAACCAAAAACCAAAAACCAAAAACCAAAAACCAAAAACCAAAAACCAAAAGCCAAAAACCAAAAACCAAAAACCAAAACCCAAAAACCAAAAACCAAAAACCAAAAACCAAAAACCAAAAACCAAAAACCAAAAACCAAAAACCAAAAACCAAAAACCAAAAAAACCAAAAACCAAAAACCAAAAACCAAAAACCAAAATCCAAAAACCAAAAACCAAAAACCAAAAACCAAAAACCAAAAACCAAAAACCAAAAACCAAAAACCAAAAACCAAAAACCAAAAACCAAAACCCAAAACCCAAAAACCAAAAACTTAAAACAAAAAACCAAAAGCAAAAACCAAAAACCAAAAACCAAAAACTAAAAACCAAATACCAAAAACCAAAAACCAACAACTAAAAACCAAAAACCAAAAACCAAAAAACAAAAACCAAAAACCAAAAACCAAAAAACAAAAACCAAAAACCAAAAACCAAAAACCAAAAACCAAAAACCAAAAACCAAAAACCAAAAACCAAAAACCAAAAATTAAAAACCAAATACAAAAACCAAAAACCAACAACTAAAAACCAAAAACCAAAAACCAAAAAACAAAAACCAAAAACCAAAAACCAAAAACCAAAAACCAAAAACCAAAAACCAAAAACCAAAAACCAAAAACCAAAAACCAAAAACCAAAAACCAAAAACCAAAAACCAAAAACCAAAAACCAAAAACCAAAAACCAAAAACCAAAAACCAAAAACCAAAAACCAAAAACCAAAAACCAAAAACCAAAAACCAAAAACCAAAAACCAAAAACCAAAAACCAAAAACCAAAAACCAAAAACCAAAAACCAAAAACCAAAAACCAAAAACCAAAAGCAAAAAGCAAAAACCAAAAACCAAAAACCAAAAACCAAAACCAAAACCCAAAAACCAAAAACTAAAAACCAAAAACCAAAAGCAAAAACCAAAAACCAAAAACTAAAAACCAAATACCAAAAACCAACAACTAAAAACCAAAAACCAAAAACCAAAAAACAAAAACAAAAACCAAAAACAAAACCAAAAACCAAAAACCAAAAACCAAAAACCAAAAACCAAAAACCAAAAACCAAAAACCAAAAACCAACAACCAAAAACCAAAAACCAAAAACCAAAAACCAAAAACCAAAAACCAAAAACCAAAAATCAAAAACCAAACACCAAAAACCAAAAACCAAAAACCAAAAACCAAAAACCAAAAACCAAAAACCAAAAAACCAAAAACCAAAAACCAAAAACCAAAAACCAAAAACCAAAAACCAAAAACCAAAAACCAAAAACCAAAAACCAAAAACCAAAAACCAAAAACCAAAACCCAAAAACCAAAAACTTAAAACCAAAAACCAAACGCAAAAACCAAAAACCAAAAACCAAAAACTAAAAACCAAATACCAAAAACCAAAAACCAACAACTAAAAACCAAAAACCAAAAACCAAAAAACAAAAACCAAAAACCAAAAACCAAAAACCAAAAACCAAAAACCAAAAACCAAAAACCAAAAACCAAAACCCAAAAACCAAAAACCAAAAACCAAAAACCAAAAACCAAAAACCAAAAACCAAAAACCAAAAACCAAAAACCAAAAACCAAAAACCAAACACCAAAAACCAAAAACCAAAAACCAAAAACCAAAAACCAAAACCCAAAAACCAAAAACCAAAAACCAAAAACCAAAAACCAAGAACCAAAAACCAAAAACCAAAACCCAAAAACCAAAAACCAAAAACCAAAAACCAAAAACCATAAACCAAAAACCAAAAACTAAAAACCAAAAACCAGCAACCAAAATCCAAAAACCAAAAACCCAAAAACCAAAAAACCAAAAACCAAAGGACAAAAACCAAAAACCAAAAACCAAAAACCAAAATCCAAAAACCAAAAACCAAAAACCAAAACCCAAAAACCAAAAACCAAAAACCAAAAACCAAAAACCAAAAACCAAAAACCAAAAACCAAAAACCAAAAACCAAAAACCAAAGGACAAAAACCCAAAAACCAAAAACCAAAAACCAAAAACCAAAAACCAAAAACCAAAAACCAAAAACCAAAAACCAAAAACCAAAAACCAAAAACCAAAAACCAAATACCAAAAACGAAAAACCAATAACCAAAAACCAAAATACCAAAAACCAAAAGACAAAAACCAAAAACCAAAAACCAAAAACCAAAAACCAAAAAACCAAAAACCAAAAACCAAAAACCAAAAACCAAAAACCAAAAACCAAAAACCAAAAATACCAAAAACCAAAAACCAAAAACCAAAAACCAAAAACCAAAAACCAAAAACCAAAAACCAAAAACCAAAAACCAAAACCCAAAAACCAAAAACCAAAAACCAAAAACCAAAAACAAAAACCAAAAACCAAAAACCAAAACCCAAAAATCAAAAACCAAAAACCAAAAACCAAAAACCAAAAACCAAAAACCAAAAACGAAAAACCAAAACCCAAAAACCAATAACCAAAAACCAAAAACCAAAAAGCAAAAACGTAAAACCAAAAACGTAAAACCAAAAACCAAAGACCAAAAACCAAAAACCAAAAACCAAAAACCAAAAACCAAAAACCAAAAACCAAAAACCAAAAACCAAAAACCGAAAACCAAAAACAAACAACCAAAAAACCAAAAACCAAAAACCAAAAACCAGAAACCAAAAACCAAAAACCAAAAACCAGAAACCAAAAACCAAAAACCAAAAACCAAAAACCCAAAAACCAAAAACCAAAAACCAAAAACCAAAAACCAAAAACCAAAAACCAAAAACCAAAAACCAAAAATCAAAAGCCAAAAACCAAAAACCAAAAACCAAAAACCAAAAACCAAAAACCAAAAACCAAAAACCAAAAACCAAAAACCAAAAAAACCAAAAACCAAAAACCAAAAACCAAAAACCAAAAACCAAAAACCAAAAACCAAAAACCAAAAACCAAAAACCAAAAACCAAAAACCCAAAACCAAAAATCAAAAACCAAAAACCAAAAACCAAAAACCAAAAACCAAAAACCAAAAACCAAAAACCAAAAACCAAAAACCAAAAACCAAAAACCAAAAACCAAAAACCAAAAACCAAAAACCAAAAACCAAAAACCAAAAACCAAACACCAAAAACCAAAAACCAAAAACCAAAAACCAAAAACCAAAACCCAAAAAAAAAAACTTAAAACCAAAAACCAAAAGCAAAAACCAAAAACCAAAAACCAAAAACTAAAAACCAAATACCAAAACCAAAAACCAAAAACCAACAACTAAAAACCAAAAACCAAAAACCAAAAAACAAAAAACAAAAACCAAAAACCAAAAAACAAAAACCAAAAACCAAAAACCAAAAACCAAAAACCAAAAACCAAAAACCAAAAACCAAAAACTAAAAACCAAATACAAAAACCAAAAACCAACAACTAAAAACCAAAAACCAAAAACCGAAAAACAAAAACCAAAAACCAAAAACCAAAAACCAAAAACCAAAAACCAAAAACCAAAAACCAAAAACCAAAAACCAAAAACCAAAAACCAAAAACCAAAAACCAAAAACCAAAAACCAAAAACCAAAAACCAAAAACCAAAAACCAAAACCCAAAAACCAAAAAACAAAACCCAAAAACCAAAAACCAAAAACCAAAAACCAAAAACCAAAAACCAAAAATCAAAAACCAAAAACCAAAAACCAAAAACCAAAAACCAAATACCAAAAACCAAAAACCAAAAACCAAAAACCAAAAACCAAAAACCAAAAACCAAAAACCAAAAACCAAAAACCAAAAACCAAAAACCAAAAACCAAAAACCAAAAACCAAAAACCAAAAGCAAAAACCAAAAACCAAAACCAAAACCCAAAACCAAAACCCAAAAACCAAAAACTAAAAACCAAAAACCAAAAGCAAAAACCAAAAACCAAAAACCAAAAACTAAAAACCAAATACCAAAAACCAAAAACCAACAACTAAAAACCAAAAACCAAAAACCAAAAAACAAAAACAAAAACCAAAAACCAAAAGCCAAAAACCAAAAACCAAAAACCAAAAACCAAAAACCAAAAACCAAAAACCAAAAACCAAAAACCAAAAACCAAAAACCAAAGACCAAAACCAAAAACCAAAAACCAAAAACCAAAAACCAAAAACCAAAAACCAAAAACAAAAAACCAAACACCAAAAACCAAAAACCAAAAACCAAAAACCAAAAAACAAAAACCAAAAACCCAAAATCAAAAAACCAAAAACCAAAAACCAAACACCAAAAACCAAAAACCAAAAACCAAAAACCAAAAACCAAAAACCAAAAACCAAAAACCAAAAACCAAAAACCAAAACCCAAAAACCAAAAACTAAAGACCAAAAACCAAAAGCAAAAACCAAAAACCAAAAACCAAAAACTAAAAACCAAATACCAAAAACCAAAAACCAACAACTAAAAACCAAAAACCAAAAACCAAAAAACAAAAACCAAAAACCAAAAACCAAAAACCAAAAACCAAAAACCAAAAACCAAAAACGAAAAACCAAAAACCGGAAACCAAAAACCAAAAACCAAAAACCAAAAACCAAAAACCAAAAACCAAAAACCAAATCCAAAAACCAAAAACCAAAAACCAAAAACCAAAAATCAAAAACCAAAAACCAAAAACCAAAAACCAAAAACCAAAAACCAAAAACCAAAAACCAAAACCCAAAAACCAAAAACTAAAAACCAAAAACCAAAAATCAAAAACCAAAAACCAAAAACCAAAAACTAAAAACCAAATACCAAAAACCAAAAACCAACAACTAAAATCCAAAAACCAAAAACCAAAAACCAAAAACCAAAAATCAAAAACCAAATACCAAAAACGAAAAACCAATAACCAAAAACCAAAAAACCAAAAAACAAAAGACAAAAACGAAAAACCAAAAACCAAAAACCAAAAACCAAAAACCAAAAACCAAAAATCAAAAACCAAAAACCAAAAACACAAAGCACAAATACCAAAAACCAAAAACCAAAAACCAAAAACAAAAAACCAAAAACAAAAAACCAAAAACCAAAAACCAAAAACCCAAAATCAAAAACCCAAAAACCTAAACCCAAAAACCAAAAACCAAAAACCAAAAACCTAAAACCAAAAACCAAAAACCAAAAACCAAAAACCAAAAACCAAAAACCAAAAACCAAAAACCAAAAACCAAAAACCAAAAACGTAAAACCAAAAACCAAAAACCAAAAACCAAAAACCAAAAACCAAAAACCAAAAACCAAAAACCAAAAACCAAAACCCAAAAACCAAAAACCAAAAACCAAAAACCAAAAACCAAAAACCAAAAACCAAAAACCAAAAACCAAAAACCAAAAACCAAAAAAACCAAAAACCAAAAACCAAAAACCAAAAACCAAAAACCAAAAACCAAAAACCAAAAACCAAAAACCAAAAACCAAAAATCAAAAACCAAAAACCAAAAACCAAAAACCAAAAACCAAAAACCAAAAACCAAAAACCAAAAACCAAAAACCAAAAACCAAAAACCAAAAACCAAAAACCAAAAACCAAAAACCAAAAACCAAACACCAAAAACCAAAAACCAAAAACCAAAAACCAAAACCCAAAAAAAAAACTTAAAACCAAAAACCAAAAGCAAGAACCAAAAACCAAAAACCAAAAACTAAAAACCAAATACCAAAACCAAAAACCAAAAACCAACAACTAAAAACCAAAAACCAAAAACCAAAAAACAAAAAACAAAAACCAAAAACCAAAAAACAAAAACCAAAAACCAAAAACCAAAAACCAAAAACCAAAAACCAAAAACCAAAAACCAAAAACCAAAAAACCAAAAACTAAAAACCAAATACAAAAACCAAAAACCAACAACTAAAAACCAAAAACCAAAAACCAAAAAACAAAAACCAAAAACCAAAAACCAAAAACCAAAAACCAAAAACCAAAAACCAAAAACCAAAAACCAAAAACCAAAAACCAAAAACCAAAAACCAAAAACCAAAAACCAAAAACCAAAACCCAAAAACCAAAAAACAAAACCCAAAAACCAAAAACCAAAAACCAAAAACCAAAAACCAAAAACCAAAAACCAAAAATCAAAAACCAAAAACCAAAAACCAAAAACCAAAAACCAAAAACCAAAAACCAAAAACCAAAAACCAAAAACAAAAACCAAAACCCAAAAACCAAAAACTAAAAACCAAAAACCAAAAGCAAAAACCAAAAACCAAAAACCAAAAACTAAAAACCAAATACCAAAAACCAAAAACCAACAACTAAAAACCAAAAACCAAAAACCAAAAAACAAAAACCAAAAACCAAAAACCAAAAACCAAAAACCAAAAACCAAAAACCAAAAACCAAAAACCGGAAACCAAAAACCAAAAACCAAAAACCAAAAACCAAAAACCAAAAACCAAAAACCAAAAACCAAAACCCAAATCCAAAAACCAAAAACCAAAAACCAAAAACCAAAAATCAAAAACCAAAAACCAAAAACCAAAAACCAAAAACCAAAAACCAAAAACCAAAAACCAAAACCCAAAAACCAAAAACTAAAAACCAAAAACCAAAAACCAAAAACCAAAAACCAAAAACTAAAAACCAAATACCAAAAACCAAAAACCAACAACTAAAATCCAAAAACCAAAAACCAAAAACCAAAAACCAAAAATCAAAAACCAAATACCAAAAACGAAAAACCAATAACCAAAAACCAAAAAACCAAAAAACAAAAGACAAAAACGAAAAACCAAAAACCAAAAACCAAAAACCAAAAACCAAAAACCAAAAATCAAAAACCAAAAACCAAAAACACAAAGCACAAATACCAAAAACCAAAAACCAAAAACAAAAAACCAAAAACAAAAAACCAAAAACCAAAAACCAAAAACCCAAAATCAAAAGCCAAAAACCAAAACCCAAAAACCAAAAACCAAAAACCAAAAACCTAAAACCAAAAACCAAAAACCAAAAACCAAAAACCAAAAACCAAAAACCAAAAACCAAAAACCAAAAACCAAAAACCAAAAACCAAAAACCAAAAACCAAAAACCAAAAACCAAAAACCAAAAACCAAAAACCAAAAACCAAAAACCAAAAACCAAAACCCAAAAACCAAAAACCAAAAACCAAAAACCAAAAACCAAAAACCAAAAACCAAAAACCAAAAACCAAAAACCAAAAACCAAAAAACCAAAAACCAAAAACCAAAAACCAAAAACCAAAAACCAAAAACCAAAAACCAAAAACCAAAAACCAAAAACCAAAAACCAAAAACCAAAAACCAAAAACCAAAAACCAAAAACCAAAAACCAAAAACCAAAAACCAAAAACCAAAAACCAAAAACCAAAAACCAAAAACCAAAAACCAAAAACCAAAAACCAAAAACCAAAAACCAAAAACCAAAAACCAAAAACCAAACACCAAAAACCAAAAACCAAAAACCAAAAACCAAAACCCAAAAAAAAAAACAAAACCAAAAACCAAAAGCAAGAACCAAAAACCAAAAACCAAAAACTAAAAACCAAATACCAAAACCAAAAACCAAAAACCAACAACTAAAAACCAAAAACCAAAAACCAAAAAACAAAAAACAAAAACCAAAAACCAAAAAACAAAAACCAAAAACCAAAAACCAAAAACCAAAAACCAAAAACCAAAAACCAAAAACCAAAAAACCAAAAACTAAAAACCAAATACAAAAACCAAAAACCAACAACTAAAAACCAAAAACCAAAACCCAAAAACCAAAAACCAAAAACCAAAAACCAAAAACCAAAAACCAAAAACCAAAAATCAAAAACCAAAAACCAAAAACCAAAAACCAAAAACCAAAAACCAAAAACCAAAAACCAAAAACCAAAAACCAAAAACCAAAAACCAAAAACCAAAAACCAAAAACCAAAAACCAAAAACCAAAAACCAAAAGCAAAAACCAAAAACCGAAAACCAAAAACGTAAACCAAAACCCAAAAACCAAAAACTAAAAACCAAAAACCAAAAGCAAAAGTCAAAAACCAAAAACCAAAAACTAAAAACCAAATACCAAAAACCAAAAACCAACAAATAAAAACCAAAAACCAAAAAACAAAAACAAAAACCAAAAACCAAAAGCTAAAAACCAAAACCCAAAAACCAAAAACCAAAAACCAAAAACCAAAAACCAAAAACCAAAAACCAAAAACCAAAAACCAAAGACCAAAACCAAAAACCAAAAACCAAAAACCAAAAACCAAAAACCAAAAACCAAAAACAAAAAACCAAACACCAAAAACCAAAAACCAAAAACCAAAAACCAAAAACCAAAAACCAAAAATCAAAAAACCAAAAACCAAAAACCAAAAACCAAAAACCAAAAACCAAAAACCAAAAACCAAAAACCAAAAACCAAAAACCAAAAACCAAAACCCAAAAACCAAAAACTAAAAACCAAAAACCAAAAGCAAAAACCAAAAACCAAAAACCAAAAACTAAAAACCAAATACCAAAAACCAAAAACCAACAACTAAAAACCAAAAACCAAAAACCAAAAAACAAAAACCAAAAACCAAAAACCAAAAACCAAAAACCAAAAACCAAAAACCAAAAACCAAAAACCAAAAACCAAAAACCAAAAACCAAAAACCAAAAACCAAAAACCAAAAACCAAAAACCAAGAACCAAAAACCAAAAACCAAAAACCAAAAACCAAAAACCAAAAACCAAAAACCAAAAACCAAAAACCAAAAACCAAAAACCAAAAACCAAAAACCAAAAACCAAAAATCAAAAACCAAAAACCAAAAACCAAAAACCAAAAACCAAAAACCAAAAACCAAAAACCAAAACCCAAAAACCAAAAACTAAAAACCAAAAACCAAAAACCAAAAACCAAAAACCAAAAACTAAAAACCAAATACCAAAAACCAAAAACCAACAACTAAAATCCAAAAACCAAAAACCAAAATCCAAAAACCAAAAACCAAAAATCAAAAACCAAATACCAAAAACGAAAAACCAATAACCAAAAACCAAAAAACCAAAAAACAAAAGACAAAAACGAAAAACCAAAAACCAAAAACCAAAAACCAAAAACCAAAAACCAAAAATCAAAAACCAAAAACCAAAAACACAAAACACAAATACCAAAAAACAAAAAACCAAAAACCAAAAACCAAAAACCAAAAACCAAAAACCAAAAACCAAAAATCAAAAACCAAAAACCAAAAACCAAAAACCAAAAACCAAAAACCAAAACCCAAAAACCAAAAACCAAAAACCAAAAACCTAAAACCAAAAACCAAAAACCAAAAACCAAAAACCAAAAACCAAAAACCAAAAACCAAAAACCAAAAACCAAAAACCAAAAACCAAAAACCAAAAACCAAAAACCAAAAACCAAAAACCAAAAACCAAAAACCAAAAACCAAAAACCAAAAACCAAAGACCAAAAACTAAAAACCAAAAACCAAAAACCAAAAACCAAAAACCAAAAACCAAAAACCAAAAACCAAAAACCAAAAACCAAAAACCAAAAACCAAGACCCAAAAACCAAAAACCAAAAACCACAAACCAAAAACCAAAAACCACAAACAAAAAACCAAAAACCAAAAACCAAAAACCAAAAACCAAAAACCAAAAACCAAAAACCAAAAACCAAAAACCAAAAACCAAAAACCAAAAACCAAAAACCAAATACCAAAAACAAAAAACCAAATACCAAAAACCAAAAACCAAAAACCAAAAACCAAAAACCAAATACCAAAAACCAAAAACCAAATACCAAAAACGAAAAACCAAAAACCAAAAGACAAAAACCAAAAACCAAAAACCAAAAACCAAAAACCAAATACCAAAAACCAAAAACCAAATACCAAAAACCAAAAACCAAAAACCAAAAACCAAAAACCAAAAACCAAATACCAAAAACCAAAAACCAAAAACCAAAAACCAAAAACCAAAAACCAAAAACCAAAAACCAAATACCAAAAACCAAAAACCAAATACCAAAAACCAAAAACCAAAAACCAAAAACCAAAAACCAAATACCAAAAACCAAAAACCAAATACGAAAAACGAAAAACCAATAACCAAAAACCAAAAAACCAAAAACCAAAAGACAAAAACCAAAAACCAAAAACCAAAAACCAAAAACCAAAAACCAAAAACCAAAAACCAAAAACCAAAAACCAAAAACCAAAAACCAAAAACCAAAAACCAAAAACCAAAAACCAAAAACCAAAAACCAAAAACCAAAAACCAAAAACCAAAAACCAAAAACCAGCAACCAAAATCCAAACCCAAAAACCCAAAACCATAAAACCAAAAACCAAAGGACAAAAACCAAAAACCAAAAACCAAAAACCAAAAACCAAAAACCAAAAACCAAAAACCAAAAACCAAAAACCAAAAACCAAAAACCAAAAACCAAAAACCAAAAACCAAAAACCAAAAACCAAAAACCAAAAACCAAAAACCAAAAACCAAAAACCAAAAACCAAAAACCAAAAACCAAAAACCAAAAACCAAAAACCAAAAACCAAAAACCAAATACCAAAAACCAAAAACCAAATACCAAAAACGAAAAACCAATAACCAAAAACCAAAAACCAAAAACCAAAAGACAAAAACCAAAAACCAAAAACCAAAAACCAAAAGACAAAAACCAAAAACCAAAAACCAAAAACCAAAAACCAAAAACCAAAAACCAAAAACCAAAAACCAAAAACCAAAAACCAAAAACCAAAAACCAAAAACCAAAAACCAAAAACCAAAAACCAAAAACCAAAAACCAAAAACCAAAAACCAGCAACCAAAATCCAAACCCAAAAACCAAAAACCATAAAACCAAAAACCAAAGGACAAAAACCAAAAACCAAAAACCAAAAACCAAAAACCAAAAACCAAAAACCAAAAACCAAAAACCAAAAACCAAAAACCAAAAACCAAAAACCAAAAACCAAAAACCAAAAACCAAAAACCAAAAACCAAATACCAAAAACGAAAAACCAATAACCAAAAACCAAAAAACCAAAAACCAAAAGACAAAAACCAAAAACCAAAAACCAAAAACCAAAAACCAAAAACCAAAAACCAAAAACCAAAAACCAAAAACCAAAAACCAAAAACCAAAAAAACCAAAAACCAAAAACCAAAAACCAAAATCGAAAAACCAAAAACCAAAACGCAAAAACCAAAAACCAAAAACCAAAAACCAAAAACCAAAAACCAAAAACCAAAAACCAAAAACCAAAAACAAAAAACCAAAAAACCAAAAACCAAACCACAAAAACCAAAAAACAAAAACCAAAAACCAAAAACCAAAAACCAAAAACCAAAAACCAAAAACCAAAAACCAAAAACCAAAAACCAAAAACCAAAAACCAAAAACCAAAAACCAAAAACCAAAAACCAAAAACCAAAAACCAAAAATCAAAAACCAAATATCAAAAACGAAAAACCAATAACCAAAAACCAAAAAACCAAAAACCAAAAGACAAAAACGAAAAACTAAAAACCAAAAACCAAAAACCAAAAACCAAAAACACAAAGAAAAAATACCAAAAACCAAAAACCAAAAACCAAAAACCAAAAACCAAAAACCAAAAACCAAAAACCAAAAACCAAAAACCAAAAACCAAAAACCAAAAACCAAAAACCAAAAACCAAAAACCAAAAACCAAAAACCAAAAACCAAAAACCAAAAACCGAAAACCAAAACCCAAAAACCAAAAACCAAAAACCAAAAACCAAAAACCAAAAACCAAAAACCAAAAACCAAAAACCAAAAACCAACAACTAAAAACCAAAAACCAAAAACCAAAAACCTAAAACCAAAAACCAAAAACCAAAAACCAAAAACCAAAAACCAAAAACCAAAAACCAAAAACCAAAAACCAAAAACCAAAAACCAAAAACCAAAAACCAAAAACCAAAAACCAAAAACCAAAAACCAAAAACCAAAAACCAAAAACCAACAACTAAAAACCAAAAACCAAAAACCAAAAACCAAAAACCAAAAACCAAAAACCAAAAACCAAAAACTAAAAACCAAAAACCAAAAACCAAAAACCAAAAACCAAAAACCAAAAACCAAAAACTAAAAACCAAAACCAAAAACCAAAAACCAACAACTAAAAACCAAAAACCCAAAAACCAAAAACCAAAAACCAAAAACCAAAAACCAAAAACCAAAAACCAAAAACCAAAAACCAAAAACAAAAACCAAAAACCAAAAACCAAAAACCAAAAACCAAAAACCAAAAACCAAAAACCAAAAACCAACAACTAAAAACCAAAAACCAAAAACCAAAAACCTAAAACCAAAAACCAAAAACCAAAAACCAAAAACCAAAAACCAAAAACCAAAAACCAAAAACCAAAAACCAAAAACCAAAAACCAACAACTAAAAACCAAAAACCAAAAACCAAAAACCAAAAACCAAAAACCAAAAACCAAAAACTAAAAACCAAAAACCAAAAACCAAAAACCAAAAACCAAAAACCAAAAACCAAAAACTACAAACCAAAACCAAAAACCAAAAACCAACAACTAAAAACCAAAAACCCAAAAACCAAAAACCAAAAACCAAAAACCAAAAACCAAAAACCAAAAACCAAAAACCAAAAACCAAAAACCAAAAACCAAAAACCAAAAACCAAAAGCCAAAAACCAAAAACCAAAAACCAAAAACCAAAAACCAAAAACCAAAAACCAAAAACCAAAAACCAAAAACCAAAAACCAAAAACCAAAAACCAAAAACCAAAAACCAAAAACAAAAAACCAAAAACCAAAAACCAAAAACCAAAAACCAAAAACCAAAAACCAAAAACCAAAAAACCAAAAACGTAAAACCAAAAACCAAAAACCAAAAACCAAAAACCTAAAACCAAAAACCAAAAACCAAAAACCAAAAACCAAAAACCAAAAACTAAAAACCAAAAACCAAAAGCCAAAAACCAAAAACCAACAACTAAAAACCAAAAACCAGAACCAAAAACCTAAAACCAAAAACCAAAATCCAAAAACCAAAAACCAAAAACCAAAAACCAAAAACCAAAAACCAAAAACCAAAAACCAAAAACCAAAAACCAAAAACCAGAAACCAAAAACCAAAAACCAAAAAACCAAAAACGTAAAACCAAAAACGTAAAACCAAAAACGTAAAACCAAAAACAAAAACCAAAAACCAAAAACCAAAAACCAAAAACCAAAAACCAAAAACCAAAAACCAAAAACCAAAAACCAAAAACCAAAAACCAAAAACCAAAAACCAAAAACCAAAAACTAAAAACCAAAAACCAAAAACGTAAAACCAAAAACCAAAAACCAAAAACCAAAAACCAAAAACCAAAAACCCAAAAACCAAAAACCAAAAACCAAAAACCAAAAACAAAAACCAAAAACCAAAAACCAAAAACCAAAAACCAAAAACCAAAAACCAAATTCCAAAAACCAAAAACCAAAAACCAAAAACCAAAAACCAAAAACCAAAAACCAAAAACCAAAAACTAAAAACCAAAAACCAAAAACCAAAAGCCAAAAACCAATAACTAAAAACCAAAAACCAAAAGCCAAAAACCAACAACTAAAAACCAAAAACCAAAAACCAAAAACCTAAAACCAAAAACCAAAATCCAAAAACCAAAAACCAAAAACCAAAAACCAAAAACCAAAAACCAAAAACCTAAAACCAAAAACCAAAAACCAAAAACCAAAAACCAAAAACCAAAAACCAGAAACCAAAAAACAAAAACCAAAAAACCAAAAAACGTAAAACCAAAAACGTAAAACCAAAAACGTAAAACCAAAAACCAAAAACCAAAAACCAAAAACCAAAAACCAAAAACCAAAAACCAAAAACCAAAAACCAAAAACCAAAAACCAAAAACCAAAAACCAAAAACCAAAAACCAAAAGCAAAAACCAAAAACCGAAAACCAAAAACGTAAACCAAAACCCAAAAACCAAAAACTAAAAACCAAAAACCAAAAGCAAAAACCAAAAACCAAAAACCAAAAACTAAAAACCAAATACCAAAAACCAAAAACCAACAACTAGAAACCAAAAACCAAAAAACAAAAACAAAAACCAAAAACCAAAAGCTGAAAACCAAAACCCAAAAACCAAAAACCAAAAACCAAAAACCAAAAACCAAAAACCAAAAACCAAAGACCAAAACCAAAAACCAAAAACAGAAAACCAAAAACCAAAAACCAAAAACCAAAAACAAAAAACCAAACACCAAAAACCAAAAACCAAAAACCAAAAACCAAAAACCAAAAACCAAAAATCAAAAAACCAAAAACCAAAAACCAAAAACCAAAAACCAAAAACCAAAAACCAAAAACCAAAAACCAAAAACCAAAAACCAAAAACCAAAACCCAAAAACCAAAAACTAAAAACCAAAAACCAAAAGCAAAAACCAACAACCAAAAACCAAAAACTAAAAACCAAATACCAAAAACCAAAAACCAACAACTAAAAACCAAAAACCAAAAACCAAAAAACAAAAACCAAAAACCAAAAACCAAAAACCAAAAACCAAAAACCAAAAACCAAAAACCAAAAACCAAAAACCAAAAACCAAAAACCAAAAACCAAAAACCAAAAACCGAAAACCAAAAACCAAAAACCAAAAACCAAAAACCAAAATCCAAAAACCAAAAACCAAAAACCAAAAACCAAAAACCAAAAACCAAAAACCAAAAATCAAAAACCAAAAACCAAAAACCAAAAACCAAAAACCAAAAACCAAAAACCAAAAACCAAAAACCAAAACCCAAAAACCAAAAACTAAAAACCAAAAACCAAAAACCAAAAACCAAAAACCAAAAACTAAAAACCAAATACCAAAAACCAAAAACTAAAAACCAAAAACCAAAAACCAAAAACCAAAAACCAAAAACTAAAAACCAAATACCAAAAACCTAAAACCAACAACTAAAATCCAAAAACCAAAAACCAAAATCCAAAAACCGAAAAACCAAAAATCAAAAACCAAATACCAAAAACGAAAAACCAATAACCAAAAACCAAAAAACCAAAAAACAAAAGACAAATACGAAAAACCAAAAACCAAAAACCAAAAACCAAAAACCAAAAACCAAAAACCAAAAATCAAAAACCAAAAACCAAAAACACAAAGCACAAATACCAAAAACCAAAAACCAAAAACCAAAAACCAAAAACAAAAAACCAAAAACAAAAAACCAAAAACCAAAAACCAAAAACCAAAAACCAAAAACCAAACTACAAACCAAAACCAACAACTAAAAACCAAAAACCAAAAACCAAAAAACAAAAACCAAAAACCAAAAACCGAAAACCAAAAACCAAAAACCAAAAACCAAAAACCAAAATCCAAAAACCAAAAACCAAAAACCAAAAACCAAAAACCAAAAACCAAAAACCAAAAACCAAAAACCAAAAACCAAAAACCAAAAACCAAAAACCAAAAACCAAAAACCAAAAACCAAAAACCAAAAAACCAAAAACGTAAAACCAAAAACCAAAAACCAAAAACCAAAAACCTAAAACCAAAAACCAAAAACCAAAAACCAAAAACCAAAAACCAAAAACTAAAAACCAAAAACCAAAAGCCAAAAACCAAAAACCAACAACTAAAAACCAAAAACCAGAACCAAAAACCTAAAACCAAAAACCAAAATCCAAAAACCAAAAACCAAAAACCAAAAACCAAAAACCAAAAACCAAAAACCAAAAACCAAAAACCAAAAACCAAAAACCAGAAACCAAAAACCAAAAACCAAAAAACCAAAAACGTAAAACCAAAAACGTAAAACCAAAAACGTAAAACCAAAAACAAAAACCAAAAACCAAAAACCAAAAACCAAAAACCAAAAACCAAAAACCAAAAACCAAAAACCAAAAACCAAAAACCAAAAACCAAAAACCAAAAACCAAAAACCAAAAACTAAAAACCAAAAACCAAAAACGTAAAACCAAAAACCAAAAACCAAAAACCAAAAACCAAAAACCAAAAACCCAAAAACCAAAAACCAAAAACCAAAAACCAAAAACAAAAACCAAAAACCAAAAACCAAAAACCAAAAACCAAAAACCAAAAACCAAATTCCAAAAACCAAAAACCAAAAACCAAAAACCAAAAACCAAAAACCAAAAACCAAAAACCAAAAACTAAAAACCAAAAACCAAAAACCAAAAGCCAAAAACCAATAACTAAAAACCAAAAACCAAAAGCCAAAAACCAACAACTAAAAACCAAAAACCAAAAACCAAAAACCTAAAACCAAAAACCAAAATCCAAAAACCAAAAACCAAAAACCAAAAACCAAAAACCAAAAACCAAAAACCAAAAACCAAAAACCAAAAACCAAAAACCAAAAACCAAAAACCAAAAACCAGAAACCAAAAACCAAAAACCAAAAAACCAAAAAACGTAAAACCAAAAACGTAAAACCAAAAACGTAAAACCAAAAACCAAAAACCAAAAACCAAAAACCAAAAACCAAAAACCAAAAACCAAAAACCAAAAACCAAAAACCAAAAACCAAAAACCAAAAACCAAAAACCAAAAACCAAAAGCAAAAACCAAAAACCGAAAACCAAAAACGTAAACCAAAACCCAAAAACCAAAAACTAAAAACCAAAAACCAAAAGCAAAAACCAAAAACCAAAAACCAAAAACTAAAAACCAAATACCAAAAACCAAAAACCAACAACTAAAAACCAAAAACCAAAAAACAAAAACAAAAACCAAAAACCAAAAGCTAAAAACCAAAACCCAAAAACCAAAAACCAAAAACCAAAAACCAAAAACCAAAAACCAAAGACCAAAACCAAAAACCAAAAACAGAAAACCAAAAACCAAAAACCAAAAACCAAAAACAAAAAACCAAACACCAAAAACCAAAAACCAAAAACCAAAAACCAAAAACCAAAAACCAAAAATCAAAAAACCAAAAACCAAAAACCAAAAACCAAAAACCAAAAACCAAAAACCAAAAACCAAAAACCAAAAACCAAAAACCAAAAACCAAAAACCAAAAACCAAAACCCAAAAACCAAAAACTAAAAACCAAAAACCAAAAGCAAAAACCAACAACCAAAAACCAAAAACTAAAAACCAAATACCAAAAACCAAAAACCAACAACTAAAAACCAAAAACCAAAAACCAAAAAACAAAAACCAAAAACCAAAAACCAAAAACCAAAAACCAAAAACCAAAAACCAAAAACCAAAAACCAAAAACCAAAAACCAAAAACCAAAAACCAAAAACCAAAAACCAAAAACCGAAAACCAAAAACCAAAAACCAAAAACCAAAAACCAAAATCCAAAAACCAAAAACCAAAAACCAAAAACCAAAAACCAAAAACCAAAAACCAAAAATCAAAAACCAAAAACCAAAAACCAAAAACCAAAAACCAAAAACCAAAAACCAAAAACCAAAACCCAAAAACCAAAAACTAAAAACCAAAAACCAAAAACCAAAAACCAAAAACCAAAAACTAAAAACCAAATACCAAAAACCAAAAACTAAAAACCAAAAACCAAAAACCAAAAACCAAAAACCAAAAACTAAAAACCAAATACCAAAAACCAAAAACCAACAACTAAAATCCAAAAACCAAAAACCAAAATCCAAAAACCGAAAAACCAAAAATCAAAAACCAAATACCAAAAACGAAAAACCAATAACCAAAAACCAAAAAACCAAAAAACAAAAGACAAATACGAAAAACCAAAAACCAAAAACCAAAAACCAAAAACCAAAAACCAAAAACCAAAAATCAAAAACCAAAAACCAAAAACACAAAGCACAAATACCAAAAACCAAAAACCAAAAACCAAAAACAAAAAACCAAAAACAAAAAACCAAAAACCAAAAACCAAAAACCAAAAACCAAAAACCAAAAACCAAAAATCAAAAACCAAAAACCAAAAACCAAAAACCAAAAACCAAAAACCAAAACCCAAAAACCAAAAACCAAAAACCAAAAACCTAAAACCAAAAACCAAAAACCAAAAACCAAAAACCAAAAACCAAAAACCAAAAACCAAAAACCAAAAACCAAAAACCAAAAACCAAAAACCAAAAACCAAAAACCAAAAACCAAAAACCAAAAACCAAAAACCAAAAACCAAAAACCAAAGACCAAAAACCAAAAACCAAAAACCAAAAACCAAAAACCAAAAACGCAAAACCAAAAACCAAAAACCAAAAACCAAAAACCAAAAACCAAAAACCAAACACCAAAAACCAAAAACCAAAAACCACAAACCAAAAACCAAAAACCAAAAACCAAAAACCAAAAACCAAAAACCAAAAACCAAAAACCAAAAACCAAAAACCAAAAACCAAAAACCAAAAACCAAAAACCAAAAACCAAAAACCAAAAACCAAAAACCAAAAACCAAAAACCAAATACCAAAAACCAAAAACCAAATACCAAAAACCAAAAACCAAAAACCAAAAACCAAATACCAAAAACCAAAAACCAAATACCAAAAACGAAAAACCAATAACCAAAAACCAAAAAACCAAAAACCAAAAGACAAAAACCAAAAACCAAAAACCAAAAACCAAAAACCAAAAACCAAATACCAAAAACCAAAAACCAAATACCAAAAACCAAAAACCAAAAACCAAAAACCAAAAACCAAATACCAAAAACCAAAAACCAAAAACCAAAAACCAAAAACCAAAAACCAAAAACCAAATACCAAAAACCAAAAACCAAATACCAAAAACCAAAAACCAAAAACCAAAAACCAAAAACCAAATACCAAAAACCAAAAACCAAATACGAAAAACGAAAAACCAATAACCAAAACCCAAAAAACCAAAAACCAAAAGACAAAAACCAAAAACCAAAAACCAAAAACCAAAAACCAAAAACCAAAAACCAAAAACCAAAAACCAAAAACCAAAAACCAAAAACCAAAAACCAAAAACCAAAAACCAAAAACCAAAAACCAAAAACCAAAAACCAAAAACCAAAAACCAAAAACCAAAAACCAAAAACCAAAAACCAAAAACCAAAAACCAGCAACCAAAATCCAAACCCAAAAACCCAAAACCATAAAACCAAAAACCAAAGGACAAAAACCAAAAACCAAAAACCAAAAACCAAAAACCAAAAACCAAAAACCAAAAACCAAAAACCAAAAACCAGAAACCAAAAACCAAAAACCAAAAACCAAAAACCAAAAACCAAAAACCAAAAACCAAAAACCAAAAACCAAAAACCAAAAACCAAAAACCAAAAACCAAAAACCAAAAACCAAAAACCAAAAACCAAAAACCAAAAACCAAATACCAAAAACCAAAAACCAAATACCAAAAACGAAAAACCAATAACCAAAAACCAAAAAACCAAAAACCAAAAGACAAAAACCAAAAACCAAAAACCAAAAACCAAAAACCAAAAACCAAAAAACAAAAACCAAAAACCAAAAACCAAAAACCAGAAACCAAAAACCAAAAACCAAAAACCAAAAACCAAAAACCAAAAACCAAAAACCAAAAACCAAAAACCAAAAACCAAAAACCAAAAACCAAAAACCAAAAACCAAAAACCAAAAACCAAAAACCAAAAACCAAATACCAAAAACCAAAAACCAAATACCAAAAACGAAAAACCAATAACCAAAAACCAAAAAACCAAAAACCAAAAAACAAAAACCAAAAACCAAAAACCAAAAACCAAAAACCAAAAACCAAAAACCAAAAACCAAAAACCAAAAACCAAAAACCAAAAACCAAAAACCAAAAACCAAAAACCAAAAACCAAAAACCAAAAACCAAAAACCAAAAACCAAAAACCAAAAACCAAAAACCAAAAACCAAAAACCAAAAATCAAAAACCAAAAACCAAAAACCAAAAACCAAAAACCAAAAACCAAAAACCAAAACCCAAAAACCAAAAACTAAAAACCAAAAACGAAAAACCAAAAACCAAAAACCAAAAACCAAAAACCAAAAACCAAAAACCAAAAACTAAAAACCAAATACCAAAAACCAAAAACCAACAACTAAAATCCAAAAACCAAATACCAAAATCCAAAAACCGAAAAACCAAAAATCAAAAACCAAATACCAAAAACGAAAAACCAATAACCAAAAACCAAAAAACCAAAAAACAAAAGACAAAAACGAAAAACCAAAAACCAAAAACCAAAAACCAAAAACCAAAAACCAAAAACCAAAAATCAAAAACCAAAAACCAAAAACACAAAGCACAAATACCAAAAACCAAAAACCAAAAACCAAAAACAAAAAACCAAAAACAAAAAACCAAAAACCAAAAACCAAAAACCAAAAACCAAAAACCAAAAACCAAAAATCAAAAACCAAAAACCAAAAACCAAAAACCAAAAACCAAAAACCAAAACCCAAAAACCAAAAACCAAAAACCAAAAACCTAAAACCAAAAACCAAAAACCAAAAACCAAAAACCAAAAACCAAAAACCAAAAACCAAAAACCAAAAACCAAAAACCAAAAACCAAAAACCAAAAACCAAAAACCAAAAACCAAAAACCAAAAACCAAAAACCAAAAACCAAAAACCAAAGACCAAAAACCAAAAACCAAAAACCAAAAACCAAAAACCAAAAAACCAATAACCAAAAACCAAAAAACCAAAAACCAAAAGACAAAAACCAAAAACCAAAAACCAAAAACCAAAAACCAAAAACCAAATACCAAAAACCAAAAACCAAATACCAAAAACCAAAAACCAAAAACCAAAAACCAAAAACCAAATACCAAAAACCAAAAACCAAAAACCAAAAACCAAAAACCAAAAACCAAAAACCAAATACCAAAAACCAAAAACCAAATACCAAAAACCAAAAACCAAAAACCAAAAACCAAAAACCAAATACCAAAAACCAAAAACCAAATACGAAAAACGAAAAACCAATAACCAAAACCCAAAAAACCAAAAACCAAAAGACAAAAACCAAAAACCAAAAACCAAAAACCAAAAACCAAAAACCAAAAACCAAAAACCAAAAACCAAAAACCAAAAACCAAAAACCAAAAACCAAAAACCAAAAACCAAAAACCAAAAACCAAAAACCAAAAACCAAAAACCAAAAACCAAAAACCAAAAACCAAAAACCAAAAACCAAAAACCAAAAACCAAAAACCAAAAACCAAAAACCAGCAACCAAAATCCAAACCCAAAAACCCAAAACCATAAAACCAAAAACCAAAGGACAAAAACCAAAAACCAAAAACCAAAAACCAAAAACCAAAAACCAAAAACCAAAAACCAAAAACCAAAAACCAGAAACCAAAAACCAAAAACCAAAAACCAAAAACCAAAAACCAAAAACCAAAAACCAAAAACCAAAAACCAAAAACCAAAAACCAAAAACCAAAAACCAAAAACCAAAAACCAAAAACCAAAAACCAAAAACCAAAAACCAAAAACCAAATACCAAAAACCAAAAACCAAATACCAAAAACGAAAAACCAATAACCAAAAACCAAAAAACCAAAAACCAAAAGACAAAAACCAAAAACCAAAAACCAAAAACCAAAAACCAAAAACCAAAAACCAAAAACCAAAAACCAAAAACCAAAAACCAGAAACCAAAAACCAAAAACCAAAAACCAAAAACCAAAAACCAAAAACCAAAAACCAAAAACCAAAAACCAAAAACCAAAAACCAAAAACCAAAAACCAAAAACCAAAAACCAAAAACCAAAAACCAAATACCAAAAACCAAAAACCAAATACCAAAAACGAAAAACCAATAACCAAAAACCAAAAAACCAAAAACCAAAAGACAAAAACCAAAAACCAAAAACCAAAAACCAAAAACCAAAAACCAAAAACCAAAAACCAAAAACCAAAAACCAAAAACCAAAAACCAAAAACCAAAAACCAAAAACCAAAAACCAAAAACCAAAAACCAAAAACCAAAAACCAAAAACCAAAAACCAAAAACCAAAAACCAAAAACCAAAAACCAGCAACCAAAATCCAAACCCAAAAACCAAAAACCATAAAACCAAAAACCAAAGGACAAAAACCAAAAACCAAAAACCAAAAACCAAAAACCAAAAACCAAAAACCAAAAACCAAAAACCAAAAACCAAAAACCAAAAACCAAAAACCAAAAACCAAAAACCAAATACCAAAAACGAAAAACCAATAACCAAAAACCAAAAAACCAAAAACCAAAAGACAAAAACCAAAAACCAAAAACCAAAAACCAAAAACCAAAAACCAAAAACCAAAAACCAAAAACCAAATACCAAAAACCAAAAAAACCAAAAACCAAAAACCAAAAACCAAAATCGAAAAACCAAAAACCAAAACGCAAAAACCAAAAACCAAAAACCAAAAACCAAAAACCAAAAACCAAAAACCAAAAACCAAAAACCAAAAACCAAAAACCAAAAACCAAAAACCAAAAACAAAAAACCAAAAAACCAAAAACCAAACCACAAAAACCAAAAAACAAAAACCAAAAACCAAAAACCAAAAACCAAAAACCAAAAACCAAAAACCAAAAACCAAAAACCAAAAACCAAAAACCAAAAACCAAAAACCAAAAACCAAAAACCAAAAACCAAAAACCAAAAATCAAAAACCAAATGCCAAAAACGAAAAACCAATAACCAAAAACCAAAAAACCAAAAACCAAAAGACAAAAACGAAAAACTAAAAACCAAAAACCAAAAACCAAAAGCCAAAAACCAAAAACACAAAGAAAAAATACCAAAAACCAAAAACCAAAAACCAAAAACCAAAAACCAAAAACCAAAAACCAAAAACCAAAAACCAAAAACCAAAAACCAAAAACCAAAAACCAAAAACCAAAAACCAAAAACCAAAAACCAAAAACCAAAAACCAAAAACCAAAAACCAAAAACCAAAAACCGAAAACCAAAACCCAAAAACCAAAAACCAAAAACCAAAAACCAAAAACCAAAAACCAAAAACCGAAAACCAAAAACCAAAAACCAAAAACCAAAAACCAAAATCCAAAAACCAAAAACCAAAAACCAAAAACCAAAAACCAAAAACCAAAAATCAAAAACCAAAAACCAAAAACCAAAAACCAAAAACCAAAAACCAAAAACCAAAAACCAAAACCCAAAAACCAAAAACTAAAAACCAAAAACCAACAACTAAAAACCAAAAACCAAAAACCAAAAACCAAAAACCAAAAACCAAAAACCAAAAACCAAAAACTAAAAACCAAAAACCAAAAACCAAAAACCAAAAACCAAAAACCAAAAACCAAAAACTAAAAACCAAAACCAAAAACCAAAAACCAACAACTAAAAACCAAAAACCCAAAAACCAAAAACCAAAAACCAAAAACCAAAAACCAAACACCAAAAACCAAAAACCAAAAACCAAAAACAAAAACCAAAAACCAAAAACCAAAAACCAAAAACCAAAAACCAAAAACCAAAAACCAACAACTAAAAACCAAAAAACAAAAACCAAAAACCTAAAACCAAAAACCAAAAACCAAAAACCAAAAACCAAAAACCAAAAACCAAAAACCAAAAACCAAAAACCAAAAACCAAAAACCAACAACTAAAAACCAAAAACCAAAAACCAAAAACCAAAAACCAAAAACCAAAAACCAAAAACCAAAATACAAAAACTAAAAACCAAAAACCAAAAACCAAAAACCAAAAACCAAAAACCAAAAACCAAAAACTACAAACCAAAACCAAAAACCAAAAACCAACAACTAAAAACCAAAAACCCAAAAACCAAAAACCAAAAACCAAAAACCAAAAACCAAAAACCAAAAACCAAAAACCAAAAACCAAAAACCAAAAACCAAAAACCAAAAACCAAAAACCAAAAACCAAAAACCAAAAACCAAAAACCAAAAACCAAAAGCCAAAAACCAAAAACCAAAAACCAAAAACCAAAAACCAAAAACCAAAAACCAAAAACCAAAAACCAAAAACCAAAAACCAAAAACCAAAAACCAAAAACCAAAAACCAAAAACCAAAAACCAAAAACCAAAAACCAAAAACCAAAAACCAAAAACCAAAAACCAAAAACCAAAAACCAAAAACCAAAAAACCAAAAACGTAAAACCAAAAACCAAAAACCAAAAACCAAAAACCTAAAACCAAAAACCAAAAACCAAAAACCAACAACCAAAAACTAAAAACCAAAAACCAAAAGCCAAAAACCAACAACTAAAAACCAAAAACCAGAACCAAAAACCTGAAACCAAAAACCAAAATCCAAAAACCAAAAACCAAAAACCAAAAACCAAAAACCAAAAACCAAAAACCAAAAACCAAAAACCAAAAACCAAAAACCAGAAACCAAAAACCAAAAACCAAAAAACCAAAAACCAAAAGACAAAAAAACCAAAAGACAAAAAAACCAAAAGACAAAAACCAAAAACCAAAAACCAAAAACCAAAAACCAAAAACCAAAAACCAAAAACCAAAAACCAAAAACCAAAAACCAAAAACCAAAAACCAAAAACCAAAAACCAAAAACCAAAAACCAAAAACCAAAAACCAAAAACCAAAAACCAAAAACCAAAAACCAAAAACCAAAAACCAAAAACCAGCAACCAAAATCCAAAGCCAAAAACCCAAAACCATAAAACGTAAAACCAAAGGACAAAAACCAAAAACCAAAAACCAAAAACCAAAAACCAAAAACCAAAAACCAAAAACCAAAAACCAAAAACCAAAAACCAGAAACCAAAAACCAAAAACCAAAAACCAAAAACCAAAAACCAAAAACCAAAAACCAAAAACCAAAAACCAAAAACCAAAAACCAAAAACCAAAAACCAAAAACCAAAAACCAAAAACCAAAAACCAAAAACCAAAAACCAAATACCAAAAACCAAAAACCAAATACCAAAAACGAAAAACCAATAACCAAAAACCAAAAAACCAAAAACCAAAAGACAAAAACCAAAAACCAAAAACCAAAAACCAAAAACCAAAAACCAAAAACCAAAAACCAAAAACCAAAAACCAAAAACCAAAAACCAAAAACCAAAAACCAAAAACCAAAAACAAAAAACCAAAAACCAAAAACCAAAAACCAAAAACCAAAACCAAAAACCAAAAACCAAAAACCAAAAACCAAAAACCAGCAACCAAAATCCAAACCCAAAAACCAAAAACCATAAAACCAAAAACCAAAGGACAAAAACCAAAAACCAAAAACCAAAAACCAAAAACCAAAAACCAAAAACCAAAAACCAAAAACCAAAAACCAAAAACCAAAAACCAAAAACCAAAAACCAAATACCAAAAACGAAAAACCAATAACCAAAAACCAAAAAACCAAAAACCAAAAGACAAAAACCAAAAACCAAAAACCAAAAACCAAAAACCAAAAACCAAAAACCAAAAACCAAAAACCAAATACCAAAAACCAAAAAAACCAAAAACCAAAAACCAAAAACCAAAATCGAAAAACCAAAAACCAAAACGCAAAAACCAAAAACCAAAAACCAAAAACCAAAAACCAAAAACCAAAAACCAAAAACCAAAAACCAAAAACCAAAAACCAAAAACCAAAAACAAAAAACCAAAAAACCAAAAACCAAACCACAAAAACCAAAAAACAAAAACCAAAAACCAAAAACCAAAAACCAAAAACCAAAAACCAAAAACCAAAAACCAAAAACCAAAAACCAAAAACCAAAAACCAAAAACCAAAAACCAAAAACCAAAAACCAAAAATCAAAAACCAAATGCCAAAAACGAAAAACCAATAACCAAAAACCAAAAAACCAAAAACCAAAAGACAAAAACGAAAAACTGAAAACCAAAAACCAAAAACCAAAAACCAAAAACACAAAGAAAAAATACCAAAAACCAAAAACCAAAAACCAAAAACCAAAAACCAAAAACCAAAAACCAAAAACCAAAAACCAAAAACCAAAAACCAAAAACCAAAAACCAAAAACCGAAAACAAAAACCCAAAAACCAAAAACCAAAAACCAAAAACCAAAAACCAAAAACCAAAAACCAAAAACCAAAAACCAAAAACCAACAACTAAAAACCAAAAACCAAAAACCAAAAATCTAAAACCAAAAACCAAAAACCAAAAACCAAAAACCAAAAACCAAAAACCAAAAACCAAAAACCAAAAACCAAAAACCAAAAACCAAAAACCAAAAACCAAAAACCAAAAACCAAAAACCAAAAACCAAAAACCAAAAACCAACAACTAAAAACCAAAAACCAAAAACCAAAAACCAAAAACCAAAAACCAAAAACCAAAAACCAAAAACTAAAAACCAAAAACCAAAAACCAAAAACCAAAAACCAAAAACCAAAAACCAAAAACCAAAAACTAAAAACCAAAACCAAAAACCAAAAACCAACAACTAAAAACCAAAAACCCAAAAACCAAAAACCAAAAACCAAAAACCAAAAACCAAACACCAAAAACCAAAAACCAAAAACCAAAAACAAAAACCAAAAACCAAAAACCAAAAACCAAAAACCAAAAACCAAAAACCAAAAACCAACAACTAAAAACCAAAAACCAAAAACCAAAAACCTAAAACCAAAAACCAAAAACCAAAAACCAAAAACCAAAAACCAAAAACCAAAAACCAAAAACCAAAAACCAAAAACCAAAAACCAACAACTAAAAACCAAAAACCAAAAACCAAAAACCAAAAACCAAAAACCAAAAACCAAAATACAAAAACTAAAAACCAAAAACCAAAAACCAAAAACCGAAAACCAAAAACCAAAAACCAAAAACTACAAACCAAAACCAAAAACCAAAAACCAACAACTAAAAACCAAAAACCCAAAAACCAAAAACCAAAAACCAAAAACCAAAAACCAAAAACCAAAAACCAAAAACCAAAAACCAAAAACCAAAAACCAAAAACCAAAAACCAAAAACCAAAAACCAAAAACCAAAAACCAAAAACCAAAAGCCAAAAACCAAAAACCAAAAACCAAAAACCAAAAACCAAAAACCAAAAACCAAAAACCAAAAACCAAAAACCAAAAACCAAAAACCAAAAACCAAAAACCAAAAACCAAAAACCAAAAACCAAAAACCAAAAACCAAAAACCAAAAACCAAAAACCAAAAACCAAAAACCAAAAACCAAAAACCAAAAACCAAAAAACCAAAAACGTAAAACCAAAAACCAAAAACCAAAAACCAAAAACCTAAAACCAAAAACCAAAAACCAAAAACCAAAAACCAAAAACTAAAAACCAAAAACCAAAAGCCAAAAACCAACAACTAAAAACCAAAAACCAGAACCAAAAACCTAAAACCAAAAACCAAAATCCAAAAACCAAAAACCAAAAACCAAAAACCAAAAACCAAAAACCAAAAACCAAAAACCAAAAACCAAAAACCAAAAACCAAAAACCAGAAACCAAAAACCAAAAACCAAAAAACCAAAAACGTAAAACCAAAAACGTAAAACCAAACACGTAAAACCAAAAACAAAAACCAAAAACCAAAAACCAAAAACCAAAAACCAAAAACCAAAAACCAAAAACCAAAAACCAAAAACCAAAAAACAAAAACCAAAAACCAAAAACCAAAAACCAAAAACTAAAAACCAAAAACCAAAAACGTAAAACCAAAAACCAAAAACCAAAAACCAAAAACCAAAAACCAAAAACCCAAAAACCAAAAACCAAAAACCAAAAACCAAAAACAAAAACCAAAAACCAAAAACCAAAAACCAAAAACCAAAAACCAAATTCCAAAAACCAAAAACCAAAAACCAAAAACCAAAAACTAAAAACCAAAAACCAAAAACCAAAAGCCAAAAACCAATAACTAAAAACCAAAAACCAAAAGCCAAAAACCAACAACTAAAAACCAAAAACCAAAAACCAAAAACCTAAAACCAAAAACCAAAATCCAAAAACCAAAAACCAAAAACCAAAAACCAAAAACCAAAAACCAAAAACCAAAAACCAAAAACCAAAAACCAAAAACCAAAAACCAAAAACCAAAAACCAGAAACCAAAAACCAAAAACCAAAAAACCAAAAAACGTAAAACCAAAAACGTAAAACCAAAAACGTAAAACCAAAAACCAAAAACCAAAAACCAAAAACCAAAAACCAAAAACCAAAAACCAAAAACCAAAAACCAAAAACCAAAAACCAAAAACCAAAAACCAAAAACCAAAAACCAAAAACCAAAAACCAAAAACCAAAAACCAAAAACCAAAAACCAAAAACCAAAAACCAAAAACCAAAAACCAAAAACCAAAAACCAAAAAACCAAAAACGTAAAACCATAAACGTAAAACCAAAAACCAAAAACCAAAAACCTAAAACCAAAAACCAAAAACCAAAAACTAAAAACCAAAAACCAAAAACCAAAAACTAAAAACCAAAAACCAAAAACCAAAAACCAAAAGCCAAAAACCAAAAACCAATAACTAAAAACCAAAAACCAAAAGCCAAAAACCAACAACTAAAAACCAAAAACCAAAAACCAAAAACCAAAAACCAAAAACCAAAAACCAAAAACCAAAAACGTAAAACCAAAAACCAAAAACCAAAAACCAAAAACCAAAAACCAAAAACCAAAACTAAAAACCAAAAACCAAAAACCAAAAGCCAAAAACCAAAAACTAAAAACCAAAAACTAAAAACCAAAAACCAAAAGCCAAAAACCAACAACTAAAAACCAAAAACCAAAAACCAAAAACCTAAAACCAAAAACCAAAATCCAAAAACCAAAAACGAAAAACCAAAAACCAAAAACCAAAAACCAAAAACCAAAAACCAAAAACCAAAAACCAAAAACCAAAAACCAGAAACCAAAAACCAAAAACCAAAAACTAAAAACCAAAAACCAAAAACGTAAAACCAAAAACGTAAAACCAAAAACCAAAAAACAAAAACCGAAACCAAAAACCAAAAACCAAAAACCAAAAACCAAAAACCAAAAACCAAAAACCAGAAATCAAAAACCAAAAACCAAAAACCAAAAACCCAAAACCAAAAACCAAAAACCAAAAACCAAAAACCAAAAACCAAAAACCAAAAACCAAAAACCAAAAACCAGAAACCAAAAACCAAAAACCAAAAACCAAAAACCAAAAACCAAAAACCAAAAACCAAAAACCAAAAACCAAAAACCAAAAACCAAAAACCAAAAACCAAAAACCAAAAAACCAAAAAACGTAAAACCAAAAACGTAAAACCAAAAACGTAAAACCAAAAACCAAAAACCAAAAACCAAAAACCAAAAACCAAAAACCAAAAACCAAAAACCAAAAACCAAAAACCAAAAACCAAAAACCAAAAACCAAAAACCAAAAACCAAAAACCAAAAACCAAAAACCAAAAACCAAAAACCAAAAACCAAAAACCAAAAACCAAAAACCAAAAACCAAAAACCATAAACCAAAAACCAAAAACCAAAAACCAAAAACCAAAAACCAAAAGCCAAAAACCAAAAACCAAAAACCAAAAAACCAAAAACGTAAAACCAAAAACGTAAAACCAAAAACCAAAAACCAAAAACCAAAAACCTAAAACCAAAAACCAAAAACCAAAAACTAAAAACCAAAAACCAAAAACCAAAAACTAAAAACCAAAAACCAAAAACCAAAAGCCAAAAACGAAAAACCAATAACTAAAAACCAAAAACCATAAGCCAAAAACCAACAACTAAAAACCAAAAACCAAAAACCAAAAACCAAAAACCAAAAACCAAAAACCAAAAACCAAAAACCAAAAACCAAAAACCAAAAACCAAAAACCAAAAACCAAAACTAAAAACCAAAAACCAAAAACCAAAAGCCAAAAACCAAAAACTAAAAACCAAAAACTAAAAACCAAAAACCAAAAGCCAAAAACCAACAACTAAAAACCAAAAACCAAAAACCAAAAACCTAAAACCAAAAACCAAAAACCAAAAACCAAAAACCAAAAACCAAAAACCAAAAACCAAAAACCAAAAACCAAAAACCAAAAACCAAAAACCAAAAACCAAAAACCAAAAACCAAAACTAAAAACCAAAAACCAAAAACGTAAAACCAAAAACGTAAAACCAAAAACCAAAAACCAAAAACCAAAAACCTAAAACCAAAAACCAAAAACCAAAAACCAAAAACCAAAAACCAAAAACCTAAAACCAAAAACCAAAAACCAAAAACCAAAAACCAAAAACCAAAAACCAAAAGCCAAAAACCAAAAACCAAAAACCAAAAAACCAAAAACGTAAAACCAAAAACGTAAAACCAAAAACCAAAAACCAAAAACCAAAAACCAAAAACCAAAAACCAAAAACCAAAAACTAAAAACCAAAAACCAAAAACCAAAAACTAAAAACCAAAAACCAAAAACCAAAAGCCAAAAACGAAAAACCAATAACTAAAAACCAAAAACCAAAAACCAAAAACCAAAAACCAAAAAACAAAAACCAAAAACCAAAAACCAAAAACCAAAAACCAAAAACCAGAAACCAAAAACCAAAAACCAAAAACTAAATACCAAAAACCAAAAACGTAAAACCAAAAACGTAAAACCAAAAACCAAAAAACAAAAACCGAAACCAAAAACCAAAAACCAAAAACAAAAAACCAAAAACCAAAAACCAAAAACCAGAAATCAAAAACCAAAAACCAAAAACCAAAAACCAAAAACCAAAAACCAAAAACCAAAAACCAAAAACCAAAAACCAAAAACCAAAAACCAAAAACCAAAAACCAAAAACCAAAAACCGAAAACCAAAAACCAAAAACCAAAAACCAAAAACCAAAAACCAAAACTAAAAACCAAAAACCAAAAACCAAAAGCCAAAAACCAAAAACTAAAAACCAAAAACTAAAAACCAAAAACCAAAAGCCAAAAACCAACAACTAAAAACCAAAAACCAAAAACCAAAAACCTAAAACCAAAAACCAAAATCCAAAAACCAAAAACCAAAAACCAAAAACCAAAAACCAAAAACCAAAAACCAAAAACCAAAAACCAAAAACCAAAAACCAAAAACCAAAAACCAGAAACCAAAAACCAAAAACCAAAAACTAAAAACCAAAAACCAAAAACGTAAAACCAAAAACGTAAAATCAAAAACCAAAAAACAAAAACCGAAACCAAAAACCAAAAACCAAAAACCAAAAACCAAAAACCAAAAACCAAAAACCAAAAACCAGAAATCAAAAACCAAAAACCAAAAACCAAAAACCAAAAACCAAAAACCAAAAACCAAAAACCAAAAACCAAAAACCAAAAACCAGAAACCAAAAACCAAAAACCAAAAACCAAAAACCAAAAACCAAAAACCAAAAACCAAAAACCAAAAACCAAAAACCAAAAACCAAAAACCAAAAAACCAAAAAACGTAAAACCAAAAATGTAAAACCAAAAACGTAAAACCAAAAACCAAAAACCAAAAACCAAAAACCAAAAACCAAAAACCAAAAACCAAAAACCAAAAACCAAAAACCAAAAACCAAAAACCAAAAACCAAAAACCCAAAAAAAAAACCAAAAACCAAAAACCAAAAACCAAAAACCAAAAACCAAAAACCAAAAACCAAAAACCAAAAGCCAAAAACAAAAAACCAAAAACCAAAAAACCAAAAACGTAAAACCAAAAACGTAAAACCAAAAACCAAAAACCAAAAACCAAAAACCAAAAACCAAAAACCAAAAACCAAAAACCAAAAACCAAAAACCAAAAACCAAAAACCAAAAACCAAAAACCAAAAACCAGAAACCAAAAACCAAAAACCAAAAACTAAAAACCAAAAACCAAAAACGTAAAACCAAAAACGTAAAACCAAAAACCAAAAAACAAAAACCGAAACCAAAAACCAAAAACCAAAAACCAACAACCAAAAACCAAAAACCAAAAACCAGAAATCAAAAACCAAAAACCAAAAACCAAAAACCAAAAACCAAAAACCAAAAACCAAAAACCAAAAACCAAAAACCAAAAACCAAAAACCAGAAACCAAAAACCAAAAACCAAAAACCAAAAACCAAAAACCAAAAACCAAAAACCAAAAACCAAAAACCAAAAACCAAAAACCAAAAACCAAAAACCAAAAACCAAAAACCAAAAACCAAAAACCAAAAACCAAAAACCAAAAACCAAAAACCAAAAACCAAAAACCAAAAACCAAAAACCAAAAACCAAAAACCAAAAACCAAAAACCAAAAACCAAAAACCAAAAACCAAAAACCAAAAACCAAAAAACCAAAAACGTAAAACCAAAAACGTAAAACCAAAAACCAAAAACCAAAAACCAAAAACCTAAAACCAAAAACCAAAAACCAAAAACTAAAAACCAAAAACCAAAAACCAAAAACTAAAAACCAAAAACCAAAAACCAAAAGCCAAAAACCAAAAACCAATAACTAAAAACCAAAAACCAAAAGCCAAAAACCAACAACTAAAAACCAAAAACCAAAAACCAAAAACCAAAAACCAAAAACCAAAAACCAAAAACCAAAAACCAAAAGCCAAAAACCAAAAACCAAAAACCAAAAAACCAAAAACCAAAAACCAAAAACCAAAAACCTAAAACCAAAAACCAAAAACCAAAAACTAAAAACCAAAAACCAAAAACCAAAAACTAAAAACCAAAAACCAAAAACCAAAAACCAAAAGCCAAAAACCAACAACTAAAAACCAAAAACCAAAAACCAAAAACCAAAAACCAAAAACCAAAAACCAAAAACCAAAAACCAAAAACCAAAAACCAAAAACCAAAAACCAAAAACCAAAAACCAAAAACCAAAACTAAAAACCAAAAACCAAAAACCAAAAGCCAAAATCCAAAAACTAAAAACCAAAAACTAAAAACCAAAAACCAAAAGCCAAAAACCAACAACTAAAAACCAAAAACCAAAAACCAAAAACCTAAAACCAAAAACCAAAATCCAAAAACCAAAAACCAAAAACCAAAAACCAAAAACCAAAAACCAAAAACCAAAAACCAAAAACCAAAAACCAAAAACCAAAAACCAAAAACCAAAAACCAGAAACCAAAAACCAAAAACCAAAAACTAAAAACCAAAAACCAAAAACGTAAAACCAAAAACGTAAAACCAAAAACCAAAAAACAAAAACCGAAACCAAAAACCAAAAACCAAAAACCAAAAACCAAAAACCAAAAACCAAAAACCAAAAACCAAAAACCAGAAATCAAAAACCAAAAACCAAAAACCAAAAACCAAGAACCAAAAACCAAAAACCAAAAACCAAAAACCAAAAACCAAAAACCAAAAACCAAAAACCAAAAACCAAAAACCAGAAACCAAAAACCAAAAACCAAAAACCAAAAACCAAAAACCAAAAACCAAAAACCAAAAACCAAAAACCAAAAACCAAAAACCAAAAACCAAAAACCAAAAACCAGAAACCAAAAACCAAAAACCAAAAACTAAAAACCAAAAACCAAAAACGTAAAACCAAAAACGTAAAACCAAAAACCAAAAACCAAAAACCTAAAACCAAAAACCAAAATCCAAAAACCAAAAACCAAAAACCAAAAACCAAAAACCAAAAACCAAAAACCAAAAACCAAAAACCAAAAACCAAAAACCAGAAACCAAAAACCAAAAACCAAAAACTAAAAACTAAAAACCAAAAACGAAAAACCAAAAACGTAAAACCAAAAACCAAAAAACAAAAACCGAAACCAAAAACCAAAAACCAAAAACCAAAAACCAAAAACCAAAAACCAAAAACCAAAAACCAAAAACCAGAAATCAAAAACCAAAAACCAAAAACCAAAAACCAAAAACCAAAAACCAAAAACCAAAAACCAAAAACCAAAAACCAAAAACCAAAAACCAAAAACCAAAAACCAGAAACCAAAAACCAAAAACCAAAAACCAAAAACCAAAAACCAAAAACCAAAAACCAAAAACCAAAAACCAAAAACCAAAAACCAAAAACCAAAAACCAAAAACCAAAAACCAAAAACCAAAAACCAAAAACCAAAAACCAAAAACCAAAAACCAAAAACCAAAAACCAAAAACCAAAAACCAAAAACCAAAAACCAAAAACCAAAAAACCAAAAACGTAAAACCAAAAACGTAAGACCAAAAACCAAAAACCAAAAACCAAAAACCAAAAACCTAAAACCAAAAACCAAAAACCAAAAACTAAAAACCAAAAACCAAAAACCAAAAACTAAAAACCAAAAACCAAAAACCAAAAGCCAAAAACCAAAAACCAATAACTAAAAACCAAAAACCAAAAGCCAAAAACCAACAACTAAAAACCAAAAACCAAAAACCAAAAACCAAAAACCAAAAACCAAAAACCAAAAACCAAAAACCAAAAACCAAAAACCAAAAACCAAAAACCAAAAACCAAAAACCAAAAACCAAAACTAAAAACCAAAAACCAAAAACCAAAAGCCAAAAACCAAAAACTAAAAACCAAAAACTAAAAACCAAAAACCAAAAGCCAAAAACCAACAACTAAAAACCAAAAACCAAAAACCTAAAACCAAAAACCAAAATCCAAAAACCAAAAACCAAAAACCAAAAACCAAAAACCAAAAACCAAAAACCAAAAACCAAAAACCAAAAACCAAAAACCAAAAACCAAAAACCAGAAACCAAAAACCAAAAACCAAAAACTAAAAACCAAAAACCAAAAACGTAAAACCAAAAACGTAAAACAAAAAACCAAAAAACAAAAACCGAAACCAAAAACCAAAAACCAAAAACCAAAAACCAAAAACCAAAAACCAAAAACCAAAAACCAAAAACCAGAAATCAAAAACCAAAAACCAAAAACCAAAAACCAAAAACCAAAAACCAAAAACCAAAAACCAAAAACCAAAAACCAAAAACCAAAAACCAAAAACCAGAAACCAAAAACCAAAAACCAAAAACCAAAAACCAAAAACCAAAAACCAAAAACCAAAAACCAAAAACCAAAAACCAAAAACCAAAAACCAAAAACCAAAAACCAAAAAACCAAAAAACGTAAAACCAAAAACGTAAAACCAAAAACGTAAAACCAAAAACCAAAAACCAAAAACCAAAAACAAAAACCAAAAACCAAAAACCAAAAACCAAAAACCAAAAACCAAAAACCAAAAACCAAAAACCAAAAACCAAAAACCAAAAACCAAAAACCAAAAACCAAAAACCAAAAACCAAAAACCAAAAACCAAAAACCAAAAACCAAAAACCAAAAACCAAAAACCAAAAACCAAAAACCAAAAACCAAAAACCAAAAACCAAAAGCCAAAAACCAAAAACCAAAAACCAAAAACGTAAAACCAAAAACTTAAAACCAAAAACCAAAAACCAAAAACCAAAAACCTAAAACCAAAAACCAAAAACCAAAAACTAAAAACCAAAAACCAAAAACCAAAAACTAAAAACCAAAAACCAAAAACCAAAAGCCAAAAACGAAAAACCAATAACTAAAAACCAAAAACCAAAAGCCAAAAACCAACAACTAAAAACCAAAAACCAAAAACCAAAAACCAAAAACCAAAAACCAAAAACCAAAAACCAAAAACCAAAAACCAAAAACCAAAAACCAAAAACCAAAAACCAAAAACCAAAAACCAAAAACCAAAAACCAAAAACCAAAAACCAAAAACCAAAACTAAAAACCAAAAACCAAAAACCAAAAGCCAAAAACCAAAAACTAAAAACCAAAAACTAAAAACCAAAAACCAAAAGCCAAAAACCAACAACTAAAAACCAAAAACCAAAAACCAAAAACCTAAAACCAAAAACCAAAATCCAAAAACCAAAAACCAAAAACCAAAAACCAAAAACCAAAAACCTAAAACCAAAAACCAAAAACCAAAAACCAGAAACCAAAAACCAAAAACCAAAAACTAAAAACCAAAAACCAAAAACGTAAAACCAAAAACGTAAAACCAAAAACCAAAAAACAAAAACCGAAACCAAAAACCAAAAACCAAAAACCAAAAACAAAAACCAAAAACCAAAAACCAGAAATCAAAAACCAAAAACCAAAAACCAAAAACCAAAAACCAAAAACCAAAAACCAAAAACCAAAAACCAAAAACCAAAAACCAAAAACCAAAAACCAAAAACCAAAAACCAAAAACCAAAAACCAAAAACCAAAAACCAAAAACCAAAAACCAAAAACCAAAAACCAAAAACCAAAAACCAAAAACCAAAACTAAAAACCAAAAACCAAAAACCAAAAGCCAAAAACCAAAAACTAAAAACCAAAAACTAAAAACCAAAAACCAAAAGCCAAAAACCAACAACTAAAAACCAAAAACCAAAAACCAAAAACCTAAAACCAAAAACCAAAATCCAAAAACCAAAAACCAAAAACCAAAAACCAAAAACCAAAAACCAAAAACCAAAAACCAAAAACCAAAAACCAAAAACCAGAAACCAAAAACCAAAAACCAAAAACTAAAAACCAAAAACCAAAAACGTAAAACCAAAAACGTAAAACCAAAAACCAAAAAACAAAAACCGAAACCAAAAACCAAAAACCAAAAACCAAAAACCAAAAACCAAAAACCAAAAACCAAAAACCAAAAACCAAAAACCAGAAATCAAAAACCAAAAACCAAAAACCAAAAACCAAAAACCAAAAACCAAAAACCAAAAACCAAAAACCAAAAACCAAAAACCAAAAACCAAAAACCAAAAACCAAAAACCAAAAACCAGAAACCAAAAACCAAAAACCAAAAACCAAAAACCAAAAACCAAAAACCAAAAACCAAAAACCAAAAACCAAAAACCAAAAACCAAAAACCAAAAACCAAAAACCAAAAACCAAAAAACCAAAAAACGTAAAACCAAAAACGTAAAACCAAAAACGTAAAACCAAAAACCAAAAACCAAAAACCAAAAACCAAAAACCAAAAACCAAAAACAAAAACCAAAAACCAAAAACCAAAAACCAAAAACCCAAAAAAAAAACCAAAAACCAAAAACCAAAAACCAAAAACCAAAAACCAAAAACCAAAAACCAAAAGCCAAAAACCAAAAACCAAAAACCAAAAAACCAAAAACGTAAAACCAAAAACGTAAAACCAAAAACCAAAAACCAAAAACCTAAAACCAAAAACCAAAAACCAAAAACCAAAAACGAAAAACTAAAAACCAAAAACCAAAAACCAAAAGCCAAAAACGAAAAAACAATAACTAAAAACCAAAAACCAAAAGCCAAAAACCAACAACTAAAAACCAAAAACCAAAAACCAAAAACCAAAAACCAAAAACCAAAACCCAAAAACCAAAAACCAAAAACCAAAAACCAAAAACCAAAAACCAAAAACCAAAAACCAGAAACCAAAAACTAAAAACCAAAAACCAAAAACCAAAAACGTAAAACCAAAAACCAAAAACCAAAAACCAAACACCAAAAACCAAAAACCAAAAACCAAAAACCAAAACCCAAAAACCAAAAACCAAAAACCAAAAACCAAAAACCAAAAACGAAAAACCAAAAAACCAAAAACGTAAAACCAAAAATGTAATACCAAAAACCAAAAACCAAAAACCAAAAACCAAAAACCAAAAACCAAAAACCAAAAACCAAAAACCAAAAACCAAAAACCAAAAACCAAAAACCAAAAACCAAAAACCAAAAACCAAAAACCAAAAACCAAAAACCAAAAACCAAAAACCAAAAACCAAAAACCAAAAACCAAAAACCAAAAACCAAAAACCAAAAACCAAAAACCAAAAACTAAAAACCAAAAACCAAAAACGTAAAACCAAAAACGTAAAACCAAAAACCAAAAAACAATGACCGAAACCAAAAACCAAAAACCAAAAACCAAAAACCAAAAACCAAAAACCAAAAACCAGAAATCAAAAACCAAAAACCAAAAACCAAAAACCAAAAACCAAAAACCAAAAACCAAAAACCAAAAACCAAAAACCAAAAACCAAAAACCAAAAACCAAAAACCAAAAACCAAAAACCAAAAACCAAAAACCAAAAACCAAAAACCAAAAACCAAAAACCAAAAACCAAAAACCAAAACTAAAAACCAAAAACCAAAAACCAAAAGCCAAAAACCAAAAACTAAAAACGTAAAACCAAAAACCAAAAACCTAAAACCAAAAACCAAAATCCAAAAACCAAAAACCAAAACTAAAAACCAAAAACCAAAAACCAAAAGCCAAAAACCAAAAACCAAAACTAAAAACCAAAAACCAAAAACCAAAAGCCAAAAACCAAAAACTAAAAACCAAAAACTAAAAACCAAAAACCAAAAGCCAAAAACCAACAACTAAAAACCAAAAACCAAAAACCAAAAACCTAAAACCAAAAACCAAAAACCAAAAACCAAAAACCAGAAACCAAAAACCAAAAACCAAAAACTAAAAACCAAAAACCAAAAACGTAAAACCAAAAACGTAAAACCAAAAACCAAAAAACAATGACCGAAACCAAAAACCAAAAACCAAAAACCAAAAACCAAAAACCAAAAACCAAAAACCAGAAATCAAAAACCAAAAACCAAAAACCAAAAACCAAAAACCAAAAACCAAAAACCAAAAACCAAAAACCAAAAACCAAAAACCAAAAACCAAAAACCAAAAACCAAAAACCAAAAACCAAAAACCAAAAACCAAAAACCAAAAACCAAAAACCAAAAACCAAAAACCAAAACTAAAAACCAAAAACCAAAAACCAAAAGCCAAAAACCAAAAACTAAAAACCAAAAACTAAAAACCAAAAACCAAAAGCCAAAAACCAACAACTAAAAACCAAAAACCAAAAACCAAAAACCTAAAACCAAAAACCAAAATCCAAAAACCAAAAACCAAAAACCAAAAACCAAAAACCAAAAACCAAAAACCAAAAACCAAAAACCAAAAACCAAAAACCAAAAACCAGAAACCAAAAACCAAAAACCAGAAACTAAAAACCAAAAACCAAAAACGTAAAACCAAAAACGTAAAACCAAAAACCAAATAACAAAAACCGAAACCA